>CAMZMU010000035.1:46053162-46620851 GCA_947311845.1 Poa pratensis
ATATGTCAGTTTCTAATGTGGTCGCGTTCAAGCTTCTTGGAATTCGAAGCGAGGCGAGTAAATGCCATGGCGTAGTGGCACCGCCCACTACTCCTTAAAAACCCCAATCCTTGCTAGCTCAAGACGCCACAGAATCAGCTCTCTCTCTCTCTCGCTCGCTCACTCCCTCCTACTGCCTCGTAGCAACGACACACAGAAGCACACTGAGTCACCGCGGGACAGTCCCCCCGTCAGCAGCGAGTCCATTGAAGGACCGACGCCGGAGTCGAGCGACGACGAATACGCCAACTTCCATGACCCCACCTTGATGATGGGCCCGCCGAAGGTTGATTCTGATGAGGAGTCAACCGAAGAGGAGAAGGAGGAGGAGGATGACGAGGAGGACGAGGCGGAGGCGCCGGTCCCGAAGAAGGGAATCCCGGCGACGGAGAAGAAAGCCGCCGCCACCGCCTCCGATATGCTTCCGCCACCGCCGCCACCACCTCCAATGGCCCCCAACAAGCGAGGCCGTGAGAAGGAGGAGGAGGACGAGGCAGAGGCGCCGGTCCCGAAGAAGGGAACCCCGGCGACGGAGAAGGAGGAGGATTGCGCGGAACCAGGCGCAAGAAAAATAAGAAGTAGCTAGTAGTAGTTCTATAAGTTCTCCATCTGTAATTTACTTTATTATTATTAATATGTACTGCGTATGTAATGTAGTACTCACTAATATTAATTTAAGTATCCTATAAGTGGTTTTCTCCATATAGTAGAGATTAGGAAAATATTATTTCAGAGAGTAGTAGAAATTCCACAGAGTGGGCGCGTAGGTCCCACACCTCAGTGGAAGAAACACAAAGGAAACGGTCATTTTAAAGAACCGTTTCCTAAGTTTTACCTATATATATGGGCATACAGAGCAAAACCTAATACTTACTCGTTTCCTCACTCTGTCTCAGTATGCTAGATCTGTTCGTGGCGGCGGCTCCTGGCGTTGTGACCATCGCCGGGGCCGTGGCGGCACCGTCTCCGCCCAGACGACGGCTATCACGGCGAGGTCTTCGCCATCTCCCCCGACACGGCGAGGTCTTCGCCATCGCCCCCGACACGCCGAGGTCTTCGCCATGTCCCCCGACACGGCGAGGTCTTTGCCATCTCGCCCGACACGGCGAGGTCGTCGCTCTGTCCGCTTCCTCTGCCTCCACCACTTCCGGATCTGCTAGATCGATCCAACGGCGACGTGAAGAAGGTATCAGATCCACTCTTTGATGTAGCTAACTTGCCCATTGTGCACATGATCTAGAGCAACTAGTTGTAGTTTAGCTAACTTGTTGATAGTAGTTCAGTTCACATCCGGTAGTTCTATCTAGATAATTTCTTGATGTAGTTAACTTGCCTATTGTACACTTGCAACTAGTTGTAGTTTAGCTAACTTGTTGATAGTAGTTCAGTTCACATCCGGTTGTTCTATCTAGATAATTTCTTGATGTAGTTAACTTGCCTATTGTGCACTTGCAACTTGTTGTAGTTTAGCTAACTTGTTGATAGTAGTTTAGTTCACATTCGGTAGTTCTATCTAGATAATTTCTTGACGTAGTTAACTTGCCTATTGTGCACTTGCAATCGGTTGTAGTTTAGCTAACTTGTTGATAGTAGTTCAATTCACATCCGGTAGTTCTATCTAGATAATTTCTTGATGTAGTTAACTTGCCTATTGTGCATTTGCAACCGGTTGTAGTTTAGCTAACTAGTCCATGTGAAAACAGGAGTCTATTTCGGTGACACTGCATAAAAAAGTCGGAGACACAGAACAAACAATAAACATTACTCAAGACAGTAGTGTTTGTTAACTTTCCCATAATGTTCTCCAATTATATACATAGGTCAGTACACATTAAATTGTTCGTTCTATCTAGTAGTGTCAGAACTAACATAAATCCTTATTTACATTTAGGGATATCAAGTTGTTCCCTTTCAAACTCCACCATACATATCCACCGTCGCTATTGTGACGTTTTGATACACTGCATAAAATACTTTTTTAAGTAAGAGTGTTTTATATAGTGATCGGACTGCAAGCACACGGATATATGCGCTTAAAGGTGTAAACTGTTTTCACATTAAATTATATATATGTCCTGTAGCATCATATTTTGGCTCTTCTCTAACTATCAATCCATGTATTTTTATCCAGAAGCACAAAGCTGATCTGAACAAACTTTAAATGTGCTACCTATAAAGTGGGATCATATCCGTGAACCGTCGTTGCTGTGACGTTATTATATTTCGGGGACACCGTCCAAGATGGAGCAAGCCTCAGTACGAAGATTTTGGCAATTTGGCTTGGTGTAGTTTCTGTTTTTTCAGTTTCTCCGGCTATTTTGTGGATGTGTGTTTAGGGAGCAAGCCTTAGCTACAGTTTAGGGAGGCATGAGAATGATAGGATTAGCGAAGCATGTGTAACTCATTTTTTGATGCTATGTAATGGTGACAATTGTTATATACGTGATGAACGGTTTTGCTAGCAACTTTGTGCTACTGCTGTGATATTTTGAATGTCAATTGGCAACTGTATTGCTGCTGTAGGCTTATGAAAAAATCTCAATGCAAACGAGTAAAACAGAATCTCCGTTTCTGATGTCCCGATACATCGGTAACGGAGACTGGATGGCAACCGTAGCTAAAATCATGCCTCATCGGTGACGGTTTTTCCTGTCCGTTGCCGATGAGAGCTTCACATCAGTGACAGGGTCGGGGACACGGACCCTTTTTCCGTTTCCGATGGGGTTTTTGGCCCGTTTCCGATGTGTCGTTCTGTACTAGTGCTATCTCATTGTTGTCATTAACATCTGTGTCTATGTTGTCAGCAAACAAATCATCAACTCCTTCCTCTGCTGCATAGTCACTGTCAACAAAGTCTGAATCTTGATCATCATCATCTTCTTCTTGCACGTCTATTGTTTCTTCATTTCCTCCCACAGATCTCGAAGATGACCTAACAAGACATGCACCTGCAGTGCCCGAAGATGGAGCTGCACATGATGTGTCTGAAGATGAAACTGCTCCAGTTGCGCCCGAAGATGGTGTTGCAACTGCTGTTCCTGAAGATGGAGCTGCACCTAGCGTGCCTGAAGATGAACCTGCTCCTGCTGTGCCTGAAGTTGGAGCTGCCCCTAAGTTACTGATGGATTCATGCCTCAAATTCTTCAGGTAACCTGTATGATCAACAAGCAGGACTAGTGTCTTGTGTGTCTCTACTGCATTGATCATCTGCACTACATCTGAATCTCTTTCGATGTAAACCAGCCCCTCGTGAATTTCTTTCCAGGGTGGAGACCAATACACACTCAACCTTTCATCCAGTGCATAGCCTAGCTGTTGTAGAATATCTTGTATCCACAGAATTGACCAGGTATCTCTATTGCAAAAATCAATATAGTCAGGTGTTCCCATGCAATATGTGAGAGTGTCTCCTTTTCCAGAGAAAAATCCATTGTTCTCTAGTACACATGTGAATAAATCTTCATTACCACCTGCACATAAGTTCATTCAGTTAAAAATGACAGATTCTTGCGAGTTTACACTACACAGTACTGAAACACACTGAAATTACAAGTGTTGGACAATTCTGAACCTGGCAGAATAATTAATGCATGGTCTTGTAAAAATCGAAGAATCAAGGCATAAAGCCGAATTTCTTTGATGTTTTCATGCTAAACTAACATGCAGCAAAGTCATGTAGTGTCAGTTGATCCATGAAACGATAAAAAACACCAAGAAATTTACATACATGCGGACACACACGGTGCGCCGAAATAGGACACCAATTTAATCTTTGCTCAATCAGGTTTTTCTCGTACCAACTCTTCCATCATTGTTTAACTGCTACTAATCGTTGATTTCATCCAGGATTTGGAACAAATTTCGGCCCGATCAACCTGGGCCCTATAATCACGCACGCCATCAGAACACGGAGACGGGAGAAGAAGAGTGGAGGTGCAGGGGTCACGTACCGTAGTCGGGCTGCTCATCGAACCATGGCCGCAGCCGGGGATCGGGCGCCATTGTGGTGCGGCGCAGCGGCGGCGGGGCTGTGCACGGCGTTGGATCGTACGAGGAAACAACCGCCCCTAGCGTACGAGGAAATAACCGCCGGCCCTCGTACAAGGAAATAACCCCCAACTGCGTGAACTGTGGAGATTTACATGGAAACGGTACAGACCTTAGCGTAATTTGTTTTCACTATGGACAAAAACTAGGGACTTATTTGTGAGATAGAAAAGGTACCGGGTTCGTTCGTAAATACTACATTTTCCACCGTGGCATGCCTAATCAGTATTTCGGACTGTTCTGGCCTATTTTTCACCGGGATCAGAGTTTGTGTACCATTTTTTCCCAAAAATAGAGTTGATGTATGAAAATGCACATAGGGGAAGAGTTTATGTACCATTTGTGTTATTGCTCTTAATTTAGTGGGCCCAAACTAGTGGTGTGGGCCAGCCACATCAGGCCACTGGTCTTTTTAGGAAAATATCAGTCAACCAAGGCAACATGATTTTTGAGAAATAGATACTGAAGATAATTGCCACTTTACATCTCACTGGTTTGACAATGGCTTAGTATAGTTAGTATGGTTCCCACAAATGAACTAACCTATCTGATCAGCAATCGTGAATTTTAGTTAGGATGATATTCTCTCTCAGTGGATACCCTACAAGTTACACTGGAATTTATGCTAACTGAATTTGCATGTCTGATTTTGTCAACAAAATTTCATTTGAGAAAGTAACAAGAACGTTGTATACACCAGGTGAGAAACCCAGAATTGTACAAAATAACCAAATCATGTGTATGGAAAACTCGGATCAATGAAAATTTATGTTCGGCTTATTACTAAACCCAACTTGTTGAACACATTTGGTAGTTGTTAAATTTATAATCTAGAAACGTCCATACTTATGCTTACAACTACAACTAGCTACTTTTGTTCGAGCACACGCCTTAGAAATCTCTATCTTAATAAAACAAACAATAAATTGGACATACATACGCACGTACACACAGAAATACATATGTAAACACCCCATAGTGTATGCCAGTACGAAATATTCATTCAATGAGAACGTTTATTACTAATTTAAACCTACCACACGCAAATGTTTTAGTGAAATGTGTTACAACAACAGAAGAAGTAACAATCCAACTAGTGTTAAGTATATGACCAACTATGCCATCTAACTAATTGAAACCATACACATAAAAATATTAAAGCTTCAAAAAAATACACATAAAAATATTGTATGTTACAAATAATTTTATAATAAGTATAACAGTTTAATATAAAAATGTGTTTAGTTTAATTCTCCTTCCCCCCCCCCCCCCCCCCCCCCCCCCCCCCCCCCCCCCCCCCGTAGAGGTGAGTCGCGCCCGCTCTCCTCAGGCAAGCGTGGCGGCGAGGTCCACCCATTGTGAGAGAACCGCCCAGCGAGAGAATTTCCGAATACTTCGCATAACGGCGGCCCGCGAGGCGTCCGACCAAAGGTGCAACTGAGGCACTGAGAGCGACGGCATGGTCTAGGGGGTTGGGGTCAGTGGTGTGTAGGTCCAATTTTGGAAGCCAGGTAGTCCTAGGGGAGTGGGCCGGTGACAGTGGCACTTTGCGGAATACATTGCCAAGTATTTAGTTTAAATGGGTTCAGTTTGATCTTCGTCGGCATGAATTCTTCCCCCTTTTCCTCATCTCATTGTATTGTGGCTCCATGTACAATGGTGGGTCGGGGAGCTTGCACTACAAGCTAACAAGTAAGTAAAAACTATTTATTAGAATTGATATTAAAAAATCAGCATGACCTCTACAAAAATATTGGACATATTGAGTGCCAAAAATATGACAAAGCCGACGTTTTGTCAAAGCTTCCGCACTCAATGTGAAAACTTGCAAATTACATTAGAAAAAACCACGCGAATTCGTCAAGAAAAACATAGAAAAAATCACACATAAATAAACTACACTTGAATCAACTATGCTAAATAAGCAAAACCTAAATCAACTAATTAAAGTAACCACAATAAAAAAACACAAAAGGAGGACAAGAGGAAGGCTCACCGTGGAGGGGACCAAGACGCGTCATCGATGTCGGGGAGGTGAAGAGGACGTAACAAGGAGATGGCAGCATTAGTCGAAGACAAGGTGGTGGTGCAGAGGAGATAGGCGTGTAGTCCGTGGTGGAGGGGAGCGGGAAGCGTTAGAGTGGGTGGGTTAGGGAAGAGTAGAATGAGTGTGAGAGAGAAAAAGTAAGATTTTAGATAGAAGGGGCGCATGATTAATTTAGGCGCCTAAACCCACGGTGAGGGGTGGGCTAACAGCGAATCCACATTATGGCTCTAGGCTAGGCTGATCACATATCATTTTAATAAATCTTCGTGTATAGTATGTTTTCATGGATTAATTAGCCAAACATCAGATAAAATAGGCAAGGTTTAAGCCTTTGACCCCACAGAGTTATCATACTAACTCTAAAGAAAATCGTGTCGGAACATGACCAGGTGGCATGCTAAAGAAAATGGTGTAAAAAATGAGTAAACCTATTTTTGGGTTCAGATAAAGTGGAAATTGTTCTACGATAGCTAGGCGTCTATACTTTTTCAATCTCGATACCTTTTTTTTGCAAGGTAATACAATTCTTATTAATAAATAAAAAACGAGGAAGTACGTATACAACGATGTTACATATATAAAAAGACAGGATAAACCTATTTGACAACCGACGCATATCCCTCTTATTCGACAACATCGTAGCAGCCACCAAATAAAAAAGAGACATATCACCTTTTCACCCGATTTTGACGCGGCACGATCGCTGATAATCAGCTTTTCGCACCTCCAAAGTAGTTTGTCATATGACAAAACCATTGCCGTTAAAAGAATTAGATCGGGGCAGCACGACCCCGGACACACCATCAAACTTCAGCACCAGCACCCCCGCACGACGTCGGAAGTGAAACCGAACCGTCAACATCCAACCATAAGCCCAACGAAGGGCGGATCTACACCCTGGAAAACAGGGCCATGGCCTAGGGTGTAGAACTTTTTTAAGCTATGTGTTAGTCAAATTCTTATTAGTTCTAACAATTTGCCTAAGTATGACACTGCATTTTAAATTTGGCTCGGGCTTTGGTTGGTTTCTGGATCCGTCATTGAACCCAGCACAAGGTGCATCGTATCTTTTAGCTGTCACGAGTGCAGACCTCGTTGTTTCTCGAAGGTGCTCATTCTTACATATACTAATCTCCCTAGGATTCAAGCTCTCTTCTTGCTTTCACATATACTCCAATGAAACAATGACACCTATCATCTAAGATGGACCCACTCAGCTCTTATTTTATATTAAGTTTGAGTTTGGCATTTTTATCCCTTAGATATACTAAACTCCCTCTAACACATATCATTTAAGGTGGACCCCACTCAGCTCTTATTTTATATTAAAATTGATTTCGACATATTTCTTTGATATGTACATTTCTACGTATCTCCTAAATTAATTGATGAAAAAGTTAATATTTTTAGCTACACACAAAAGAAAATTGTGGTTGTGAAAAAGAAAAAATATCTCAATTTCTCTCTTTAAATATATTTCTATTTTTGCGTAGCTAAAAATTCTCTTTTTCGTGTAGCCCAAAAAAAAATACTTTTACTGTATGTACAGTACCAGTACACACCGTAGTTGTATGCTTTATTTCAAAAATTGAAACCTAGACATGCCGTTTCGGCTTTCTTTTTATGCGGTGAATCGAAGATACGAACACCCCCCGATAACTCTCTCCCTTATCATTTCTCTGCCGCCAGAGCCACAATAGTATTGCGCAGTCTGTGCAACGCGACATTTCTCTCTCTCTGCTTTCCATGAGTCATATTCTAACAAAAAAATCCGTTCTGCCACAAATTTAGCCCCCTCTCTCTACACATACATCTGCCCCCATCAAGCTCCAAGGACTACATGGTACCACCGTCCCCAATGTCGCGCTCAATCCATTATCAAGTTGCATGCCACGTGCACTCCCGTACGGTGCATATTCTGGTGGTCATCCAACGTCGTTGATCTGAAGGACTTAATGCATTTGTGGTAGTAGTTACATGTGAACACCTGTTGTCGTCATTGCTATTAGATGCTCGACTACTCGGTGATGTTGCCAGCTGCATTGGGATCGTGAGCAACAAGTCGATGGTAAATGTGGGTGTACGAATGAGTTAGACGCCTCGTTGTTGGATACCACCTAATTACGAATGGAAAATGATGCAGATATTGAGTTGCGAACCTTTTCTTTACAGTATGCTTGATTATCACTTGTATTAAGTGAACAAGCCAGATTATTTAAACAACTGCATGTAGTATGTTTTGTTAGACGTGTGACAGCACATGAAAAAATGTATGTTTAGAGATGGGCATTCCTACGATTAGACATGTAGTCTAATTGTTGGATAGTATCCATGTAGCTTATTTTTTATATAATTTTTTATTAGTCTGGACCCGATGCACATATAAGACAATATGTAAACCACTTAAGACCTCACTTAGCTATGTTTTTAGTGCATTAATTAGAGTTTATCGGTGGAATGTTTCTCTGTTTTTTGTTTTTATAGAATATGGACTGTAATCTATGCAATTGACTTAAGTACGTGAAAACCTAATTAGGCTAACTGTTATTTATTTTGAGATAGTTTATGTTAGATTTTTTTATTTCACAAAAATTAGTTACCTTGAGTGCAGAACCTTGATGGCTAATCGAATCTTGGCAAATCTAGCTTGAGTCTGCAATGTTCATCATATCGTACGGTGTCTACGTATTGTCGGAATTATGCTCATTTTGTTTTGAAATCATCATAGAAGCAAGTACACAATTAAACTTTCATGGCATTTCATAATTGTGGTCATATACTGATCGTCTAACTGAGTGTCTGCAGATGTTAGCTTTTCTATATGGGGTCATGTTCTCTGAATGGTGTACTCCTAACCTTGCTACAAAATTGACATGATTGTGTCCTCTTCTCTACTTCTCTATGTTTATGCGAGAATGATTAAGTAGTCGTGTTGCAAGTGAGATCGCCAGTGATACTATTTATCTATTACTAGCCAAATGCCCGTGCGTTGCTACGGGTAATAATTTATCCGTCGCACCTATGAGCCTCGTCGTGGTGCCCACATGTATAAAACTATGGTGATCGAATGTTAGTGCAAAAAAAATGAATAAAACTTACGATGATCGATTGAATAATTACTTGCCTAGTTGGTTGAATCAGTGGAGTGTCGAACTGAACGAAAGCTGGGGTATAGAAAATTGGCACTAACCAAATTTACACCTAAATGCAAAGATAATAAATTGATCTCCTGAAAATTTGCACAAAACAAATCGTCGGTGCAACACGCCTTGTACTATAGTATAGAATGTACATCTAGCATAGATTTGTGGTACTCGCTAACCTACAGTGTAGAACGCACGAGCTTCCATGAGAAATTTCTTTGGGTGTTTATTGCAAATATTTGACAAACTGGTTGTGTAAACAATGTACTTAGGTAAGTCATGAATATGCTCGTGCAAGTTGTAAATGACAATTATTCATGATATTAAATAACTGGCTTGAGATGTCCAACATCGTTACTCTTTTTCACATAATTATTTATGTGTTTCACGGCATTGGCAATTGGCCAATTCGAATTTTCCTGTTTATAAATAAATGAATATTTATTTTTTCTGATATTTATGCCCAAATACTACCATAGCTCAGTCAAATCAGTAACTTGGAATAACGGAGCACATAAGAATTATCCAAAATTCTGCAAGATCTGGTTACACAATACCTAGTCGTGAGATACACATCCTTTACAGGAGTGAGGTGAAAATGCAAACAAAGTGACTCATCAATGACCATGCCTTTTGTAGTCGGGAATTAACCGCAATACTACATACATGTCATTATTTTCACCGTCCTACACATCAGTTTGTAGCACACAATCAGGTGATGTTGTTAGGAACATCCTAGCCCTGGCTAGAATGTCGAAATTGTGCAGAAACTTCAGGCATCATATAGATTCATAGGAATTAGAACACCCAATGTGATAGGCCTGACCTGAACCAACGTTTGATGTTTGGTGATGGTGGCATTGGACCAGGGGTAGACTGCAAGTAAAATAACATAATGTTACTTATCTGTAGAACGGAAATGTTGATGATAATATGATGCAACCAAATTCCAAAAGCAATTCTAGAAATTGACAGAGAATTTCTGCCAATCTTTTCAACTATATTCCACAAACAGATTGCATGATTTTATCTAATCTGAGATACAGGATCAAAGTTCTTAACTCAATATGTCATGTACAAAACCACACATTATTTTCCGTACCATATCCCAATCCTTCATGTCTGCACTTCAGATCAGTTCCTCAACATCTAACCAAGAACTTCCAAGAACGAGATACGCAAGGCCACCAATGCAGACTTGCAGAGTAATAAAAAAATGAAGAAACACACCTATCCTCATGTACCTCGCCTGCTCATCTGAGAGCTCAAATGAGGCAGGCGACGGAAAGTCACCAAAACAGCTAGTAGCAGCACTAAATTATTAGCTCCAGGAAATGGCGACCAAAGTGATGTACTGCTTCATTTGATTTCAGTGCTGCAACAATAAAACATCAAATATTCTGAGGAGCTAAGTTTTTAATGTCTGCAACCAGATGAAAGTAGTTCAGAGTATAACGCATACAGATACATCATCTTTCCCACCCTGTGCAGCAGCACACGACAAGAGTCTTCGCCACATCCTCCTTGACATATAAAGCAAGTTCGGCCAGAAAGGCATCTCTTGTAGCATCAGAATGTCATCTCTTGCAGGATTTATTTCCCGAAAGAAGAATTTAAGTAACACTACTTATGTTAAGAGAACCTGCAGGAAGAAGGAAGATCAAGCGGGGAGGTTGGCTCCGGGAACATATGCCCAGACCCATACAGCAATATCGATCCCATGAAATAAATCGATCGAGAGATTAACAGAATACCAAGGAATACTTAGCAAACAGGAAAGAGCTTATAGGATTGATAATGAGCTGCTTACTGGGCAATTCTCTCGTGCACCTATCGCAGACATAGCAAAAATGTGATATGTACTCTTGTCAAAAAAAAGTGATATGTACCGGGCAATTCTCTCGTGCACCTATCGCAGACATTGAAAGAACTCGTGGAACTGTTGTGCACCCTCACCAGCAAGGAACGATGTCTCAAGGACAGATGATAAGCATAAAATACTGCAAGTTATATTGCACGTTTAATCTTCTATAATTCTTCCAGAGAAGTTCCTATCAATAGAATTAGGTTCCGAAATATTCTATGAATTAAGTATTTATGAAGAAAGCACGGACAGTCTGACACCATTAGAAAACGTTGATGCCTAGAACTTTACCTTGGGGGTGAGGGAGGTGAGGCGTACGTACGCGTTGCTGAAGGCGGGGAAGATGTAGGCGAGGAAGGCTACGACGTCTCCGGCGGCGAGGCAGCGGCGTAGGGAGACGTTGAGTCGGACGGCAGGGGACATCCGGCAGACCTCCTTGGATGGTGACGCCGCCTTGATCGCGAAGGCAATCTCCTTCACATATAGGGTACGAGCGAATCAAGACAAATCTGAGAGATTTTATAGTGTTTGGAGGAAAGAGCTACTGTGTGGGATTTTACGGAGGCGATTACAGTTGAGGGTCGAAAGGGCCGGCGCCGCTGCTGCGGTAGCTTGAGCAGGGGGGGTGGTTTAGGCTCGCTCAACAAGTCGACGTCATGTCTCTCGTTAATTATTGCTGATTGACCGCTGCTGCTCTTTAACACATGGCGAGACATAAGGAAATTAATAACGAAAATTGTTGAACAATCAATGCAAAAAATAATTACTGCTTATTGATCGCGAAAATTGTTGAACAATCAATGCAAAAAATAATTACTGCTTATTGACCGCTGCTGCTCTTTAACTCATGGCGAGACACAAGGAAAGCGTGGAACAATCAATGCGAAAAAATCAGTATGATGGGAGTTGGACGAAAGAAAGAGCGGAGGCGGGCAGAAGATCGAACGGTGCAAAGGTTGGCTGGAAACGATCGGACGGTCGTGATGTGTTCGTCCGTCGGCAGAAGACAGGACACTCCGTTCTTTTGTAGTAGAGATAGGAAATGTGCCCGTGCGATGCAACGGGAGAAAAAAAATCAATGCCACACATGGGCGCTGGTCGCTGAGTTAGATGACATTGGGCGCAATAATAAAGTGTGAATTTAACTTACATTAACTTTGTGCTTCATCCCTCATATGAGTGAAAATTCCTTAAGCATTTTTATGTGTTGGCAGGTTTTGTTGATGGAAGATAAGAGCTAAAATATGCTACATTACAATATAAAAGTTTTACTATTATCGTCATTTTATAGCACAAAGATGAGTCTTGTGTGCCTTGTGACTATGTCATTTTAACCATGTTATCTGTGACCATCGCACAAGCGGACAAAATATTCCCCCATCCATTTCTCCCTCGATTTCCCTTTAGCTCTATGTCTGGCTTCTGTGCCACATCTTCCCCTACTCTACTACGCATTGGTCCACCACTATTTTTCGCAACATTCTACCGCTCCAACAAATCCCCATTTTGGTTCCATCGTCAATGGCGGAGATAGGAGATGACATCGTATTAAGCACTTCATCTTGTTATGGATTAAGGAAGAATAAATCTGGCACTGAAAAAATATATAGAAATGTTTAGATTATGTAGTGATATTTTAATTTAGTCATTTTTTGCAGTAGCACCGTCCCTTGTCGGTCAACAAAGAAAAAAAATCATGATCTGTGTGTATATCTTATATCTATCAGAGTTCTTATCAGTTGTAAAGAAATAATACATCTCTTTGTAATTATGCAACTTCCTAAAATGCTTGAAGGTAAACTTTGATCAATAGTAATAAAAAACATTATGCTTGAAGTTAAAGTTTGATCAATAGTAATAAAAAACATTTAGATTGGTAAGTTGAAAATAGTAATGTTGGAATGGTCACGGAAAATGTTGTCATGATTTAACTAACATATACGCATATGTATGAAAAGAAAGCACATCAATGTTCTTCGAGGCATTACAAGAAAATATTGTCAAGCATATGTCTTCCAGAAATTTTCAGATGGCCATCCCCAAGATGGCACCATGCAGTGTAGAAGCTTGAGATACAGATTTCATATGAGTCGATCAATGTATTTATCTTCAGTTTTAAAGCATGCACACACCTGATAATTTCTCTAAGAACTTGTAGAGACACACAAGAAAAGTAAGATAGCAGAAGGGCAACTAAGTTGCTGACCATGGAATATCTATGTTTTACCCTTATGCAAGCTTCAAGCTACAAATAGATACATAGGTCTATGTACATCCAAATGGAAATCGCACTTGCATATGTAGTACTGAAGCTAGCTATATATATATAGCAAAATTGCAGGCTCTTCTTAGTGCGCTTACAGAAAAAAGCGCTTATGAATAGCTGCTCATTTTCTTTAAATCACAGGTATTAGTTCTTGATAGATAATTACTCGACTGTATTTCAGTTTCACAATAGTACAACTAAAAGCATGAAGAACTTTGTTTCTCTCCACAAAGGACTAAGCCAGACAATGTTTGTAGTGAATGAACAACAGCCTTGCAGATCTGTCAGAAACATTTAGCATCTACAGAAAAACAACCAACCCAACTAAACTGAACTTGTTCGTCATATACACATATAGAATCTGGCGTGGATACAGCCACTGATGCGGGCTTAGAGCATCTCAAGCGCCGATGTTAGAGGTCGTCTCTCCACCCTTCGTACTCCCAAACCTAGCCCACCTTGCAAACGGAAACCAAGTAGCACCGTCCCTTGTCGGTCGACAAAGAAAAAAATCATGATCTGTGTGTATATCTTATATCTATCAGAGTTCTTATCAGTTGTAAAGAAATAATACATCTCTTTGTAATTATGCAACTTCCTAAAATGCTTGAAGGTAAAAACTTTGATCAATAGTAATAAAAAACATTATGCTTGAAGTTAAATTTTGATCAATAGTAATAAAAAACATTTAGATTGGTAAGTTGAAAATAGTAATGTTGGAATGGTCACGGCATATACTACAAACACACCAACCTTCGACCAACACAACTGAGTGAATCATAGTGGTTATCAAGAAAGTGAAATTAGGCCAAGAGCAGAGAGAAACCAAGAAGCACCTGGGAGATTGTAGTGAATGAACAGGGAGAAGTTCGCTTCGGCTATTTCTGAATCAGATTGCAGCCATCAATTCTTCTGAACCTCCGTATACTATAGAAATAGATATTGGTACCATATGAGATCAATCCAACCCGTGAACACAGATCTGCAAAGCGGGCAACAAATATTAACCCTGAAGTTCAGAAGTGGTTACAACAAATCATGTACAACGTTTGAGGCTGAGGCTACAGTAAGCATCAACTTGCAGGTGCAGCATGAAAAAACGATGGCACGCCAGATTGCTTTGCATATGCCTGATAGATTAAGCAATGTGAGCGATATATGGTAGGAATAAGCAATGCAAATTGCTTACCTCAGATCCGAAAATCTGCAAACCGTGATCTAGCATGCATGGCTCATGTCCCGTATTGCTAATTGGATCGCATCTTCTCTTTGAGTTCTCAGCTCCTTTCGACAATCCTCTTACCAAAATACATTATTCAGTTTGTTAGACAATCCTCAGGTCTGGCCGTCAGGGGTGAAGGCGCACGCCGATGAGAGGGACCACGTTGCCGTCGTGCTTCTCACCCCTTCTCGTGGCCACTGGCGCCCAGATCTGCAAAAGAAAGACAAAGAAGCAGATGAAGTTTCCCCGAGACCTGGCTAACGAAATCAAACGGCGGCATTTGTTGAACCACTGCACAAACCCAATCTCGAACCCACGCATAGCAGGAGGTCGATTTTGTGCGTCGTGGTTGCTCCCAATGGCGGTGGCGCAGCAGACGCAGGTCCGGGTGTAGGGCGACGCCCCACTGCGGCCGCGTCCGTCCGTCCCTGCCGCCGACGCGAGAAGCAGCAGCGGCAGCTCGGGGGAGACGCCGTGAGCATGGGGGAAAGGCGGGGATTTGGGGAGTGTAGGCGGCGGCGGTGGATGTTTTTGAATCTGGATCGGGTTTTGAGATGGAGCGAGAGGCGAGATGGGTGGCGGCGTGGAGGGAATAGGATGGCCGGCGTGCAGGGAGAAGGCGGTGGAGGTCCGGCGACTACCGGCGCAGGGATCGAGAGGAGAGGGAGGCGGAGGGAAAGGGGATCGAGAGAGTGGAGGAGAAGAGAGAAAGGGGATCAACGGAGTCCTAACATGGCGGTGTCGTGCGGGAGGAGAACTCGGGAGTTTGGGAGCGAACAAACGAACCGACGTTTCACTTAGCGGTGGCAATTCCCGTAAATAAGTGAAACGAAACGGTACTGTGGCAAGTTGCGTATTATGTATTTTGGTGGGAGGGCAAAACGGTCCAAAAAACTTTTCGTCCGTCCGGCAAAAGACAGGACACTGCGTTCTTTTATAGTAGAGATTGCTAATGTTTCTTATATATGTTTCGCAAAAAGTCTATTTATTCATCTATACGGACGGGGCAACGCGTGTCGTATCCTGATATGGTGAGTGCGCGTGTCTTAAAAAAACAGCTTACCCGATCGAGTGTACCCTGGCCCGTGATGCCGCGAGGACCACACCTTTGGCGCCGCGACGGGGGCGTCCGAAGCGATAAAACCTGAGCATTTTTTGTTTTATTTTGTTTGACACAAACGGACCGACGCGGCCACGTCCCCCACCAAGAGCGCGAGCGAGCTGCAGAGCATGGCGGCCACGAGCTCCGCGGCGCTCTTCTCCGTCCTCCCCCATCCCCTCTCCACCGCCCAGACTAGCAGCAGACACTACAGGCCCGCGCGCTCGGTCGCGGCCGTGCCCCGCATCAGATGCTCGGCCGCCTCGCCCGACCTGTCGCCCGGCGCTCCGGCGCCCGCGCCGCCCAAGCCCCAAATCGAGCTCGAGTTCTTCGGGGTAAGCTCATCTTCTGTATTGTTCCCTAGGCGCCGCAAGGGAGGACTTTCTTGCTTACTACTAGTGTGTACGAGTGAGTGGCTGATTCGCGTGTTTGGACGATGTGTAATGTGATGTGCAGCCGAAGCCGGGCGCCGACGGGTCGTACCCGGTGGACAGGGCGGCGGCGGTCAGCGGCGACAAGCTCCTCCGGGACATCATGACCGAGAACAAGCTCGAGCTCTACGCCGCATACGTACGTGACCCTCCCTCCCCGTCCCCAACCTCCACACAGTTTTCTCTTCAGACTCTGCTATCGGTTTCAGACAGACACGGTTCCTCTCATCCTCTGCCACCGTCGGTTAATGGTTCTTGGTGCTGCAGGGGAAGCTGATGAACTGCGGCGGCGGGGGAAGCTGCGGCACCTGCATCGTCGAGGTACTCTCCCACCTGCCTGTAACTGACCAACTGCACCATTGCGCAACCGGAAACGCCACGCTGCCGCGATCACCACGGTGGGTGACCTGAAGTCTGAACTGTGTCTGAACCTCGTGTGCAGATAATCGAAGGGAAGGAGCTCCTGAACGAGAGGACGGACACCGAGAAACGTTACCTGAAGAAGGTAGGCAGCATCAAACTCACCTTCTGATTTGTTGCTTTTCTAGGCCTCTACCTCTGAAGTTGCTACTGTTACCCCATGTGTGCTTCACACACACACACACACACACACACACACACACACACACACACACACACACTGGTTTTGCCAATCTCACTGTCTATTTCTTCAGAAACCGGAGTCATGGAGGCTGACCTGCCAGACGATCGTCGGAAATAAGGAGAACTCCGGCAAGGCATGATTTTTTCGCTAAACCTTCGGCACTATTTCCTGCTACAGTACGTTTTAAGTGCCCTTCTGAAACAAATGCCCTTTTTTGCAGGTTGTCGTCCAACGGCTGCCCCAGTGGAAGAAATAATTGTACAATCTGGGCATTTGATGTACTAACAGCATGTGATATGTCCAGTTCTTTATCGAAAAAATGTGATATGTCCAGTTGCATCTACCTCGTGCTATGCAATGCGGTATTGGACACAGATGTCTAGCCCTGTTGCCTTGTGCACAAGTTCCTGACAATTTTCTGGGTGTGTTCTGCACTGTTGTCGGACTTGTTCACTCTAAAAGATGAACACAACGAGAACACGCCTACTACTGTGAATCTGTGATGGCATCTTTAATCGTAGCCGGTTCTCGGCATTATATTATACCCTGCATGATGGGGGTTTACCATCTTGTCACCCCTGGAAAATTGTAAATTATTCTGGATATTTTCATTAGCGGTCTTGCGTGGTGTGCTGATTCATGGTTTCCTGGCATACGGATCCTATATGACCTGAATGGAGTCGTTAACAAAATCCGTCGTAGTCTAGGTGGTTAGGATACTCGGCTCTCACCCGAGAGACCCGGGTTCAAGTCCCGGCGACGGAATACCTTTTTAGTGCCTAATATTTTCTTCGTTAATTTCTTTTCCTTAATCAAGAAGACTTGCAGAGCATATCTTTTTCAATCCAGACGGTAAATGGTAGCTCAGCTTTTCAGCGGTAATGTATTGTTCTTTTTTCTGCCCAGTTCCATTGGTAAACTTGTCACTATCAAGATAGCAGGAAAAAAAGATACCATGATTTTCTTCGTTAATTTCTTTTCCTTAATCAAGAAGACTTGCAGAGCATATCTTTTTCAATCCAGACGGTAAATGGTAGCTCAGCTTTTCAGCGGTAATGTATTGTTCTTTTTTCTGCCCAGTTCCATTGGTAAACTTGTCACTATCAAGATAGCAGGAAAAAAAGATACCATGATTTTCTTCGTTAATTTCTTTTCCTTAATCAAGAAGACTTGCAGAGCATATCTTTTTCAATCCAGACGGTAAATGGTAGCTCAGCTTTTCAGCGGTAATGTATTGTTCTTTTTTCTGCCCAGTTCCATTGGTAAACTTGTCACTATCAAGATAGCAGGAAAAAAAGATACCATGATTTTCTTCGTTAATTTCTTTTCCTTAATCAAGAAGACTTGCAGAGCATATCTTTTTCAATCCAGACGGTAAATGGTAGCTCAGCTTTTCAGCGGTAATGTATTGTTCTTTTTTCTGCCCAGTTCCATTGGTAAACTTGTCACTATCAAGATAGCAGGAAAAAAAGATACCATGATTTTCTTCGTTAATTTCTTTTCCTTAATCAAGAAGACTTGCAGAGCATATCTTTTTCAATCCAGACGGTAAATGGTAGCTCAGCTTTTCAGCGGTAATGTATTGTTCTTTTTTCTGCCCAGTTCCATTGGTAAACTTGTCACTATCAAGATAGCAGGAAAAAAAGATACCATGATCGTCCTATGGAATAAGAGAAATGAGTTTAAAACCAGGTTGCAAAGCTGAAAATCAGGCGCTCAGTGATCCCACGATCGTCCTATGGAGTAAGAGAAATGAGTTTAAAACCAGGTTGCAAAGCTGAAAATCAGGCGCTCAGTGATCCCAGACAGTCGAGAGACTTCAGCTCTAGACACTTCAACTTAGCTCTAGGAACATTGTTCATAAATAAACAGGCAAGCTTACACGTAAGGAGTCTGGGCACTCAGCACTCGCTCTTACAGGTACGCTTGCCTCTGGAGCATAGACGTAGCAGAAATAGTTACAACTTACAAAGAAAAAGAGCAAAAAACGACTGAACCACTGGAAGTTGTACACCCAGGGCGAGCTTCACCGGAAAGGGGAAGAACACCCCACCGACTAAACAAACATGCGCTAAACAAGGGTGGCGATCAAGTTTGCCGACGGCTGGCGACCGACCAGGACGGCGGTGTGGCCGGTCACTGGCTGGAGCGCTGCGGCCGACTCTAGCCTAGCCCACTTTAACCTCCGCTTCTCCTCCAACGACGCCTGGTTCTCTTCATCCTCCTTGCACTTGGTCAGGCACGCCGAGAACAGCTCCTCGTCCATCTCGGAGAACATCTTCATTACATTGGCGGTCAGGTTCAGGACCGCTTGGTTCCAGTGGGTCTGGCTGTTCAGCTCTAATGCTGGGACAATGATGGGCATGATCGCCTGGCGGTTCTGTGCCATCAGGCTGATGATGTGATCATTGTTCCACATGAAGAGTGCTCTTTCAGCAACCTGAAAGAAAGTATCATATTAGCCAACAACCATTTGTGATAGAAAATTTAGAGCACATGTGAGCCCATCCAAAGACCATAAGACACATATTGTGTTTGACACCTTGGGATTCATTTCAGTGCTTTAATGCTGGCCCACGTGTCTGTTATCCGTCGTATTAATAGTATAGAACCTAAGGCATGACTAGGTGATAATATGATGACCTACTTTGGTGTTTATTTTGTCCATATTAACTTCAGATCTTCAGAACTCTGTTGTTCAGTAGTTATGTCCGCATTTTAATCAAAAAACATCAGAGACATGAAATGGGCCATTCCCTTGCTAAATCAATGAAGGGACCAAAAATAGCATAGCAGCTGGGGCCATAGGGGGCAGCTAGAGAACGTTTACTTTGTTATCATGAATCATTGAATGCCAGTTAACTTCTTCAGACTTTACCACATTAGGTTCTATATGATCAAGTGCCTGGTTCAAGTGGTAGAGACAATTATAGTGCATTTATGAATACAGCTACACATGAATGATGTTAGATTGCATCTATTCTTCAGTTCTTCACATGGCATGTATGATTTTTTTCCATAGATTGTGGAAATGCACATTGTCAGCATGAAAAAAATGAACTAAGAATTGGTACCAAGTTAGGTTCGTTGGATAAGTTACCTGAAAGTGAGAACTGTTTACGCAATGAGCGATCCGCCGAAACAACGGAACCATGCATTTCTGAAATTCTACCATGCTGGTAGCTTCGAGGATCTCTTCAATCTCACTTAGAAACATGACTTCCTTCTGACTATTTGTTACAGGCCAATATCTTAGCAAACCGATGATTATCGAACCCGCAAGCTTGGGATCCTTCTCTAGAAACTGTGTCACACAGTATGTCAACTGCTGGAGATACACGCCGACTGACTTTGGCTTGTGTAATGGAATCAGAACTTTCCAAAGGAAGATCTTGTGTTCTTCCTTGAGAGGCAACGCGAATCCACTGATAACGCTGCCAAACACCTCCAGCAGCTCGGCGATCCCGTTATGCCGCTGCGTCTCGAACACAAAGTGGTAGAATATGTTGCTGACCGCCTTGCGGATGAACGGGCGGTGGACCATGAACTTCCCATAGATCCTGTGCAGGATGGTCTTGAGAGAGTCCCTTTCTCTGGGGTCATCGGAGTCGAGGAGGTTGAGCAGCCTGACAATGAAGGAGTGGTCGAAGTACTTCTTCCCAATCTTGGCATCCAGGGAGGTGGATCCGATGAACTTGAGCAGCAGCTCGTACACCAGCTGCAGGTGGCACCAGGCCGGATCGAACATCGGCTCGTCCTCATCACCCTCGCCACCGCCAGAACCGGACCTGTAGTTCGGCGGGAACACCCGGAACAGGTTCACGGCGAACATCCTGGAGCAGGACGCAATCACGGCCTCCGAGAACCTGCTATTGTTGGTGTCCACGAAATCTATGAGATCCAGCAGCGTCTGCCGCTTGATGTCCTTCTCCGCGGAGCTCTTGCCCGGGTCCGAGAAGTCGAACACCGCGCAGCAGAGGCCGAGCTTGCTGACGAACAGGTTCTGCCGCTCCGAGCTGGGCACGTCCTTGAAGGCGACCAGCGGCTCGATGCCGGCGACCACGCTGGAGGGGAAGACGGCCGACGACATGCGCTTGATGGCGGACGCGGACCGGCCGCCGGACGGCACGCTGCTGGCGCGCTGTATCTGGCTGCTCCCATTGCCGCCGCTGCACTGGCCCGAGTCGAAGCCGTCGACGTCCCCACGCCCGGACGCCGAGGACTTGCTGCGCGGCAGCTTGTTCAGGAACTGCTTCCACATCTTCGTTCCGCCCGCCGGCCGAGAACGCTACTCCGCCGCCATGGCCGGAGCAGAGCAGAGCCTCCGTTCGTAATCGATCTGGTACCCAAAACACGGCACAGGTTAGCGCAAGGAGGAGCGAGAAGCGAAAGATCTACTAGCTCGAGATGCAGCTAGCTACAGGAGTGGATGAACTTTTAGCTAAGAATGCCCCCAAATCCGGCCAATGCAGCTGAATCTGGCCGCGGAAAGCGCAGCCGAACCCCGACAGACCCGGAACCCGGCTCGAAAGCCTCGACCAGGAGAGAAAAGAAAGGGGCTCGACAATGGCGGCAGCAGCAGCTAACCCACCTACCTCACACTGTCTTGGCAGAGCCACCGGATCTGGGGCCTCCGCCCCCGCGCTCGCCGGATCCGGGCGCAGCCGAGGTCACGTCGCTAGCCAGCTACAGGGCGAGCTCGCTCGGAAGCTCGTGGGGGGATGCGTGGATCGAAATCTGCAGCAGGTTCTCACTTCGTCGGCTTCTTCTTCTCTCGGGAAGAGGAGCGAGAGTGAGCGAGCGAGAATAGGAGACAGGCTCGCCTGTTGGGTTCCCTGCGTGGACTGTTTTGTTAATACGGGCAAACGTACGGACCTAAAAAACCATTTCTCGTTCGTACGAGCCACGACGTCGCATGCTCCGCTGGTGTTGGTTCGGCATTTGAAAATGAACACAGATCAAATCTGGAGCTTTTTAGGGAAGATTTTAGATTTTTATACTAAAGCGGGGGAGATCCTCGGTCGGTCCTACGGGCAGATTTAGCCATCCGATGATGATAATCAGTGGTACTGGGAATAAGTGAGCGTATATAAAGCGGGGAGCTCGATCGAATGCGGGAATAGGAAGGACTTTGGGGGTGCATGTGCGAACGGGGTCCTCTCAATCAGAGCCCCTGTCTGTCTGCACGGGCCCCGCCGGCGAACGGCCGGCCGGCCGCTGAGCGGCTTTAATTCGAACGGCGCGCGGTCACGGGCGGGGCAGCGTCGGCCGTCGGATGTAGGCGGATGGACGGCTGTGGGGCGGCTGCAGCACGGTGGATGTGAGTGAGTGAGCGGCTGTGACGGTGACGGCCGTGCACGGGCTCGCCGGCCGGCCGGAGGACCACCGCGGCCGCGTCGCTGTCTCGGCGCGGGGGACCGCGTAGTCACGTTGTGCGTACTCATGTTGTTCAGGTAAAAAAGGAAGGAAGAAATACTGATCGTGGTAGTAACTACGGAGTAGTAAAGATTTTACAGCTCCGAGTAGTCACTTTATGATCCTACGTTAGATCATCTCTAGCAAATTCATAACTTAAACAAAACATTAAAATAAACAAACCGTTAATTTACGGTTTGTGACGTACTCCCTCCGTTTGAAAAAATATGTCTTAGATATATCTAGATTTAAATGTATGGGTCCCTAAACAGGTAGCCAAAACATTAAATATAAGGGTTTTGGCTCCGACAATTGGGTTTCTCCTATAAGTTGTACCAGTTTGAAGGGAGGGACATTTCAGTGCCACCTTTACTGTTTTCCTGTCGCCGTAGATCTGCATAAAATTATCCGTCCCCGCTCTTTTTGACCATTCCATCGAGTACCCCAACTCTCCGCCGCATATGACCATCGTGTTGTCATTGGGGCCGCCCACTTCCGTGGCCGGCGTCCCTTCCAACACGCTCAGACGCAAGCAGCAGGGCGCCCATCTCGTGTAGTTGAACTAGTGCACCACCGCAAGGGCATCCTACCGTAAGTTTGGCGCCGATGGTGTAATACCCCGCAGTTATAAGACTCGAGAGGGTAGAAATAGGAACTGCATTTGTGCATTCATGCATCTTTTGGTGAAAACTGGAAATTTTTCGCGCTTTTGTGTTAAAAGAGTCGGGATTCGATACCAGACGAGTGTCGAGGGTCTCGGAGTCAGACATTGACAGTTAGTCGAGAGGTGTCGATAAACACTACGACTTATTTTCAAAACCCTATCCTTTCAAAAAGGACATATAAATTTTGACATGACCTATTTATAAGTTCTTAAAGTAAATACAATTCTATATCTTATCCAATCTTATTACACAATATATTTCAACAACACAAGTTATACAATTTATAACAAAAGTGAATGAATCATTCCAATAATATCAACACAAGACATATACACATAATTTCAAACATTCAAATAATTTGCAAATCAATAGTCATCTATTCTTCAACAAGTACAAATTTAAATGCAACAACACATGATTGAATCCATCTTAATTACAAGAACACATCATTATATTTCCAAGCAAAGCAAATATACAATCTGTCCATTACAAACAGAATTACAACTACATTATTACATCAAGTGTGAGCTTACAAAATGTTTAAATAAAACCCTAAAAACTACATCTTCACTTCTGAATTTTCAGGAGATCTTCAACCTGCAAAACAAACAACACAAATAAGAAGAAATTTGGGTTAGTGTTAAAATGTTGTCAACACCATTTGGTGCTGACATTTAATGTATAAAAATCTGGCATTGCTCTAATCAAAACCAAGGTTTGATCAAGCCAAACAACTCAAATAAAATTGGAATGCTTAGGCAACAAATGGGACTGATCAGATTTAATTACAGCAAGGCAACATTGGGGCAAAGGCTTGTCCAGTCACTTGAGATAAAAGGCAACAAGGCAACATCTGGACTTTTTGATCTGATCTTAGAAAGAGATAACAAAGGCAGCAGCATTCCAACTCTAAAATATGCCAGAATTCATGAAAACACAAGAAAGGCAACATTATATGTTTAATGGTATCACATTTGCCATTAAATGACAAATGGGCCCTAATTCCCACTTATTAAGCTAATGACTAGCTTAATTACACATACACTTGAGTAATCATCCCAAACCGACATCCACTAATCAAATACTTCACAGCCAAGCAAACCAGCAAAATATCTAGATAAAGATAGGATCGATGACTCGGCTGTGACTCAAATATTATCACCAAGGGGAGATGAACTGAGCAGCAGCACCAAGTTTTATCACCAAGAGGAGATGAACTGAGCAGCAGCAGCTGAAGCTTATCTTCAGTGTTAAAAGAATAGTAAAAGTAGTCCAAATAGGCAGCTCGAGGTGAGAAGGGCCACTGTAAGCAGGTGAATCATCACCAGCCAGTTATCCTGGTGCCACAAGCACATGAAACACCAAAAAAGTATATAATTAGGACCAGTTCGAAGCCCCAGCTCATAAATCATCCAGCAAACACAAATCACACTTTTTCACAAAGCACTAGCACATCAAGCACCACCATTTCCATCTGTTCTTCACCAAGAACAATCACAACCCCACAAGCCATCATGGAAATTACCTAAACCATCCACCACAAGCCACTAAAACCCAGAAGGAGTCAAGCAACAAGAAGGAGACAGAAGAACCACAAGGTGCAGCCCAGAAGAGACGGTTGAACCTTGGAGCAAGATCAGACTCTTCCGTAGCTTTATCTGCTCTACACCCAAGGTTGTTACAAATATGTGCTAGAGAGTGATTTAGCAGGTTCTGTGCATGACAGAACCATGCTTGAGTGCTGATTTTAGCATCTGTTCTTAACAGAACCTTGCTCAACAAGGTATGGTGCTATAGAAGTTGATTTGCAAGCAGAGTACTTCTGTTCTGTGCAAGAAATAGGACAGAGAGATAAAGGGAGTGAAGTTGAGTGTTTTACCATTTGTTTGAGCATCTACAGAAGCAAGGGAAAGATTTTCAGTGTAGTATCTGTTCTTATTCTGTTTTTATCAAAGCACACAAGCCAGTGAACCAGCAGAGCTGGATTAACTGACCTATGCACATCTGAACACTTGGTAGAAGCACAGGAAAACATAAAAACATTTCTAATCAAGCAAGATTGTTGTGTAACTCTACATGGAGGCATCACAGCAAACAAACATGATTAAATCATGCTCTAAATCCACTAATCATCACAGCTAGTACAAGTTCTATCTCAGAATTAATTTCTTAAAGTCAAATTCATCATCAGTGAGCAAGATATGCTCTCCACAATAATTCCATAAGCTATAGGGGATCTAATCATGCTAGATCTACACCATTCACCACATTTAGTTGCACAAAGCATGGTCAGTACACATGTTCGAGCTAGATAGTTCAAATAAATCATCTGTTCATCATGGACCTAAGTAGGGTTTGAACAGTAGTTCAGATTGAGGCCATGAGTAGCTATCAGAGGGTCGACAGAGTAGAACAGAGGAGAAGTTTTGCTTACCAAGCGTCCATGGCCGTAGCTCCACGGCGGCGAGGTAGTGCTCGCGCAACCGTTGGAGGGGGCACAAGGAGGTCGTGGACCAGCACCACCGCACCACGGCGGCACAGAGGGCGGAGCTCTGCGCCCAGCCATGGTAAGCACGCCGGCGGTGAGGAAGAAAGGCGGCGCCAGCACGAAACCCTAACCCTAGGGGATGGGTTGTGCGCAGCCACGAGAGGAAACGAAGGATAAATCGCTCTGGTGAGGTGGCAGAGCGGAGCGAGGGGATAATTTTGCCCCACGTCACGGCGGCGGAGGTGGCCGGAGTTGGCCGGGGCGAGGCGGCGACGGCGCGGCGACATGAACGCCAAGGCGAGGTCGAGGTCGGGCTCGGACACGAGCGAGAGAGAGAATGAGAGAGGTGGCTCGGTCGGTTGACCGACCCGAGCCAGACCCAAGTCCTTGACCTGGTTCAACCAGGTTGGACCAGGGGTATTTTTGTAATTTCATGATAATTTGAAAATTCAAATCTTTCAAAGAACTCTAAAAATTCAAATAAATTCCTAAAAATACAAACAAAATATCTACAAATATCAGCAGAAAATAATCTACCCAAATAAAATAACTCTTTGAATTTTTGAAAATGATTTCTTGTAGCAAAAATTCAAAGGATCCTTAAGTGGAAATGACTTTGAAATATTTCAAACTATTTTCAAAGGAAATTAATATGGGAAAATTATGTATCAAGTTCAAAGTATAATTTGAATTACATTAAGACTGTCATGTTACTCATCCTACCTAAAATTCAAATCAAAGAAATCATCAAAAGAAATCCTTAACAAAACTCTGGGGAATTTTGGGAAAGAATAAAAATCATCTCATTCTATGCATACTGGCATGAATTTGGTTTTGCAACATTGTCTGATACAGACAGTGATCTTGATTTTCAGAACACGCGAGTCCCAAATCGTCAGAAGCTTTAGACTGCACTACCTATCAGTCTCAAGGCAAGTTCCATCTTGCATGTCCTCGATTGATTATTTTTATCAAAGTAATTGCAAAGTACTATGGTTTATCATTGCATGAAAAAGAAAAATCTATTTTCGAATGATGTGAATTGCTATGAATATATGGTTGGCTGGCAGTGGAACCACGGTTTGATGTTGTGGTGGAGGTTCCACTGTACGGGAAAGTATGTACCTAGGATTAATAGCCCATGGCCCAGTGATCCTTGCGCCGTATTGAAGCATCAGCCAACAGATTCACTATGGATGGGCTCGTCAGAGGTTACTTCCTCCGTTCGCATATCCTCGGCAGGCTATTACCTGGTTGCGTCCGTTGCGGCGGCCAACTGCGTGAAAGCGCGTGACCTTCCCACTCGACAGGGTGACTGGAATAGAAGCTCGGGAGGGGTGGCGGGCGAGTGGTCTTAGTTACCAGCCGCGTCACAAATGGGCGGATATGCGTTGTGCGGGGAAGCGACTCCACATGACTTGTTGCCCTGAGTTCTGGCTATAGCACACATGGTGTGCTGAGGGAGCATAAAGAGCCAGGCTGCTGTTGGGTAATGGTGCAGCTCTGCAGAGTTAAGCAAAGAAATTGTGACTGTCACATCCTTGTTCCAGGACGGAACTACAGAACGCTGCGGGAAAGGCATCCCAAGTGATGACTAAAGACCCGTGGAGACTGGGGGCATAGTTTTCTAAAATAAAATGGACCTTTTACTAAAAATGTTTTACAAAACTTGCATATTCATCCATGACTTTTTGGTCAGGATGGTAGATAGAGCATCATACGCCTTATCATCTATTACTTGAGCTTGCTGAGTAACGCTAGTGTTGCTCACCCTTTCCTCTTTTGACCCCCTGCTTAGACTCTGAGGAGGTCACAGACGTGGACTTTGGAGCATACCATGCCGACGAGGTGTACTTTGAAGCACCTGATCTGTCCGGAGAAGTAGAAGGCATCGACTACATCATCGCCTACGGAGCCGACGACGCCGACGAAGAGGAGGTGGAGACTTAGAGTTATCTTAGTAGGAACCTGGCCAAGCAAGACTAAACTAGTACTACTTAGCTGCTGAGCCAATATGGTTCTTAGTTTATTGCTTTCTATCGCTAGTAGGTTGACTCCGGTCAACACAACAATAATAGACGGTCCTCCCTTGTCGGAGGAAGACGTTGAAGTTTTTATGCATTTCTGGCTTGTAATATTCAGCAGTGTGTAATAAAGTGGACCCGCAATGTTTATGTTGTACTACTCTGAGGGATGTAATTTTTACGGATAAGTCTTTCCGTGGGTGTTATGTCAACGACTTGTACACTACAATATGCAGTGGTGTGCGGGGTCACCGCAGATGGTCACGATTTTGTTGTCGTCGAGGGCCGGGCAAATTAGGCGGCTACTACTGATTCGAGTACACTCGTCGACATACCCCACTCCAATGTTCTTACCGCAACAGGGCCGCAAGAGAATTTGGATATGTCAAGAATACGTAAAATGTGTCACTTTATTCCGGGCATGGGAAGTCGTGCCAATTGATGCCGCGATAGACATTGATCAGACTCGAATGTTTGGGATGTTGGTTCTCATTAACTTATCCCTGACCCAATATGAGAGAAATCGGCTTATCAACCGACTTAACGATTCTATCTTGGGGAAAGCTACGTAGAGGCGCCGCACACCGCGTCTCTCCGTGCAGCGCGTGCGTATCCGTCCGATCGTACAGCCTGTCTTCGTCTAATCCTTATCGTTCCAAAGCAAACGACCACCACACAGTCTCTCTCTCATCTCTCTCGCAAAGACCAGAAATTAAGAGGGGCGAAAGGAGGCAACGATATGTGGGGTTCCAAATCAGGGCTTCGATTCCCGTCGAGGCCGCGGGGAGCAGCACAGCACCAGGCAGTTTAGCTTGCGCCGCCGTCAACCGATGAGCACCACCACGACAAGGAGGCGAGCAGTGCGACGCGGCAGGCCCCTCTGGCCGGTCACGCACGACGCTGATCCGTGAGGTAGCAGCTTGAAGGTCGTGGGCGTCGTCGCCACGCCGCAAGAGCTCGTGCCGTGAGTTGCCGCCTCCGAGGACCTCGCCGGGGCCGATGGCCGCCACGTGCTGGTCGCCCCCTCCGAGGACCTCGCTGGGGCCGACGGCCGTAGCACGTGCTGGTCGCCGCCTCCGAGGTCCCTGCCGGAGCTGAGGGTCGCTGCACGTGCTGGTCGCCGCCTCCGTGGACCTCGCTGGGGCCGGTGGCCGCCGCACATGCTGGTGGCCAAGAACCTCGCCTGGGCCGATGGCCGCCGCGCGCTGGAGTAGCCATGCCGTCTTTGGGCCATGACCGCCTTGAGGCCAAGCTTGCCATGTAGGGTGTTGATGCACTTAGACATGGCAGCGACACCGACGAGGTGAGTGTGCGTTCGTGCCATGCATATGGATGTACAAGGAAGCACCTTGCCGCTGTGGTCAACCCCGTGTTCGCCATAGAGCCTTCCTTGTACGCTACACAAGGTGTGTATGCATCGCCATGGCTGATTTATGTGGCAGCCAAGTGAAATTTATCTGTCAACCATGTGTGCTTCATTTGGTAACCTAGTGTAGTCATATGTGGTTTATCTGTCAACATGTAGATTTATCTGGTAACCTTGTGTAATTATGTGTGTTTTATTTGGTAAGCATGTGTAGTCTATTTGTCAACCATTTGTAGATGTAATTATGTCTGGTTTATCTGTCATCCATGTATGTTTTATTTGGTAGCCACATGTAGTTTATTTGTCAACCATATGTGTTCATCTGCTAACAACCTAGGTCGTCGGTTTATGTCTTAGTTTCTGGATGACTTGTTCTTGTTAAAACATGGCAACCAAGTGTAATTTATCTGGAATCATCCTTTGATGAGATGGCAAATGTATCTAAAGTTTAGATGAAATGACAAGTGTATCTTATTTTTAAGATGATTTCACATTGATTAAAATGTGGTAATCAAGTGTGGCACCGAACCGGAGAACGTGGCGGGTGCTTTCAAAAAATCTGATACGGTGTCTGAACAATATGGTAGCCGAATCAGAAAACCTGGAGGGCACTTTTGAAAAATCTGATATATGTGTCTGAACAATATGGTAGCTGAACCGAATACTTGGCACATTCAACAAATCCGATAGTTGTGTCCGAATAATGTGGTAGCTGAACCGGATAACCTAGCAGGTGCATTTGAAAAGGCCGATAAATGTGTCCGGATAATGTGGTATCTGAAGCGGAAAATATGATGGTATTTTTTAAAAATGTGTTAGTTGTGTCCAAATAATGTGGTAGCTGAACCGGATAATTTGGCGGGTGCATTTGAAAAAACTGATAAATATGTCCGAACAATGTGGTATCTGAACCGGAAAATATGATGGTTATTTAAAAAAAATTATGTTAGTTGTGTCCAAATAATGTGATAGCTGAACCGAATAAATTTGACGGGTGCATTTGAAATATCTGATAAACGTGTCCGATATGGTATCTGAACCGGAAAATATGATGGTTATTTCAAAAGAAATGTTCACTGTATCCAAACAATGTGAGTTAAAATAGACTTGAAATTTGTTTTTAAAACCCAGTAACCCTTGCCGAACAAATATGAAAACTTTGTCGAAGAATCTGAAAAATGCCTTTTGAAAGTCTGGTAAACATGTCTAAACCACCTAACTATTTCTAACACCGGAGTTGTCTTAAAGCAAAGTACATAATTTGGACTAAGTATTTTTTTTAAATTTCAGCAAAATAAGATAAGAGTTGCATGTAAGAAAATGTAATGAGAGCATTGCGCAGTCCCTATTTTATTCTCATGAGTTTTATTACAAAAATCTGCATGCATATCTCTTGGTCTACTACCGATACAAGTTGCTGACGCTGCAGCTTTTTGATCGCGTGACGACGTGCTCGCGCAGAAGCTAGTAGGCTAGTGTTGTTAACACAGGCGCGTACAGCTGGCAACAGAGGCTGCCGCTCGGAACGACATATCTACGGCGCCGCTCCGTAGCACGGTCCTTCTATCTTTCATCTTTTGTTTACTACGAGTAGAAGTCAAAAAAGAAGTGTTACCTTTACTAGAAGTCAAAAAAAAAACAAGCGTATATTTTCATCTTTTGTTTAGCTACAGCCTCGGCGGGCCGTCATGAAACCAAGGCAGCACAGCGGGCCATCATGCCGTGCTCCTGCCTCGCCTCGGCGTTTCGTGCTAGCAGGGCCCAACACGCCGGCACGGCCCAATGCCCACCTTTAATCCAGTGCCCCGGCCCACCCCCACCCGCCCGCGACTGCTCCATCTTGTGCTGGCGGCCGTCGCCGTCGGCGATGGAGGGAGCTTCGGCAGAGGCGCATCAATCCGATGAAGGAGTCCGAGATCATCAAGAGGACGAGGAGGAGATACATCGCCGCCTACTGGAGCAAATCCCCTCTTTCGATTCCTTTCAGTGCGACCCGGAGCTCCGGGAGTGGTGGCGCCCCCACCTCGCCGACGGTCAGAACAAAGATCGGCGGCCGCCGCCGCGCTGCGACCACTTCAGGATCAAGCTGTCCGCCAGAAAATCGCAGGCATCGTGGTCACGCAAGGAGACCGCTCGGTTCTACCCCGAGCGCGCGGGGGCAGCCCCCATCCGCGTCTCCCGGTTCGTCACGGATGAACACCGCCGGCCACGACTGGAGCACGCTGGGGACTCGGGACGGGCGGGCGCCCTCTCCTTCGTGCTCCTGGGACCATGGCAGAATCCCGACAACCCGGAGGAGGTGTCCGGGCTGGCGAGGGAGGTGGCTGTCATCAGACGGTTTCCTGGCGTCAACGGCGGTGGTCTTGCCCTCACATCTAATGTCAGACGGCTGGGGGTGCGCCTCCATGACAAGCTCTTCGTACTGCCATGGCCTGCCGCGACGGTGACCTTCACCTTCTCCGAGGGATGGTTCTACGTCCCCGCCCAATGGACCGAGGAGCGGCTGTTTGCCAGAGCCGGCCCTGATATCATCATCGACATTACAAGCATTCTTGAAAAGCTCATCAGGACCCTCTACCAGTTGTACGAGCAAGAGGAGCGAGACAAGAAGATGGCGCACGAGTCAGAAGAGCGGGAGAGGAGGATACAAGAGGAGAAGCCGCTGGAATACATTCCGCTTGGCTGGGGTAAGGATTTGCGATGGGAGACCCCTGATCAGGTGATGCACCCGCAGGTTTGATCTTTTGCTGGACACCCATGGGCAACTTCGATGCAGATATCTGGAACAAGAAAGCCCTCGAGACATGCGTCGAAGGATTACCTGTGACAATGATGCCAGGTTTGTTCTGCCATTGACAGCCCTTGATGAACCAGTGGGTTTTGTGGAAGGTTATTTCGACCCCAACACCGTGGGCTTCCCAGAACGAGGGGAGACTGCAGCAAGGCTGAGGCCTGTGCTAATGGTGTCGGTGGCACCGCAGTCACACGGGGTTCAGGTCGTGACTTTCAAGTTCATAGCGGACCGGCTTGCGATACGGCTCGATGACGGCTTTGTTCTCACAGGGTGGACTGGAATCTCAGTGGACATCGATTGTGGGAGCGATGGCATGTTATTATCTCACATTTCAACACAGAACTGGACCATCCAAATCTTGGAATGGAGGGCTGGTTATGATGACGGCCCTACACCATGCACATCGTTGCTTGTGCAGCTCCAAAGGAAGCTTTGGAAGGCGAATGCGTCTTTGACAGACAGAGCAGAGGAGCTGGGACTTGATGCCATGTTTGCAGTGGTGGAAAAATTAGAGGAATATGATGGACGTCAGCACCAAAAACATGAAGGCTCGAGGAGGCTGGACACCTTGCCCCAATATGTACCACCACCGGGGGAAGGGGAAGGCGAGTTCAGCCTGTTGTTTACATCTCCTGAACAATCTGATTGGGTGAAGGTGCCAGAGCCATATGTACCCAAGTTTCCAACAGATGAGGAGATCCAAGAGAGGAAAGAGAGGCGCATGGGCCAGCTTAAGCAGGTCATGTCTCCAGTAACACGACCATTGAGTGAACCTAGGCGGGGCTGGAATTTCTTCATGGATCAACCAGGCACTGCCGTCACCCATGAAGCAAAGCTCCCAATGCATGCCGCACTCTGTAACAACTGGACCTTTTCAGACGAATCAGAATGTAAGCACCCAAATCTAAAGTACATATCCATCAGTATTTATACATATGTTCCTGTATTGCGTTTTATACTTAGTTACTCTTGGTCAATAGCAATGCCACAATATCATTGAATTTATGTACTCCGTACTTAGCATCATGTCTACAAGAAGATATTTTTCCTAAAAACAGCCACTATAGAAACCTCGTACCAATTTTAGTACCACCGATAAATAGGCCTGCATCTTCCTTCAAGGTATAAGTTACTATTTCGCCAAATGGTAAACAATTATTACTTTTGTTATGAGACCAACCTATCTTATCTGCAGATGTTGAGTGCCCTGTGTGATACAGAAGCTAAGCATTAAATAGACAACTTTTCTTTTATAATTATTGGTCATTGTGGTTATCACTTATGTAACTTAATCACTGCATTGGTCTTGCAACTGAATCACAATTTAGATGCGCCGTGTGATTTTAGCTTCCGAAAATAAATTTTAGATAGGGGGTTGGGTATCTTAATTGTTTGCTATGTATGTAATTTGACTTGTCATTTTTATTTGTCGCTGATTATAACCTGAATACTTCCTTGAGTGCAGCAACGTGGCAATGTAAGAGCAATCTGTACCCTAGACTTGCATGTCTGGAGTGGTGCACTTGTGGCCCTTCCAAAATGCTGCAAGTTTACACCCTCGAGCTCATTGTAGTTGATTCACTCCACTCATGCAAACTCAACATCTCTGGCTTTGTCGCAATTAGAGACTTCCTTGATGGACGGCGGAATTATATTTTCAACCGGGAATAGTAGACCCTTTGACTGTTGCTTCAAAGAATGTGCGCACTCTCATCTTTTTCTCTTGAGCTTTATTTTGCACAGCTCACAAAATTCGGTGAAAACTATGAACATATGATTGATTTGTTGTTCAGGGCAGTGGCGGACCCAGGATTTTGAGAAGACCGGGGCTAATTTCTAATGCACAAGAACTATGAAAAATATTACGTTCTATTTCCCTCCAAACAGCATAATGTATTAGCAAAAGCACACTAATAAAAATATAAATGAAGTTTTGATCGTGAAATATAAGTCTATCATTTAACGAAAAAACAATAAGAAAAACACAACAAAAAGTCTGGTGGCATAATCGCATAATGAGAAACATTATTAGCACCTTAATTATATAACGATGTTTTACTCTGATCCTAGTCTACCATTTCCTTATCAATCACACGAGAAGAACACGAATCTACAAGGAAAATTAATCTTAGAATTGATCAAACACATAAATTACCTACTGGCAGACGTTCAAAGTAGCAGACTAGTTGGAGGCGATGAGCCGACGAAGATACACAAGCGCCAGTGCGGGCGGACATCGATTCGCGGCCGCACTTCGGCATGGTTCTGCGGATTGAATCTGGAAGGACGCGGCGGCGGCGTCTTGTCGTGATCGAGACGAGCTCGTTTATGTCGGCCGTTGTGCAAGCGGCGCGATCTGGCCGGTTGCGCCTAGTCGTGATTTGATTGACGGCTGAGGCGTCGAGCGGCCATCCAAACACGAACAAGTTTTTAACCCTTTTTTAGCGAAGTAACGCGAAGAAGTAAGCTAGCTACGGCCGCGCTGATGCGACCATGCGAACAACCCTGGGGACGTGCGTTAGTGGATGCTTCCTTGCTGGGCCTCTCTAGACAAGCCCTGGCCGTTCTGGCCCAAGGACACGGGCTGGACTGTTCGTGCCCTTGATTTTCTATGAAAATTAAATGGGGTTTACCGGTAATACGAGAGATACGACCGGGGCTGTAGACCGGGCTGCCCGGGGCTTAGTTCCGCCCCTGGTTCAGGGTGTTGTGCTGCTGCCGACATTGAGCCCTCAGAGAGCCATTAAACCTGATATCTTGCTGGAGTTCGACCTGAAAGTGAAGAGAGCAGGTGATGGAATTGATAGTTACCAGCAGCTGATCCAAGGAGTATCAGAGCACCCTTCTGGTGGACCCTCTTGGTCAAGAGTTAACGAGCTGTCCATTCGATCTGATGGCGACCGCTTGATCCCGATGATGCGTGTGAAGCTTGCTATGATCATGGATGGTGTCGAGGCCACCATCGAGATCCGTCCACTCACACTACCTTCTCATGGGATTGACCTACGCTGCACCGCACGAACCGGCTGGATAGGCGACGATATTGTGCTCTTCCACGGTAGATTCGTTGGCGACGACTCCCCGTTGCAGTTTGTGGTCGCGACGGAACTGCACGGCAGCATGGAGATCCACTTGGAAGGGGTCTCCTGTGGGTCAAGGAAGAAATTGAGCATTGGGTTTGTGCCCAAGTTCCATGCCTTCTTCTCTGAAGTAGCGGATTTCTCATTTGCCCAGGTCTCACTGTCTATTTCTTGGTCCGGAGTAAGCATGTACCGTACTGATGGGCCACCCAATCTTGGCTAGCCAGCGCATGCAGTTATCCATTTTTACTTGGCAAAACCCTGTGATATGCTTATAGCAATTGTTGTGTTAGTATCTAGGACCATTATGCACTTTCAACTTCACCCAATGGAGAGAAAATAACCAAATGAAGTAGAGCCTTGACCCCTCCAAGGCGTCATAGCATAGTTTGCATCTGGTCTGGTGTAAAGATAGGTTTGTGTTTGTGTATGCCAAAATTCATGTATGTGCCAGAAGCCTAGAAGATGTGTGAAAGTTCATTTATTATTACTTATCACTTTTCGTTAGTTTTATATTATGGTGTGTCGGTTGGATATTTTGAAGGAACCGATTCCTCCTACTCGGAGTATATTTGTTTTGCTGGTCATACAGGTCATGAGTCGTGACAGTGTATATAGCGTATGCTGGACTTTCAGATTTGTTGTATGAATGTTCAGCACTATACTATGATGACTTGCGTGACACAGTGTGAAGGACTGAATATAATGCTAAAAGGTTAACAATCCAGTTAGTATAACAAAGATAAGGTTATCGTCATATGTTAGGCGCGGCATGTTGCCGTGCAGAACTTCCTTGTGTAATATACTTCCTTGTGTAACATAGCTAACATCAGTAGATTAAAACACCATTCTGGATTGACTAGATCAAGCAATTTCAGAAAGCATGGAAGATGGTTCCACTTTCTAGATAATTAAACATATACATTCGCAATGAACTTACTGCATTTTAAAGCAGAACTTAGAGCAAATTAGTTATCTGCACCATCTGTACCGCTGGCGGATGATAATAAGAGTGAAAACATGCACTCAGAAATACCATTTAGCAATACAAATAAGTTCGAGTTAAACTTCATTCAGCGTAAGTCTGTATATATGATAGGGGTGAAATTATATTTGTAAAAAAAATAGGATTTGTGTGTCTGGAACACATGGTTTAGACAGCACAAAAAATGCTCAAATGTAAATAATCGCTCACAATAAACTCTGGTCCAATTAATTTTGGTGATACCAGGACAATCCATACATGAACCACACTTTTGATATCCCAGATGCTAGGAAATTAATCTAAAGATTTCTATGGGCAATGAGGGAGCTTCAGAAGGTTACTCCATAAAGTGCATTCATATGTTGCCATTTTTATGTCTAACACCGATGAAAAGCAAGTCCTTCCTGTTTCATTATATCCCAGTAGAAGACCAAAAGCATGATCGGCACCATCTTATGGAATAGAAGAAGCCTGGATTTTTTCACAATCAATGCAATCATGTGAGAGGATTATCAATAGAAAATTAGATCTTTTCAGTATGACATATACCTTATTTATTTCGAGGGTAGAAAGTCCAGTAATATCAGGATTTTTGAGCTGGTCAAGCTGCCGCTTCCCTCTCCTGATCAAGTACTCAATGTACACAAAGTTCCTGCGATCGACACTTCTTGCATTCTCACGGAACTCTGCTGAGACAACAGACTCTATCCTGTGGCGCTCCTCTGGAGACTTGAGCCGTGCTGTCCGAAGGAACCCTCTGTACAATGCCAAGGCCTGCCTCTGGATACCAGATAACTTTAGACGGGGCGCCATTTCATCCTTGTGAAGCAATCATCAAGCCTAAGAAAAAAACAAAACTATCAAATGAATTATCTCCCAGTGATCTGCATACTTTTGCCAAGGAATCATCCTTGTCAAGCAATCATCAAGCCTAACAAAAAAATAAAACCATCAAATGAGTTAGTTATCTCCTAGTCATCTGCATACTTTTGCCAAGGAATGGATGGCAACCACCAAACTACTCAGTGACGGACTATTAACCTAAAGCCCCAAAGATAATTAACAAAACAGAACTGCTCTATGACCTACCAAGCAAATCCAGAGCAAATTGACTCACAAATGAATAGGGTTAGATCGGTCACAACATAGAACATACAAGAACATTAATCTCGCAACAAATCTAAGCAAGTTAGGGTTCTTCACCAGCAAAGGGAATCAGTCCAAGTACGGATGGATCTACAATCTGTGCCAGTGCAGACGAGCGGAGTACTATGGGGAATGAAGCCATCACGGACTGGGCACCCCTACTCGATATCTGTGCCGAGTGAAGGTAGAAGTTACCAGCCACGGTGACGGTCCTGCACAGCTACGTATCTAAGTGTCTGTGTGATGCTCCGTTTGTGAGCTACTAATGCGATCCATTCCAGTACTTGCGAGTTTGGCAGGCAGCGGATCAGATATCAGATGTTGCTTTGGGGGCTACAGTAGTTCGGCGGTTCGGCCATATTCAAGCAACTAAGAGCTACTTCTTTGAGCTTAAGCATCTGCAGAAACAGGCTTATAGACTCCGGCGGAAATAAGCCCGGTGGGAGGAAGCTCCGAGAAATTGTTTTGTTACTATATTTTCATCTTCTAGAATTTGGGCTTTCTATCTTTGTTGATCTGTGAAAAATATATAATTACCCCTAGAGTAAAACTGTGTCCTGATTTTATAGATAATATCATTACTTATTACTATTACCGCAGAAATGAGCAAGAAAAAAATGATTCTCAGGCATCATAAAGTGGTGAGTAGAATTCAAATAAAAGGAAAGTCTAAATATGTTACTCCATACAAAAGGGTTACAATAAAAGACCATAGTCTTTGGCGATTCACCTCGAGCTACAAAACTAGCAAAATACTATCATTTACTAGATGATTTTTTATTTGCCCATATTATTCGACAGATACGTCAAGAAAAACAAGGTGAGCAAGGACATCACAAGTTGATTTCACAGGTTTCACCTTATCTATCGATGATGCATAACAGAGTTAAAACGGTTTACTGTCCCACTGTCAAATGCATTCTATAACATGTACTAGTAGGCAGCATTCGAGCAACGATGAACTAAATCCTCGGAATTCTGGAGGCGTGAGGCTTCCATCCCATGGATACGATACAAGATAATTTCGCTATAACTGATATATACATGCATCTTGGCATACACACTGACACACATCATAAATTAATTCGCATATCCATGTTTCTATTGCTACTATTGACACTTATAAAATTTAAGAGGAATAAAAAATAAAAAATTGGTAGTCCTAGTTTCCCCTCCTGATTGGATTTGAGAGCGGCCGTGGTCGGGTTCCACTTGTGGCCGGGGACGAGCTTTACCTCTAGTCGTGATCGAGGTCGTCGGGCAAACAGCCCCGGGGGCGCCCTGCTGGAGGCGACCCGGGGAGGGGATCGATGAGTAGGAGGCGGGAGGGGAGAAGGGAGGAGATGCGGCGGGGAAACTGGCGGCGGAATCCCTAGAGAAGGAGGCGAGAAATCGAGAGGAGGGCGGAGTCTGGAGGGGACGGGGTGAGCTGGCGTTTCGGTAGTTCGCGGTGGCATTTTCCGTAATTCTGTTGCAAGTCAGAGGGCACGTTGGACGTGTTGGCCTGAGAGGAACGCCTCCGTCTCCCTCGCACCGCGCCGCCGCCGCCTCTTCAGGATCGAGCTGTTGGCAAAGAAATCCCGGGCGTCGTGGTTACTACCTGAGGAGCACTCCCGCTTTTACCTCGAACCCGAACCACCGGGGCGATCCCCATCCCCCTCGCCCGCCATTGGAGCAGGCCGGCCACGGCCAGGGACCCTCTCCTACGAGCTCATCAGACTCACGCCACGGGGGCCGGAAACTGAAGCCGAGTCCGCTGCAATCCGACGGCTTTCTGGTTCTAGAGGCGCTCTAGGAGCCTCACTTGTGCGCCTCCATGCCCTACTGCCGTTTCCGTCCTCATCGGTGACATTAAAGCCCTCTTGAGAAGCTGACCCAGGTTCCTACCAGATGTACAGGGAAGACGGCCGGGGGAAAAGGATGAAGCTTGACAATGACAAAGAAGAGCAGGAAGAAGAAGAATTCTCTGAGCTCAGCCTGCTGTTCGGACCTCCTGAGGAACACGATTGGGCGAACGTGCCAGAGCCATACGTCCCCAGGTTCCCAACGGAGGAGGAGATCCGGGAGAGGAAAGAGAGGCGCAAGGAGCAGCTCAAGCAGGCCATGGAGCCGATCATAACGCGGCCGGCGAGTGAGCCGCCGGCGCGGGGACGCAGCTATTTCATGGATCAACCGGGCACGGCAGTCACCCGTGACGCCATGCTCCCAGATCGTCCCGCCTTCTTTCACAACTGGACCCTCTCTGACGAGTCAGAATGTAAGCGCCTTTATATCCTTGCTCTGCCCTTCATGTTGCATATTTGCATCTCCATCGGTGTTTTTTTATTTATATGTAGGAAACGATGTTTTGTTCATGTAAAAGTCTTGCGAATTTCTCTAACACGGATGAATAGGCTTGGCACTTCTTAATTCGGAAGTAAAATCTAACAAGCGTGTTGTTATCTCGAGGAATTTAGTTGCCGTTTTGAGCTTGCAGTTCAAATAACTAGATTTAGATACATCATATGTCAGAGTTTAACTCTAGAAGACACATTTTACTACTAGATAGGGGGGTAGGTTGTTATTAACTGTTACTTTCCTCTGGCCATATTTGAGCTTTTGATGTTATTTACCGCGGATCATAACCCTGACAAGTCCTTTGCATTCAGCAATGTTGCAGCCTAAGAGCAACGTGTACCCTACACTAATTCGCAAAAAAAAAAAAAAAAGTGTACCCTACACTTGCTTGTTTGGAGTGGTGCAATTGTACCCCTACCACCATGCTGCAAGTTTACACCCTTGAGCTCATTGTAGATGATTCTCATAACTCCTGCGAACTCGACGTATCTGGTTTCGTCGCAATTAGAGACTTTCGAGATGGACTGCGGAATTACATTTTCAACCGGGAGATGACAGACCCTTTGACTACTGTATCACACAATGTACTCGACTCCATCTCTTCTCTTGTTGATTTATTGATTCACATAGCAAGCAAAAGAAGAGTGAAAACCATAAGCACGTTGGTTTATTTTGCAGGGTGTTTTGCTGCTGCCAACGTTGAGCCCTCGCAGAGCCATCAGTCCCACTATCCTGCTCGAGTTTGACCTGAAGATGAAGAGAACATGTGACGGCATCGATGGTTACCAGCAGCTGATCCAAGGAGTATCAGAGCACCCAACTGGTGGGCGCCGTTGGTCCAGAGTTAACAAGCTGTCCATTCGATCGGTTGACAGCCACTCTATACCAATGATGTGTGTGAAGCTGGCCATGATCATGGATGGCGTCGAGCGCCGACCACTCACACTACCTTCCCAGGGCATCGACCTGCGCTGTGTGGCACGGACTGGCCGGATAGGCGACGATATTGTGCTGTTCAATGGCAGATACGGTGGCGACGATCAGCCGTTGCAGTTTCTTGTCGCAACGGAGCTGCACTGCAGCATGGAGATCCACTTGGAAGGTGTCTATGCTGGTGTGATCAAGCGATGGAGTATCGGGTTTGAGCCCAAGTTTCATGCAGTGTTCTCTAAAGCGGTGGATCTCTCGTTTGCGCAGGTGTCCCTGAGTGTTGCCTGGTCCCAGTCAAGTATCCACCGTACTTACGGTCCACCTGACCTTTGACCAGTGTGTTCAGTTCTGCAGGCAAAATCCCTGGGACGATTTAAAATCTAGTACATGTAGTTAACCTAGTATCCAAGTTAAAAGAATCAAATCAGGTAGCATTGCTCCCTTTCAGGTCTCAACATGTCAGGTTAGCATGGATTGCATCTGATCTAAAGATAGGCTGTTGGGATGGATGATATATTTATATATCTGAAACTCGATGGTGCACATCTGAGTTCTTCATCATCAGTTTATTCACTGTACTAGTATCAGCATTCTGTTTCTCAGTTGCTTAACTCTTGGAGCAATAACTAAACTGCCAATGCAAAGTAAAGTTCTAGATACTCAGTAACTGATCATCATTTTGTTAAGTTTCTTCTGACTTTTGATCACTTGAAAACTACTTCCACTTCAAATGGTATTATTATTTTCTACTTAACTTCCTATATATAAAGCTATGCTGGCTAGCCATCTAGTCTCCTGACGGTTGAACTGAAGATAGCAAGGGATATTGTCATGGAAATTTAGTACGAGTATTTCTCACAGTAAATATCATTTTCATCAATATTTAGTACTAACTATTTTTTTCTTCTAGTTCTCCATATTGTTTCCTTTCTGTCTCAAACAAAAATCCTATATATAGTTGTTCTGGTAGTCTGATAATTTATTTGGAATTTATACAGACAAAATTTCTCTTAGTGTAAATGAGACATATAGCCGATTTTGTTGTGTTCGACGTCAGATTGCGACCCTCCAGTTCTTCTCCCTTAGTTAAAAGCTGTACTAGCCAAAAATCAAATAGTTTGTTTGTGTTGTTCCTTTTTGGACTGCACAAGTTCCGAAAATGAGTAATATCCAATTTAACGTTTCAGTAACAAAGAGATAATGCTGAAAAAAAATTAATTTTTTTTTAGGGAGTTTTCAATTCACATAATTCAAGACCAAATTTCCAAGCCTCCCATGTTTGCTTCTTTTTTTTTATATATAGAAAAGGCCCATGTTTGCTTCTAGTCTACTGTTGCGTACTACATGTATATACTAGTAGAAGTTATACTACACATAGCTAATTTTGCTGCGCACTAAGGTAGATCAGGTTGTTAGCTTAAATCTAGCACCATTGTCTGAACGAAGACTTAATAGCAAACATTCAGTTTGTTCAACGAAAGGGAGATTGGAAAAAGTGCTTCTGTATCGTTTCTTTCGGTTGTCTTTGGTGGATGCCCAGCTCCCGCGTGAGCATTGGCTTTGTTGTTTTCTCTGGGCTAGCTGTATGTTTCTTATTTCTGGTTTTTACTTGCTCGCTAATGTAATTCCCAGTTGGAACCTGAACCTGAATCTTGAGTCCATCATGTCTGCAGCTAATTGTTGTGGACAACTGAACTGAGAATAGTTGCTGCCTCAAACATCCGAAATTCAAGCTTTCCTGTGTGTTTCTTCATCAGGTGAGTGCTTGAGCCCTTAGGTAAATGCTTCGCCATTGGGGTGTCCACAATCTTCTTATTAAGGCCAAAGATCATCTCCCAGATTTTATCTATGTTGCAGACTAAAAGAACCATGTCACTTTGCATCCTGTCCATATTTTAGAGAAGCGTATCGCTTCCGCTTTAACTAGGGGTGTTGTTGTAACCTCTGCATGTAACTACCAAACATTCAGTTTACATGAATGTACTCAGGTGGGGGCCCCTGCTGGGGAGACAGAAACGTGATTGTACTCCCTCCGTCCCAAAATAAGTGTCTCAAGTTTATCTAAAAGTAGATGTATTTAGACATGTTTCATGCATAGATACATCCACTTTCGGACAAAGTTGAGACACTTATTTTTGACGGAAGGAGTACTATTTTTATGCTATGTGAAGTGCTTGGGCTAGATGGATGAAAATGCTGGTCGATTTTGTCGTCATCTGGACCATGCATGCATCTGTGTGAACTGTGATTGACTTTGCCAGATTGCTGTATTTAGGAGCAGACTGCCGGTTTGTCGAAAAAAAGGTTATGCAACACAAAAAGCGCCGTTGCCGGGGATCGAACCCGGGTCACCCGCGTGACAGGCGGGAATACTTACCACTATACTACAACGACTTGTATGATTTCTGACGTAGCAGAATCAATAAGATTTGTATTTAAACGTAATAACTCAAAGACTACGGATAAACTCACGCCTGGATTGGAGATTTGAGACGTCAAACGAGAACTGGTTTCTGTCTTTATGGCGAAAACATACTGACAGGATCGAAACTTCCCAGGTATGCACACGGCGATGCCAGCACCGCTGCATTGCAGGCAAGATCTTGCCTTCATCAGCTGAAAACGAACGAAGCATTCTGCCAGCAACAACTACAAGGCGACCAAAAAAAAAGAGACAATAACTTGTCTTTGAGGAACTCTAACTTTTTTGCTGGCACCGAAGTATTCCAGACGCAAAAACTGAAACAAAATGGCACCAACTCTCGAACTTGCCAGGCTTGGTACTGCAGGACACCCTGCATCGTATATTCGTATGCAAGAAGCTGCCTTCGTGCCTCGTGGATTTCTACGTTCCTGAAGATGCTATATATTCCAAACCTCGTGCTCGACCATACACTTGGGTTGACTGGCAAGAAACTTGAGGAACGAGTAACCTACATCATTGACAAAGTCGACCAAATTCTTGAAAACCATTACAACAATGGGGTTAGGTTGGAGACACTTAGGGTGTGTTTGGTTTAGGGATAGGTTATGTGGATAAGGGTACCACCAACCAGCTGGTTAGGGATAACCACTTTTCTTGTTTGGTTAGGTTGGATGAGAAACGGTTAGTGGTAGCCATATTTTTGTTTGGTTGAAAGGATCGTGAGTGGCTGAGTGGTTGTGGTGACCTTTGGTGAGATTACAGCAAATCAAGCCGGCGAGGAATTTCTTGCCGCCGCCGCCGCCCCTGGTTACCGAGACAACAAATCGAGCCAGTGAGCTCGGCCCCTACCTCGGCGAGCAAATAGAGCAATTTTAATTTCAGTGTGATCACCTCTTCAATTGAGTTCGTGAGAATACAGAGTCAAACAAGAAATAAGGTGAGTTGAGGAGAACAATTTTAATTTCGGTACAAAAAACACAATCAAAATATTTTGGTGAAGTATTCCACGGGATGAATAATCAAATGATAAAAGACAAACGGATGAAAAAAAAAGTAAAGAAGAAGAGAAAATATCGCTAGCTAGCTGCGGGCGAGAGAGCAAGCTAGCTAGCCTCGTTCTCCAAGCTGCGAGCTGCGCAAGCCCGTCTCGCTGCTGTTCAGCCGCCGCGCGCGCGTCATCTTGCTGGGCGGTCACCCGCGTGTTTCATCTAGTTCGAGTTCCAACCGCGAGCTCCACGTCTGATTGGCTGAAATCTTTCGTCGCTAGCTCGTACGCCTTTGTGTGAGATGCGGCGAGAGATGGAGGACGGCACCATTACCTACCGCCTCGAGGAAATCTCTCGATCTGGCGCCGCCGCCGGCCGCCGCAGTCGCTCAATCTGGCGCTGTCGCCGCTGGGAAGGAGAGACGAAGGGAATAAGGTTTCGGTGAGAGAGAGAAAACGTTTCGTAGGTGAGGAGCGCAGGGTGGTTGGCTTCATCCGGCCGATCTGGTGGGATGAGCGGAACCAGCGTTTCGGCGGAATATTCCTGGAATCTGGTTGCCCCTGCCTCTCCCACCCTACCAACCAAATATAGGGCAACCACTAAAAAAGTGGCTACCGCTACCACTTGAGGGATATCCCCTAAACCAAACACACCCTTATACTTGAACTGGGCTCTTAAAGTTGAGGAATTACTGCTATTGCCATTATGTATAAAAGGAATGTACAAACATAGCCCATTTCTGGATTTATGCGAAGTTCAGCTTCCAACGAACAAGTCAACTTATCATAGTACCGACTTATATTATCTCAAATACATCATGTTTACAGAAATGGGATGGATGCATCACATCACTCAAATCAGTAAAGGAAAGTTCACAAGATGATGACGGAACGCCGTGTTCTAGACACTCACCTTTCCACACAGAAAAATCCAGCTATTTGCTGTTATTCTGAAATCATGAACACGGAAACATGATCAAAGTTGGTAGAGTGAAGAATCAAAGCATCATGTCCTTTGATGTGGTCTATAGCTAGTTAGCTACAGGTGTGGTAGAGTTATTCGAGTGTGAGAATGTCAATGGATTGATGTCAGAGCACAGGGAAAGTCAAGTCTATGAAGAGGGAAATTGAACAGCTAATATTTGGCAAGAAAACACAATTCTTTCACAGGGGAACATCAGAATTCACAGTACGTGCGTCATGGACTCTTTGCTAGTGATTTTTAATTGCAGATTCACCATGATCATGCACAGCCTATTAGTCATGCCGAGATTTGACTGGCCTGATTATTTCCGCTTAAATTTAGCAGTCTAAATAAAGTCACTCAAAACAACTGAATAGCAACCTAAAACGATTCCCACTCGCATATTTAAGAACTCAGTGCACAGTTTAGAATGCTACGTAGTGGATGACAAAACTATGTTTAATTATAGACAGTAAGATCTAGGATGCTTTAGAAATGGATAAAGTACGGCAACAGCCTGGATTAGAGGTGGATGATGCTACAACAATTTAGTCAAGGATTCAAGACAGAGACATATATCATGGACTGATTATAGTCTAAACAAGAATAAAAACACACTAGGGGTGCACGGGTAATGGTGATGAGTTGTGAACCTTCGTGGCATTTTATAACCAGTCTTAACAACAATAGGCTGTTTAAAAAGTCAGAAACAACAGTTCAGGAAATTCGATCAAAGTTACTCCCTCATTCACTAATATAAGACATTTTAGCAAACTTATTATATTAGTGAACAGAGGAAGTATTATATTACTAAAAGAGAGATGACCATTCTAACAAACAAGAGAATGATACTTTCAAGTGGATCAGAACAGGGCAACATCAATATTCAACTTTGATGGATACCAACACACTAGAGGTAATTGGTCTAAATAAAAGGACAGAAGGAGATGAAAATGCACATGGTTTCAGACATATGTAATACCCCACTGGCAATGTCCTACATCTACCCGCATGAGGAGCTAACAAGTGACTACAACAGTTATACGAGAAGCAAAGAGATTAAGTGACTAGGTTCAGCCATATAACAACATTACACATTGAAGGATAGCTTCCAAATTCTCACAGAGTAACCAACATATGATAACCAAATTGGAGCAGTTGAGTAGATGAAGAACTTATCTAATCCACAGCCAAAAACTCGAAGATTTGATCAAACCCAACAGCTGATTTTCATGGTGGCACTGGAGCCATGTCGACTTAACGAATACGAAGCAGCTCCGAATTTTATTGAGCAACTGCTAGCCGTTCTGCAAAACATGGAATGTATGGCCAAAATGGTAGCACGTCATACTCGTCGGGAGTGCAAATAACATGCAGTTTCTTGTTATCCATATCGTACGACATAAATACCCATGCCTCGACCCAATCCTGAAGGAAAATCACGTTACATTCTGGGTGGATCGCAACAAGCCTATAGGATTCACTGGGCAGTTCCAAAACGCTGGCAGTGTGCTTTAGGGTCCACTGTCCACTAGCATAATCCTCAAGAACCCAAACTGACAGCCGGCGATCATTACCATTGTCTTTCTGCACACAGCATAAGCGTCCCTCTGACTGCCCAATATATAGGAGTAGGAGTCAACTATCGCTGGCATTGGAATTGTACTCCAAGTATTCCCCTCCATGTCCACCGTAACTATCAAGAGTGTTCCGTAACTTCTGTTTCCCTCTGAGTTGTCATGATCAAAGGCGGTAAAATGCAGAGTGCCATTTAAGAAGACGTATCCAAATTCAACACCACGCAGAACAATTTGGAGACCCCAGCCGCTCTCCATGGAAGTCCATTCTCCTGTATCAGATGAGTATACTTGTACTGACTTGATCGTTGCGCGGGAAGCATGACGGACGAAGAGGAACACCGCAAAGCGACCGGGAACGGCAGGGTTGAAACACAGACAGATGATGTAGTTTCCATAAATCAATGGATATCCAGGCCCATGCATATCGGAAAACGGCGACACTGCCCAAATGTCCTCGGTCGCGGGGTTGCACACGACGAATACCGAGCGTTTCTTGGTACGATCCCAGCCGGTGCAGAGGAGGATGCCACCACAGCAATTTATGAGCTTGACATGATCGTACCCGCACAAGAAACGAAGAGAAGGGTCGACCAGAGGCCGACCTCTCCCAGACAGGTTGAGGAAATCGACGGTCGTGCGGCGGTAGCATCTGCCGTCGTCTTCGCAGGAGGAGTCGCAGAAGAAGCCGGAGAGCGTCTGGGGCGACCTTCTGCGGACAGCGGGGTCGGAGCACAGCGCGAGCCATGCCGTGGACACGCACTTGAAGCGGCAGAGCGAGCGGTAGGGCACCCGCGACAGGATCTCGGGGACGAGCTCGCTGGGGACGCTGGACCAAGCCGCTGCAGCCTGCCCCTCCTCCTCCTCCTCCTCCTTTCTTTTCCCCATCCTGTACCAGGCCGGCCTGCTGCTGCAAATGGTGAAGGCAGTTCGTTCAGCTAGGGTTTGAGATGTGCCGCTACCCAGTTCCCTTCCTCGGGCTGAAGGCTATTAGAAGGAGAGAGAGAGGAGGGAAACAAACCTCACACCTTGGCGCGACGCGAATACCGGCGAGGAGCTGGACGGCGGCGGCGAAGGCGAGCTGCCGGAACAGGAGAGAGGTGCGGGGAATCTGGAGACACGGAGCAGAATGCGTTTTTTTTTAAGTGAGAGCTGACTGCGTTTTGATTACGGCCCGTGGATTGAAGATGAACGAAGCGGCCTCTCAGCCCAGCATGCTCGCCGGAGCACACCAGGCTCTTTTTTTTTGGTTGCTGCCCTATCCTTTGCCCGCCACATATAATCAATACGTATTAAAATGATGCTATATCGATGAAAAGATCATGCAATTAAACGGTTATAGATATTGCGCGGATCCATCTTGGTTTAGACACAATATGCAAGGGGTCTCTCTAACTCTCAATCGAATGAGAACTAGCTTAAGTTCTCATTCCCATGACGTCATCAATCTCAGTTGCAAATTAAGTTGCAACTCATGATTAGCATGAATCACAAAGCAAATCGAACGGTGTGAATCAGTTGCAATCCACTTGCAACTCAGGCGAATGAGAACTAACTTAATTTCAATCGCATGACATCATCAAATCTCAGTTGCAAGTTGCCTTACAACTAATGCACGAATCACGAAGCAAATGAAATGGTTCTAATCAGTTGCAACCCCACTTGCAAATGATGACGTCATGCGATTGAGAACTAAGTTAATTCTGATGCGATTGAGAACTAGCAAAACCGATATACAAGCACCCGTAAAAAAAGATACAATATGCAAGCATAATGTGCTAGATAGAAAGTTATTTTGTACTGTACAACATAGAAGAGGCTGAAATATCATGGTCATGATCCATATTTTTTTCGTCATGTGTTGGTGAAAAAAATACACGAGGATTAAATTTCAAATATGTTCTGATGTTTTTTTTTCTTTCAAAAACGTACCAATCGAAGAAGCAGCGCTAGACTTGATGCATCTTACTTTGGGTCCAAGTTCCAACTACAAGCAGATATAACCCATAGACTAAACACATGAAGATTGACACTATAAATAAATATGATCGGGTAGAATCTACGTGGATGTTTGTCAAAGCTGGGTTTTGCTCATGATTGGGTTGACATTGATAATGCATCCATTGATAACTCCATCAGGTTCTTACAAAATTATCTAGCCACTTTGCAGGTCTTAACAAGTGGAGGGAACATCAGTAACAGTTAAGGTAAAAATAAAGTAGAGGAAACACCATGTAACATAGAGCATGTTCGGTGTGAACAAGAAGGGAAAAAAGATTCCCAGAAAAGCTGGATCAAGGACGGGTAATTTTAGTGTTGATGATAGTTTTTTCAAAAAAAAATGCAAGGATATAGGTTAGGATGCAATCCTAAGGGACCATTCTACACGAGAACTTGCCTGTGGCAAGATGGTTAGGAGGGTGGTCGTTCCCCCCAACCCACCAGAGTTCAAACCCTAGGTTTGACGCTGGTGTTTCTCATTTAGGCGGAATATTCTTCAGTGGGAGACGATGTTCCTGTCGACAGCGAGGCGTCCGTGGTGACTTCGTTAATCTCAAGACCCAATCCACCGGCTCAGTCTCTCGAAGGTGCTCATAAGGTAGGGTGTGCGTGTGTGCGTTTATAGGGGTGAGTGTACGTGTGTGTATGTGAGCGTGTGCGTTGTACTGTGTTTCGCAAAAAAAAGGACCATTCTACACAAATCGTATGTTCGGCTTGAAAATATATTCCAAACTGTCAGTCTGCAAGCATTAGCGTGCTTAGAAGGCTCGACTCAATTGCATACTCATCCTCTAACCTAGTCACGAACACTAATTGTGTCATACATACAATTAACGGCGGTGGTACTTGTGGTTCTAGATTCCGCTTCATTGTGAAAGAATTCAAACTGAAGAAGATGCTAGATCGACAAGTGATTTTCTCAAAGATTACAGTATATGTAATTTGGTAGCCCATGATCTTTACCAAATAGATTGTAGTGAGTTGAGTGCTGGTATGTTGCAAAGTTATATATTCGTTCTGAAGTACTAATCGTTGTGAAGTGCTGAGATTATCAATTGCAAACTGATTGTGATGCTACCATGGATTTTTTGAAGGACGACAATACTGATCTGACGTTGCAGGATCTCACAAACTAAACACAGAACACACACGCGAGAGGATTCAGAGAACTCAGAGATAGAGGTGAACACGAGAGAGGTTTTTGCGTCGCGTACAACTGCTGCGACTTTTCTGTTTTCTCTTTATTTATATGGATTCAGAGATCCACCTAAATCTCTAACTGAAAACGGCAGTGCACTCCGGGCTTACAGGCCGTGCCATCCCACGGCGCCCGAGTCATGCGCTAACCACTACGGCCACTACGACCAGCATTCCTTCGTGCCATCCCACGATAATTGGTCCTAGCGACGAGCTAGTCTACTGAATAAACACAACTGAAACTAGCTACTGTCAGGGTGCGGACAAGTGACACGCTGCCTGACATTTATTCAGAAAACGGAAACTAACTGAACCTAGTGTGCAGCAGGATTTAGTTCAACAAATCTCCCCCTCAATCCTGCAGCACCTAGCTCACCTTCATCACTCCAAGTGCTTGCCTCAGCTCAACGAACTTGGCAAGCCCAAGTGACTTTGTGAGTATGTCTGCCTTCTGTTCATTGGTGCGAACGTGATCAACGTCCACTTTGCCCTGCTCGACACACTCTCTGATGAAGTGGAATCGAGTGTCAATATGCTTGCTCCTGTCATGGTGCACAGGATTCTTGCAAAGTGCAATCGCTGATTTGTTATCAACCAGGAGCTTCACTTTCCTTGGTTCCTCTCCTGCTACTTCTCCCAGTAGCCTGCTAAGCCACACAGCCTGACAACATGCAGTAGATGCCGCTATGTATTCTGCTTCACAGCTTGACAAAGCCACTATTTTCTGCTTCTGAGAGGACCACGTAACAGCACTTGATCCAAGGAAGAAAACATGCCCAGTAGTGCTTTTGCGATCATCCAAGTCTCCAGCTAAATCACTGTCACTGTAGCCGGTCATGACCTCTGAACCTGAACCTGATCTGTACACACAGCCATAGTCCACCGTTCCTTGCACGTACCTTAGTATTTGTTTCACTGCAGCCCAGTGTTGCTTGCCAGGTGCTTCAACAAACCTGCTGAGGATCCCCACGGAGTAAGCAAGATCAGGTCGTGTGTTAACCAGATAACGCAAGCTTCCGATCAGGCTACGATATGCAGTTGCATCCACCACTTCACCGTCGACCAATTTTCCAATCTTCAGACGATTCTCCATTGGTGTGTGACAGGCATTGCAATCTTGCATCCCAGCTACATGTAGGATTTTCTTGGCATAGCTGGACTGGCTCACTGTGATTCGATCAGCCTCTTGCTTTACTTCAATGCCCAGATAGTAACTTAGTGGTCCTAGGTCACTCATCTTGAACAATTCGTGCATCTGTTGCTTGAACTGGTCGATGGCAACACTGCTGGTCCCTGTGATGATGAGATCATCGACATAGACACCCACGAGCAGTGCCCCATCGCCCTCAGCGCGCCGGTACAGAGCATGATCCAGCTCGCACCGCTCGAAGCCCAGAGACTCCATGGATGAGTCCAGCTTGGCGTTCCACGCTCGCGGGGCCTGACGGAGTCCATACAGTGCCTTGTGCAGCTTCAGAACCTTGTCAGCATTGTTGTTATCAACGAAACCCGCAGGTTGATGCACATAGACCTCCTCGGCGAGTTCCCCATTGAGAAATGCCGATTTCACGTCCATATGATGGACTGTCCACTTCCGGTGCGCAGCCACGGCGAGCAGCAGACGTACTGTCTCCAAACGAGCCACCGGTGCGAACACCTCGTCAAAATCAACGCCTTGTCGCTGAGCATATCCTTTAGCAACTAGGCGGGCCTTGTGCTTGACGATATTTCCTGCTGGATCACGCTTAACCTTGTATACCCACTTGAGCCCAATGGCGCGGTGACCGGCCGGCAATGTTGCCAGCTCCCATGTCTTGTTTTCAAGGATGCACTTCATTTCCTCTTCCATGGCATTGCGCCACGGAGCCTGCTCGAGTGCTTCATCAACAGACTCCGGCTCCTCTGCAGCTGAGAGACACAATTCACTCAGCTCGAGCTCCCCCGTGTACTTCGGGTTTGGAAAGAACATCCCGCTCTGTGCGCGTGTGCGCATCTGGTGTGTGGGAAGTTTCAGAGGTGCTGCTGCTCTCTGCACTTCCGCTGGTGCAGGGCTTGGTGGTGGATCCTGCTCAGGTGGCTCATAGCTCGACTGGGGTGTTGGTGGTGCTGGTGGATCTGGGGTGCATTGGGCATGCTCGGGACCGCGTGCTCTGGACACGCTCACTTCAGTTTCGTCAGAGAACACAACAGTGAACCGCTCCTGCACTGCATCCTTGCTTGCTTGCCCACTCCAGCTCCATCTTCGTTCTTCTTCGAACACCACATCTCGTGTGATATGGAGACGTTTCTCCACTGGATCAAACACACGGTAAGCCTTGGCGCCTTCCTCATAGCCGACGAACACAACAGGCCGTGCTCTGTCGGACAATTTGGTCACGCCAGGACCGGTGATCTTCATGTGAGCCACACAGCCGAAGGTGCGGAAGTAATCCACCCTCGGCTTCTTGCCACGCCACGCCTCGTACGGTGTCACTCCTTTCAGGCTTCTTGATGGCGACCTGTTCAGAATGTGCACCGCTGTCCTGACAGCTTCAGCCCAGAACGTGACCGGCACACCCATGCTCTTCATCATGCTGCGAGCCATCTCCACCACAGTTTGATTTCTTCTTTCAACGACGCCGTTTTGCTGAGGTGAATACGGCGCCGTCGTGTTCCGTCTGATCCCAGCCTCCTCGCAGAACTCGGCAAACTCGTTTGAGTTAAATTCGCCGCCGCGGTCTGTCCGGAACGCCCGCAGCTTCACTTGCCGATCAGATTCAGCGAGAGCTTTGATCTTCTTGAAGTAGCGGAACGCCTCATCCTTGCTCCTGAGTACCTCAAGCCACATGTATCGACTAAAGTCATCCACGATCAACAAAAAATACTTGTTACCGCTCGGTGTGGCTGGCGTGATCGGGCCACAGAGGTCACCGTGTACGAGGTCGAGGACGTGCTCTGCTCGGTACGCCGTGGCACGCGGAAACGGCGTCCTGTGCATCTTCCCAATTGCACAGCCGTCGCAGAAGTGCTCCAGATGCTCCACCACCGGCATTCCTCTCACCATCTCCTTCGAGCCAAGGTCGTGCAGGGCGCGAAAGTGCAAGTGGCCGAAGCGGGCATGCCACTTCCACGCCACGTCGTTGCTGGCTGCAGCCAGCAGACACACTGGAGTCGCCAGCGTGAAGTGTACAGGGTACAGGCGATTTGCTGCTCTCTTCACGCGCGTCAGCAGCTGTTGCTGCCTGTCGAACAGGCGCAGCTCCCCGCCACCGATGATCGACTGGCAGCCCGCTTCATCAAGCTGGCCCAGACTGACGATGTTGGTGCGGAGCTTCGGGATGAAGTACACCTCCGTCAGTGCACGGTGCTCGCCATTATTGTCGACGAAGAGTACAGCTCCACGGCCGTGGATCTCCACCACCGACCCGTCTCCGAATCTGACCGTGCCACGCACGGATTCATCCAGTTCGGAGAGCATCTCACGGCACCCCGTCATATGGTTGCTGGCGCCGGAGTCGAAGAACCACCGCTTGCCGTCGGTGGGCGTCGGGATGACGCGGTCTTCGTTGAGGAAGACATACTGCACGCCGGCGTCGGTCACGCCGTGCGCGCCCGGAGCACGCTCTGTCTCGACAGCGGCAACGCGCACGACGCTCGCCGCCAGGAGCATTGGGCGATCTTCCTCTGCTTCAGCGATGTGCGCCTCGGCGCCCTTCTCGCGCCTGTCGCGCTCGCGCTTTCGACATTCCTTGGCCCAATGGCCACGGATGCCACAGTAGCGGCACTCCCCCTTACGCCTAGGAGCACCGTCACCGCCGCCCTTCGGCTGTCCACGGTCCCAGTTGTTCTGCTTGGGCTTGTAGTCGCCCTTGCCTTTGCGGTCGCCGCCCCCGGAGGAGCCAGCACCGCGGTCCTGCTGCTTGCTGCGTGACGCCCACTCCTCCTCCGTGAGAAGCAGGCGACCGCCGTTGGCCTGCGAGTCCTCTTCATCCTCACGGTCCTCGCAGACAACGAGGCGACCAGTGAGCTCCTCCAGCGACATCTTCTTCAGATCAAGCAGGGACTCGATCGCCATGGCCATCTCCTTGTACGGGCGAGGCACGGTGCGCAGGATCTTCAGCACCGCCTTGCGCTCGTCGATCGGATCGCCGAGCATCTCGAGATCTGTCATAATCGTGCTATAACGCAAGATATACGATTCGATACCTTCACCCTTCTTGTACCTGAGATTGTCGTACTCAGATCGTAGCGTCTGAGCCTTGACCTCGCGGACACGCTCGGTGCCCACGCGCATCACTTTCACCGCCTCCCACGCCTCCCGCGCAGTTGGCTTGACGGCCAGCACGCGCGTCAGCTCCGGCGGCACCCCCTTGAGGATGAACGCCAGCGCGCGCCGGTCGTCGCGAGTGGTGCCGACGCCGTCTTGCACGACCTCCCAGAGGTTGTCAGCCTCCATCTGCACCTTCATCACCAACGACCACTCCTGGTAGTTGGTCTTGGTCAGCATCGGCGGATGTTGAGACCCGCCTCCACTCTCGCGGATCACACGCTCGACAACCCGCGTCTCACCGACGTCGTCCAGGGACAGACGCGCCAGTGGCTTCGTCGGGCTCGTCGGTGGCTTCTCCTTCTCTTCCCCCACCTTGTTCTTGTTCTTGTCGCCGTCCTTAGATCCTGTCATGGCTCCGCGGCGGATCGCACACCGCGCGGGAGTGGAGAGGCGGATCGAACACCGCAGGCTCTGATACCACTTGACGTTGCAGGATCTCACAAACTAAACACAGAACACACACGCGAGAGGATTCAGAGAACTCAGAGATAGAGGTGAACACGAGAGAGGTTTTTGCGTCGCGTACAACTGTTGCGACTTTTCTGTTTTCTCTTTATTTATATGGATTCAGAGATCCACCTAAATCTCTAACTGAAAACGGCAGTGCACTCCGGGCTTACAGGCCGTGCCATCCCACGGCGCCCAAGTCATGCGCTAACCACTACGGCCACTATGACCAGCATTCCTTCGTGCCATCCCACGATAACTGGTCCTAGCGACGAGCTAGTCTACTGAATAAACACAACTGAAACTAGCTACTGTCAGGGTGCGGACAAGTGACACACTGCCTGACATTTATTCAGAAAACGGAAACTAACTGAACCTAGTGTGCAGCAGGATTTAGTTCAACATGATCGTTCCAAATGCCAAATCGTGAAAGAGTTCAAGCTGAACAAACCGCCGGATGTTGACAAGTGATTTTTTATCAAAGATTACCATGCTATGCAATTCGGTGGTCCATGATCTTTGCCAATTAGGACACATAGAGTTGAGTGGGGGTGTGTTGCAAAGTTCGGTACCCAGCTGCGTGTTGAAATCGGATTTTTATGATTATAATCAAAAAAGTGCGCCTGAGTAATACACAACACCATTAAAAAGGATATTTTATTCGATTCGAATAAATAACTCACTATGTCTATGAGATAATGTACGAATATCGATCATCTGTTTCTAAAATATGTATCGATTATGCTAGCTTACTAGTTGAGTAACAAAAATTGTGATGGACATAATATCTCTACAAATACTAATCTCCCTACGATTCTTGCCTTTTCCTTGCTTCACATGTCCACATCAAGGTGGACCCCCCTTAAATATCAATTAGTTAAATATTAAACTCACAACATCATGATGGACCATAAACCACATCTGTAATTAATATCTATACACAAAAATACGTTGGATACATACACATATTTTATATATATTAAAAATCATTAGAATAAAATTTTGATTTAAAAAAGAAGAATAGCTTTATCTTCCCTTATAATTTCTCTCTTTTCTGTAGCACAAAATACAAAATGCTTACAAAACTTATAGAGCATGTACAATAAGTACACGTAGTTGTATGCTTTATTGGCAAATACCAAAATCTAGACATGTCATTTCAATTTTTGTAAAATAAGAAAATGTGGTGAGCTCAAAGCTACAAGCACTTTACGACAACTCTCCCCCTTATCTTTTTTTGCCGCCAGTGCCCGACATAGCATCACTTAGACTAAGTTGCATGACATAACTTTTCTCTCCACTTCCCTCAATCCGCATTCTAGCGAAACATCCGTTCCGCTTCAAAAAAAATCATCTCTCCACACACACCTCTGGCTCTAGTAAGCCCCTTGGAATACATGGCACATTCATCCCCGATGTCACCTCTCAAGTCCATTGTCAACTTGCAAGCCACTTGCTCTCCCATCGGTGCATATTTTTGTGGCCACCCAACACCAGTGAGGTAAAAGACTTTCTACATCTCTCGCAGTAGTTGCACGTGAATACTCATATCAATTTTCGCATCGGCCGCCGATGCCGCCATTGTTTTTAGTGGTGGCGACTCGGTGATGGTGGCACTTGCGGTTGATACAGTGAGCAACAATTGGATAGTGAATGGGGTGGTATGATGAGTTAGACGCATTTTGTTGGATGCCACCTAATTACTGATAAAAGATCATGTGTGTATTAGATTTGTGGACATTTTCTCAGCAATATGTTTGCTTATCTCTCACTTATATTAAGAGAACGGATTATGTAAACAAGTGCATGCGTGTATTTGGTAGATGGTAGGATGAATACACCGAAAAAGAGCTATGTGGGTCTAGCCTCACATGAAGTCGTTAGCATATAACGTGTGGTGAAGATGACAAACTATATGTTTAAAGATGGGCATTACTGTAATTAGATATTTGTTCAAAATTATTGGTGGTATTCATGCCATTATTTTGGTTAATATTTTATTTTATATAATATAATACGGATCTGACTCACAGATTAATACCGTTAAATCTTGCGTTGCTCTGTTTTTAGTGCATTATTTAGTATTTATTGGTAGAATGATCCTCCATTTTATAGTATCGATTCTACTCGATAGAATTTTTAATTTTGCTACAGTGTGAGATAATTAATGTCAGAAAAGTCTACTTGATTTCATTACAATAAATAAATGACCTCGAGGATCTTGATGGCTAATCAAGTCATGAATAATCTATCTTTTGAGTCTGCAATGTTCATCATATATATCGTACATTGTCTACTATTGTCGAAAATTTGTTCAAATTCTTTTGTTGAAATCTCGATAAAACCATGTACAATTTAGCTTTCATGAAATTTCATAATTCTGGTTGTATTTCGATTGTCTAACTGAGTATCTGATAGATTAATCTTTGTATGGGTCATATGCTCTATCTCTTGAGTGGTGTAGCCCTAAACTTGCTACAACTCACATAATTGTGTTTCTTTTTTTACTTCTCTATTTTTATGTGAGGATGTCTAAGTGATCGTGTTATATGAGAGTGAGCGAGTGGTGCAATTTTTTCCCCTTATTGCTCTATTTACATATTTAAAATTATTTATTTCTTTATCCATGATTGTCCAGACGCAGCAACGTGCGTCTTTTCCTTCTAGTTTTACTGATTTTGGCCCAGTTTCAGACACGCGTAAAAGCCGTCACATTGGAGGTCACCTGTGAAATGATTATCCTGCATTCCACTTGCTGTACTCTGTTCAGAATTCATGTCCAAGTTCAGGCCATTCATGTAAAAACTATAGCTTGGAACAGCTTATCTACTACTAATATTGGTGCTAGTATTTTCCTATCGGAGCAAGAATGGGTCCATCTATCCAATTATATGGACTGAATCTCCACTACTAATAAACAAGCAAACATGACTTTCGCTAAACGTACCCCGGCAAACGAACACGGAACCATCAGCACCGATGAGTAGGTCCATCGGACAGCGTAACCGAATCAGATCTGGTGTGCAATTAGTATTTTACAACGATCGGGCGAAATTCAGCCCAAGCCACGCAAAAAAACTCCCAGTCATGTTTTCGAAAACGGCGCTGCCGCAACATACTCACATCGCCGCCGCACGCCGGAACTGCGCTGCCGCCGCCGTCCACTTGCGGCCGACGGAAGTTCCTCGGCAGCGACCAAGGGAAGTTCTCGCGGCGGGCGACATGGAGGAGGACGCGGACTCCGTCGTTCCAGCGCCGAGCCCTCTCGCCACCAGCTGCGCCTCGACTCCCTCCTCCGCTCAGCCATCAAGATTGAGCCGGGAGCGCCCTAGGCCGTCGTCGCCAAGATCTCCGTCATCAACGCCTGTGCGGCCCTGCACATCGTCGTCGTCTACAGCAGGTCGCCGTCGCCCTCGAGCCTCTACGACTACAGCAGCCCCCTCCCGTTGAGCTCCTGCTCCGATTTTCGGCTTCCCCTCTTCGTTTTTGTCCCTGTGGTCGTCGACATCCCACGATATTCTGTTGTACTAGCCGATGATGCTGCTGTGCGGCGACCCAATCTGAACTACTCTGCATTGGGATGGGGATTGAGATTTAGGAATCTGCTGTGTGTCGTTGTTTGTTGGTCTTGGACTCGAAAATAGAGAATTAGGAAGTCACATACTACTCCTACTAGCGTAGCAGTGCTTGCAGACAAGAATCGGATTCTAAATAATCGGAGACACTGCTAATTCAGAAAAAATCAAGCAGAGTTAAGTAGTACACGCGGCAACAAGCTGGCGTAAATTGAGAAAATATCAAGTAAACTATGTTTATTTTTATTGCGCTAGATTTTAGCTACTATCCCATAGATTCTCCAGTAATAACAACGCAAATTTGCAGCTACTGCATATCTGCTTAATCAAGTTACATCCTCCGGCCATCTTTGTGCAACAAATTGTGGCTACCTATACTTTGCAATCATCCTTTTTTCTGAGACAAAACCTTAAAATTTCCCTATTACCTCGCACTACTCCTAAACATTTCTAGTATAATATATTATGAATGGTGAATACCATTAAATGATGATGTATATATGTTCGTCAATAAACTATTTATCAAGATTCAGTCTTACTATACACTTACATGTAAGTGCAAACATTCTTTATCTGTTTCTTCTGCAGGTCCCAGCATCATGAACTGAAAACAGAAGATATCACTCCTTGCTACGCAATCCTTTTTTTATTTCTTTGTCGCATTTGGCATTAAAGATCCGAAACATGATTGGTCTTGGTTTTGTAAAGAGAACCTTAATAACTTAGTATCAGATAAGATTTATTTGTGCATCAGTTGGCTGGAATTTGAATTTTTGTTTTTAGAAATAACTTAAATTAAACACACGCTGATAGAGAGCCTATATTGGCAATCATAAATTCATATTAGTCGATTGGCCTTGACAATAAAGAAACCAGACTGATTTGTCTGAAGTAATCAAAAAAGTTTGTTTGCACTCTTCTGTTAAATTAGCTCTGAGACAAATATATCAATTTTTTGGCTTGTTTCTAAATGCTTCTGTCAATGACATGAAATTCGTTCAAGACAGCATTGCTCACACACTTATTTGTTGTTGCATTTTGGGGAGACGTGCATTGCACGTGCCCTCTAAACTAGTTATAATCAACAAGCAGAGTACTACACCGCAAGGAGGATGAAAGTCTTGAGTGCAGGCTGCAGGGCGCCGGAAATCCAGAGTGATTATTTCAGAGCACCGACTTGATGAAGCTGCCGCCGGCGATGGCCTCCAAACCCGTGAAGACAGCAAACTGGCGGTCGACTTCCACCTCACCAATGCATACGTTTACGTGCATAGTTTCAAAGAAGTTTGCGATGCAGAACCTGCCGGAGCCCAGGCTGACGAACTGGGCGGGGCTGATGTTGTCCCGCCCCCACTCCTCGGGCAAGTCGGCGGCCAGCTCGCCCCAGACACGGACCTTCTCCGGCGCCTGCCCTCGCAGGACAGGGGAGAGGTCGGCCGCGCACGGGAGCTCGCCATTGGTGTTGGAGATGCCAAACCACAGCTTGAGCTCCGGGACGTACTCAGCCTTGCCCTGGAATGGCATCTGCCAGTCACCGGCCCGGCTCCACGTGCGGCTCACCGTGTCGAAGCAGTAGGTGCCGATGTTGAACGCGGAGATGCAGATGGCGTCGCCCACCACCGCGTAGGAGAGCACGTAGGCACGTTCGGACTGGAGTTCCGGCGGCACTGGAAGCGCGTCGCAGTGCCAGGTCTTCCCGTAGGCGCCGTCGTCCCGGAAGACGAGGGCTTCGAACGGGAAGCTCCAGCGAGGATCGAGGATCTGCTCCATGATGTAGAGGCTGTCGCCGTTGCTACTGCTGGCGGGGACGGAGATGGAGATGGCCAGATGGGGCTGTAGTACTTCGGCGCGTGGAGGTTGGGCGAGGTGAGCACGCAGCGCGACCCGGTGTCGTAGAGGAAGGTGCGCCCGCCGCCGTCCGCGAAGAAGATCTCGGTCCCGGACAGAGGGAAGCTGAGCAGCTGGGGGTTGGGGAAATCTCTGATGGTCGCCGGGCACGTCGACGGCCGCATGCTGAAGAGCGGCGGCCGCGACGACCGGATGCGCTCCGGCTCCGCCACCGCCTGTTTCTTCTTCTTCTTCGTCTTGCCGTTGAGCGTCTTGTACGTGCCCCGGAAATACGAACGCCGCCGCTCTTTCCTTTGGACGGGCAGATCCCTCGCCTGCGGCGCCGCGGCCTCAGTTGTCTGGTAGAAGAACTGGCTGCCCTCCAGGCGGCGCACCGAATACGAGCAGTTCCTCGTGTGGTTGAAGATAACCAGATTCACGAACCGCCGGAGGGACGACATGATTAATGATTCCTCAAACTTGCTGCGGATCACTCGGAGCGATCATCTCCTCGTGGGAAGATATCCCGGAGATTATGCTGCCCTAACTTGTTATCCTGTCGTCAACAAATTCAGGCGAAATATCCTCACTTCAGGTACGTTTTCTCTTTATTTTTTCAGTAGAACGATGATCTTGTTTCAAAAATGATCTGTTCGGTCGGTGCATGGGCCCAAAGAGACATGTAGTCTGGTTTCCTCCTTTTACCACGTACGGAGTATATAGCGAAGCCTTGCTTGATCGAAGACTGTTTTTGGCTCAGTTCAAAAAAAAAAAAAAAAGACTGTTTTTGGCTCAACATGAAGCCGTTATGTTGTTGATGTTGGATGGTAAATCAGCTTGGATTTTTTTTTTTACGGTAAATAGCAGGCATCAACAACATAACGGCTTCATGTTGAAGTCGTGTAAAGAAAAACATCAACAACATAAGAGCATAAATTGATCTCAATGAAATTTCGGTAATTTGATACCAGAGGGATGCAAATGTTTTGCATCTCGTATTTCTGGTGTGCTAACACAATACGTACAGCAAGAATCATATACGGAGTACCATTCTCCTTTAGATTTTCTATATTGGGATGATCAATGTAGGGGGCAGTCAAGCTAAATTATGTGATCTATATGCTTTTTTTTTCGTCCCTGTCTACGATTAGAAGTTTAGGCCTGCATCGAGCTAGGTGAAGCTGTAATTTAGAGAGACAAATACTATGCCAACCAGGGATTTATCAAACTCTTCACATCCTTCTCCTTTAAATATCTAGGACCCATCAAAGAAAAAAAATCTAGGCATAAGATATTGTGAAGTGCTCGTTGCTTCGTGTTGTACAACTATCATTATATATAATAAAGGCATGTGCTGTTCTCTCGGATGCTAAAATCAGTCATAGAATAATTTGCCTCCAGCTATTTTCTTTCTTGTTTGAATAGTACTAAGAATTTTGAGGCTCACTCTTCTTATCCCCTCCCCCCTCCCCCCCCCCCCCCCCCGCGCGCGCGCTCACTTTATCTTGCAAAAATATTACTCCCTCCGTGTCAAAATATAAGTCGCACTAGTCACTTACCACACACATGTATGTAGACATGTTTTAGTGCAAGATTCATGTAAGTGACTAGTGAATCTTGCACTAAAACATGTATACATACATGTGTGTGGTAAGTGACTAGTGCGACTTATATTTTGACACGGAGGGAGTAAAACTTAACCTTTTGAGAGGTTGATTTGAGCTCAAAGGAAACTCAACTACGAAATATTAACATGAATTTAATAGATGTCCTTTGTTCTACATTCGTGAGATAGTAAACCTGAAATGTAATTTTATAATGTTGCATTTCTCCATGTTGTATAATAGAAGGTTCACGACATTTGAACAATTGAGGTCCTTTCTCTCAGAAGATGTGTATCCATATATTTTATTATTCTTGTATGATTACTAGGTATACAGAAGAAATCAAAACACGATAACATACCAAATTTTAATATGAATGGAATGTTTAGTCAGAGAAGAGCAAAATTGTTGTATCAACAATTGATATTGCTCATTATATTTTGAATATGTTGTATGAAAGTTTCTGATAAAGTTGCGGCCACGATGTTACAAAGCACCGTGGAAAATGGTTATTTGATGGCCACGACATTGAACTGAGCAGATATTTGCCCAGTTTGCTACAAAAACCATTCGAATTCTCAATTAAAAATGCAATGCTCAAATTGTTGGTGATTTTGTACGTGAGGAACACGGGCGTTTGCTACAAAAATTGTATGTCAATTTATAATACTTAGTTTTGTAAGTTAATTTTTACGACAATTACTGAAATCAAATTTAATTTGAACTATGTCGTTCGAGAATTTGAATTGCAATTTTACATATTATAATATTTATCTTGGATTTTATATGTGATATTAAATATATTGTGTAGCAAGTTGTATAACTTAGGATAAAAAAGGCCCATTCTCCTTTTAACATTCGAGAAAAATAGGCTTTGAAGAATTGGCTCAAAATAATTTCCTTCTTGTTTGAATACAATTTAGGATAAAAAAGGCCCATTCTCCTTTTAACATGGCCCGCTTTATCGTAGTTTTTCTTTCCAAAAAAACTTAAACTAAACCTTTGCATGGTTGATTTGAGCACAAAGGGAACTCAACAATGAAGTGTAACATGAATTTCAATAAATATCCTTCGTTGTACATTCATGGAATAGTAACAGTTTCGTTTACTCAACAAGCATAAAAGTATATTTGAATTTGTTGTATGAAAGTTTTGTGTTAAATCCATGTAAAATTAGTTATCCAAGTCGGGGGTGATAAAACTGTTATCATCAATTTGATTTTGCTCGTTAGTTATGGGTATCATCCTGCTACAGCTTAATCATCCTTATTAATGTCCACAAACCAATAGTGAGGACACAGATAATGAAAGAACAACTTAGATCGCACAGGGAAAATAATCACTTCCCTAGTGCACGAATAAAAAAATAGTGAATGTATTGTAAATTTCGTAAAAAAATAGCAGCATGACCAAAGATTAGATAATTAAATTTTCGGCGAGTGTGTGGATTATTAAGTAATGTGTAGCAAGTTGTATAACTTGTATTGTGGTATTTCATACAACACATTTTTGTGATTTAAAATAGAAAACCAAAATCCCGGATAATTATTTGTGGTACGATATTTAAGTGTTGAATTCAACTCCTTCGGTCACAAATAGATAAATTCTTTTTTTTTTGGATAATGTTGAACTCAAACGAGCATGAGGTCATCGACCATGGTGTTGTGGAATGTAAAGCCATCCTATGCTATACAACATGATACTCTAGATCAGACGTTACGAGAAAGGGCTGGTTTCAATGTTATTCTTCAGATACCATTATTTTATGGTTGAAAAGGGTTAGTTTTGTCTAAATACATACCGCGTGCATCTATCTAGGACCGGGCGCTAGGAAATTCCTATGTCATAGAAAAAAGAAAATTAAATTGCTAGGAGGATGAAGGCGAGGCAATGAGAGCACGGACGCATGTTCTTTTGTTGTTGCAAAATCTACTCCCCGGGGAAATTAATGCCTCATCTCACCCCTTGCAAAACTAATTCCAAATGTGGGACATCGAGGAAACTATTTACTAATAGGGCCCCTTAGTTCAGCGATAGTATGGACAATACAAAAATTGTGCAGGTCGCTGATAACACTTTTGGTACTAGAACGCTCCGAAAGCTAGGCGTCAAGGAGAGACTGGCGCTGATATGGGTCCGACCCGGCCAACAAAATTTTGGCTCCTTCCGCACTGGCGCTGAGCCAAGTGGCAAGTTTCAAACTATTTTTTACGACCAGATCGAAGGGGGCAAAGGTGGGATTAGTCATCTCTTCACATATTTAAAACTTGTAAATGAAACTTTTCAGCAAAAACGGGAAATGTAAATTCACTCTGTTAATTTCCATGGGACAAGCTACAAGACAATTTTGTGCCAAAATTCAAACCATTTTCATTAAACTGGTCAAAATGGTTATGTACTTGGTCATTTAGGTTAAAGAGCATTGAACTTCGTTCGAAGTAGGCCATTTTGGTGAAGTAGGTTTTTCAGAAAATGTAAAATAAGGTCTTGATTTTCTCCAAAAAAAATTGTCCCCTGACCATTGGAGATACTCTTAACTCATTTTGATGGAAAATAACCATTTGCTATATTGTGCAGAAGTTTGATTAAAAATCGGCACAACCAGTTGCTGCATAATGTGGCCACTGAAATTCTCAGTGACAAGTGCGAGTTTAACTACAACAGGAGATGCCAATGAGAGCTCACGAGCCATAGATGGAGAAGACCGTCCGTCCGTCGGGGTCCCTCGCACAAGCCCGCACAGCGGCAGGGGCAGACAGCAGAGATGCACGCAGCTGAGCTGCGATAGTCCAAAGGGTCAGCCACTCAGCCAGTAAACAAAGAAGAGGACCCGCCGCCGCAGTTTCTACCATGTCCATCCATCCACGACCGTCGACCGGAGCTGTCACGGGAATTCAGAAAGCGAAAGCGTAAAGCGTCGGCAGGACGAACTGGCCACTGGCCATGCCGTCCATGTCCATGCGCGACGCGACGGGCAGCGCACAGAGCACGCACGCCGCAGGCGCCGCATGCATGCTGCTGCCCCTGCGTAGCCGCTGAATATTCCCTGCACCAACCAGAGTAGGTCCGGGTGGAGGGGGCATGGACAGGACAAGACAAGACACCGCTAGCTAGGCGCTGGCCAACCCACACCGGCCGCAGCACTGCGGCGCTGCCTCCGCGCCCCGCCGCCGTGCCTTTTGTCTGCTCCGATTCTACGCAACGCTCGTCGAATTCACGCTAGGGCTATGGAGGAAGAAGCTAGGGGGCTTGCTCGACCAGGCATGCTCCGCATTGAACGCGTCTGGCTTGCTGGAGGCCGTCCGTGCCAGTGCCACACAAGGAACACAGTTACACAGCAACACTGCGGCAGCGGCAGCAGGAGCAGGAGATGGATTGCGTTGCACGCGTTGCTGCATCGACGCAGTGCAGCCAGCGCGCATGGGCATGCATGGCTGCTGCAAGGTTCAGAAGTTCAGAACGGCTCCTCCCACTGACGCCTCGCTGTGGCCGGCTGCAAGTACACCGGGTTTTTGCTTATTCTGATGCTACTACGGCGTGCAGCTGCGCATCTGCATTTCGAGAGATCGATGCTTTAATGCTTGCCAACTTTCAGCAAAATAACAAATTTTTTCTTCTGAAAATGCGTTCGGTTATAAAATGGTGGTTCAAACTACTGTGCTACCTGTAGAACAATGTTTTCCTCAAACTTTTTGACAGAACAATGGGAAAATAATAATTCTGAGGCATGCATTTGTCTCAAAATGTACAGCCAAAACACACGCCGCGTGCTTGCTTCTGGGAAGTCGGACGAAATCAGGATGAACTCCATGTAAAGATTTCAGGACATGTCAATCCAACCGAAGGCGATCCAGATTACAACAAGTGAGCACTACTCTCATCAAGAGAGCATACAAATTGAAGAACAAAATCCCAAGCAACATATGTATAGCAATAGGGGACACAATGTGCCAAAAACAGAGAGATTAGACGCATTACAATGTGTGAAAACCGATGCATCGCAAGCCTGAATGAGGCTACCTTCAGCATAAACTGTTATTAAGGTACTCATAATCTCTCACAATAGAAATACTAGGAAAAATGATATACTAGCTAGCTAGAAGGAGTACTAAATCAGCTGCTAAATAACTTGGGACACCTAGAAACAGAGAGATATACATATATCTCGGACCATGACGCCTCAATTCCCCACAAGCTCGCACCATCTGCATCCGAGACTAGCTCCTCTTCCTCCTCGACCTCACGGAGCGAACAGAGAGAGAGAGAGAGAGAGCTTGCCGCCGGCAGTGGGAGCCGAACACCCGGCCGCTTCGCGCTAACCTTCCGGCAGCCTCCGTTTCTTCCGCACCTTCCCACCATCTCCTAGAACGCGCGCCGGCCACCCGCTATTTCTTCTCCTAGAGCTTGCAGGGAACTCCATCTGGGCTACAAGATGAGCTTGCTGAGGGAGGGGAAGAAGTGAAGGAGTAGAGGAGTGAGGAGAGCAGGGCAGTGAGTGTAAAGAGTGGTGCATTACTTCTTTTAAATGTCACAACATTCCCAGGCCTCTCAGCCATCCTCAGAGGCAGCTTATCCTGACCGTTGTTTCACCCGTCGTGTACAGTAATTTTCTCCTCCCGCTTTTCACCTGGGCCGTCGGATGATCCTTTCCTGTCTTTTCTGTGGGGTGAAAACCCTAGCCCAATCCTCGCATCCCGTCCCCAGACCAGCTCGCCCCCATCCCCTCACCATCCCCGTCTCCTCCCCCAATCCGCCGCCGCCGCTGCTACCCTGCCTCGCCTCCCCGACGACCGCAGCACCTCGCTCCCTCGCCTTTGCCCGCTGTGAAGGAGAGGGGTGCAGCTCGACGGTCGGCGACCTAGAGGCGAGGAAGACGGTGGGGACGGCCAGCGACCTGTCCGCGAGGAGGACGGCCCCCAATCCGCCGCCGCCGCTGCTACCCTGCCTCGCCTCCCCGACGACCGCAGCACCTCGCTCCCTCGCCTTTGCCCGCTGTGAAGGAGAGGGGTGCAGCTCGACGGTCGGCGACCTAGCGGCGAGGAAGACGGTGGGGATGGCCAGCGACCTGTCCGCGAGGAGGACGGCCAGGTCAGCATCGAGAGGAGTGAGGTCGAGGCGAGCGCCACGAGCCCAGCCGCTGGTCACGGGAGGAGGAGGTGGAGTTCGGCGGCTCCCACCGCACGCTGCCCCGATATCCACCGTGCCATGGTCGCAACTCATCTCCTACCCCGAGCCGCCGCCGTCGTCGCGCCTCCCGGTACGCACTCGCTTGCGACTTCACCAGTCTCTCGTTGTCGATCCACCGGCGGCCGGATGAGGCAAGAGCGGCAGGGGCGCACCTAGGCAGAAGGAGGATGGGCGGACGAGCATAGTGGCGCTTATTGAGATGATGGTTTCATTATTGTCTTCCAATTTGTTAATATCGTTACTTTGATCTGTGGTATACTTTCAACACCGCTGCTTCCTAATTAACTTTAGCTTTAGTAGATGCACGTTGGTCAGTTCGTAATTTATTCCAATGATTTTGCTTCTATATCATAGATTTGGCCATATTACATAGTAACAGTTTCAAAGACTTGGTTGGATTTTTTGGAGAACGGTGTTTTTTGTAACGGCTGTGGTGTTTAATGTAGTATACCTGTTAATTAGCATTTTGCATGTTCTCCATTGTTCTGAAATGAACAATAGTTTCTTAGTGTAGTGGAGCTTTCTTCTTGTTATGCTGACTTGATGTATGGCTTTTACAGTTGAGACAACCTTCCCCTAGAGTAATTATTTGTTCCATTTGTTCACAACGATAATTATTTCAGCGAGCTTATGTCCACTTTGAGTTCAGCTGAGAAGGTGTTTTTTATCAGTAGACGTTTAAGATTGCCTGATGAACCTGCTCCTGATTTTGTTCTTTCTTCTCTGATTTGTTGCTGTCAATATTCAGTGGTCTGTAGTGATTTCTCTTACATGTCAAGCCTGATATTCTGTGGTTTCTCTTGCTTAGGTTGGGTCTTCATATTTCATTGATCGTTGTCTTTTTTAGAAAACCAAGACAAGTTTTGCTGATTGATCATGATTCAAGATAATTCAAGAGCAAAAAAAAAACAGCAAGATAAAATTCGTTGAATGTATGTGCTCTCAGTTTAGATCAATCTGATCTGATCCTTGTTTTTCCGTAGGATCTCGGCTTTGTAGAACAGCTAGGGAGAAAGCAGGCAGACACGGGAGAAGGAGGCTGACCTGGACGAGATGGATCAGGTATGTTCATAGCCAGCTTTTCACTCCCGCTCTCTTGTCTGCAAAAAATATAAGATCTTATTCTGCTCTGTTCTTGTAGCGCTTGTGGTGGAGGCCAAGACCATTGCTGCTTGTGTTCAAGACGCTCGATCTGGTACGAATCATTAACGTCGCGATTGATCGGTAGCTGCTTCCTGGACGTCCGACGGGTTGTGGAGTACGTTTGTTTCCCTCTCTTTCTTTCTGATCTCCCTACATTTCTTCTGAGGCTTGCGTTGCGTCTAACGTGTTTGATGAAATGTCTGCTTGCTAGCTCCTGTATGCTCCTAAGTTTTGCTGTGCCGTGCTGTTCGTTCTCCGCTGCTGCTGCTACACCGTCTACTCCTTCTGCTCGACCGCCTGTTACTGCTACCCACTACAAGGTTTGTCTCTCGTTTGGCCCTTGCTTCTTTGACTTTTCGGTACGGGAGTAGGCAGTCTTGTTATTATGTTGTATGGTCTTTTAGGGTACCTCGTACCTTTCTGCTAGCAATCTTGTGGTCAGCCTTTTTGTAGATCTTTCTGTTCCTTGTTATTCTTTACACTGCCTTTTCCGTGAATCTTTTGGTTTGCCTTTTCTCTTTTGTTTCTAGAGATCGGTGTTTTTTCTTTGCTACCGGTTCATAAAGGGGTCTCAGATTTGTTGCATGCTCTTTGGCTTTGACCAAAACTATTTTCGTCTTCTGTTTGTTGCAGCTGGGGTAAATAGTCAAATCTCGCATGTCGCCTGGCTGCCTTCGTGTGTCGTTTTCCAAACATTCTGTCTGTTTTTGCGTCTCTTGCTTTGGAAGGTTCTATTTTCCTCTCTTTTGTTGCATTTGGGGTAAACGGTTGCATCTCGCATGTGGCCTTTCTAGCTGAGTCGTTTCTTCTTTCCAGTTTTACGGTGGCGTTTTCCTGATTTGTTTAGATTTTGTGTGCCGCCTTCCTAACATTTCTTTTGTTTTTCTTCTCTGGTTCTCGTTCGTGCAGGCCGACCAGGTCTTTCTAGGAGTGAGCCAAGGATTTCACTCCATCCACTGAGTGAAGAAGAGGACTTTTACACTGCTTTCTCAATGTCAGTTGCTTCCTTACAAAATATATATTGTATATATATGTGGGATATGTGCATTTGTTTGGACTTGTTGTTCTACTTACACTTGTTTTCTTCCTGCGGATTATTTCCTCGTGTTGTGTTTGTGTGTTCTATTTACACTAAAAGAAAATAGGCTGCCTTCCTCTGAAAAAAGAAATATAGGATGTGGTTCTTGCTAAATCAACCTTGTTCTTTTAGTGTTCTTGGTTCTCCCTTTCTCTTTTCTTTTCCTCCTGCTTTTTGGAAGATTAGTTTAGGTTCTGCTTTTCTTTCCATTGCTTTTTGGGCTTTCGGAAAATAGGCTGCCTTCCTCTAAAAAAAGGAATATAGGCTATGGTTCTTGCTAAATCAACCTTGTTATTTTAGTTTTCTTGGTTCTATCTTTCTCTTTTCTTTTCCTCCTACTTTCTGGAAGATTAGTTTAGCTTCTGCTTTTCTTTCCATTATTATGTTACAGAGGTAGGTGCTATGGATGGCCCTCCTGCCATCCGTCGCCGCCGCAGGGCAACTAAAGGGGTACCCCTTGTGCCTCTTCCTCATGCCTCTCGCCGCAAGGATAGCTCCCCTCTTGGGTATGGCTATATTTCTTCAGGGCGCCCTAAAAGAAAATGTACGACCCTCTTTTCATTTTTTTTGCGTGGTCACATGTTATTATGCTATCTTATTCATGCGTTTGTTCTTGTGCTTTATTTGTTATTGCTATAGACGATGGCTTCTTCCCTGTTCTTGGCTCCGAGGTTACCTCTGCGAATCGAAAAAAACGCAAGCTCATACACGATAGATGGCTTGGTCGTATACCATGTGCTTATTTAGTTCCTTTGATATTTAGCGTTTCCTTGGACTTGTCTTATATTGGCAGCACCGTGTGAGTTTTTGGGTTCCTGTGTTTTCATACAGATGCCCCCTTTACTTCACCCTTAGAACCTGGTTGGGTTGGTTTCACGGACAAAGAGGTTGAAATTTTAAAAGGTAATACATGTGACGTTTTGTTTGCGCTGACTATCTTAGCAATGTGCTTTCATCTAAGAACAAACTTCTACCCTAGCTGGCTATGTAGGTAGGTCGTTCTACGGAGGCCCAGACTATAGGTGTCCTCGCTGTAAGGCGAGTTTCTAGTTTCTTGAGAGGGTGAAGTCCTTATCAAAACTGAAGAATAGCCAGCTGGATATGCGGGTTGTCTACCACCTCTGCTGCAAGGGTGGGAAAGTCTTTATTGAGCCTTTCAAAAAACCTCCTGAATTTCTTGTTGACCTCCTAGATTTCGATGCCCCCCGCGGAGCAAACAATTCATTGAAAAAATTTGACAGTATAACTGTCTATTTGCTTTTACTTTAATGGGGGCAACTATAGATCGTTCAGTAAATGATGGGGGTGGTCCAAACATTTTTAAGATTTCTCATGCTATATGTCATCGGATGGGATCTCTTTTGCCTCTGGAAGGGGGTTCTCCAAAATTTGCAGAACTATATGTGTTTCATGGTGGAGATGAAATTGATAATCGAATTCAGGCTTTGACCAGGGAAGATAGAATTCTGGGTGGATTAGATATGGATATTGTTGATGGTCTCAAGATCATGCTCGATGCGGATAATTCTCTTGTAAAACAATTCCGCATGGCTAAGGACGTTTTGCTTGAAAATGAGTTTGCTGAGGTTTCGATTCGTATAATTTCTCCTGGCAAAGATGATGGTCCTCAGTTTAATCTTCCATCCACGGATGAGCTTGCATGCTTAGTTGTTGGCGAATTATCATTAGAAAACCTTGCCGTGATATAATAGTCCGTGTTAAGGGAACTCATTTGCGGCGAGTTTCATCCTTACATCCCGCTTACATGTCCCTACAGTACCCTCTGCTTTTTCCGTATGGTGAGCGTGGATTTCAGCTTGATGTCAAATACATTGGTGTAGATCCTTCAGACTCCACAAAAAGACAGAAGATGACCATGCAAGATTTTTATTGTTTTTGTTCACACTATAAAGAAGGCCAGCATAACCCCTATCTGTGTTGTGGTCTATTGTCAGATCAGGCAGTTGTAGATTCCCGTGTCTGCATAGATGAGGCGAGGTTAAATTTTATTTTGCTATCCAACGATGATTTGTGGGCTGAGAATTTGCAGGGGCTTGTAGATGCGGTTGGCGCAGGCCATATGGATGGAAGTTCAATTGGTAAAAAAAATATATTGCCCTCTTCTTTTACTGGCGGTCGTCGCTATATGATTGAAAATTTCTAGGATGCGGTAGCTATCTCTCGTGTTCATGGTTGTCCTGATATTTTTTCCACCTTCACCTGTAATCCTAAGTGGCATGAGATAACGGAAGCTCTTTCTGTTGAACCTGGCCAGAGGCCGCACCATAGGGCTGATATTACTGTTAGGGTTTACCATATGAAACTTAATGAGTACCTTCATGATATTACATCTGGAAAGGCATACTGCAAAGTGGTTGCAGGTAATGCAGCCTGTTCTTTCCTTCCTCTGTAGGGTCCTGTTTTTCTCTTTGTTTTCTTAACTTGGCTTTCTTTTCCCAGTGTTGCACACTGTGGAATTTCAGAAAAGAGGTCTGCCGCACGCGCATATACTTACCTGGCAGGACAAGGAGGAGCGGGGTGAGGTCAGCCCTGCTATAATCGATTCGTTCGTGTGTGCTGAAATTCCTGATCCTGTGGCGGATCCCCTTGGGTATGCTCTTGTTGCTGAGTTCATGATGCATGGACCATGTGGGGAGGATAACCCTAAGTGTCCATGTATGAAAGATGGCTTGTGTTCAAAAAAATTCCCTAAAGAATTTCAGGAAGAAACATCGATCGATGATAAAGGGTTCCCTGTCTATAGGCGTCCAGATAATGGCCGTTTTATAATGAAAAACAAAGTTCGGCTTGATAACAGGCACGTTGTACCTTATAACATGTCATTGCTGAAGAAATACCAAGCTCATTTAAATGTCAAGTGGTGTAACAAAACACATGTCATAAAATATCTTTATAAGTATGTCACCAAGGGCGCTGACATGTCAAAAACTTTGTTTAGTAGGATTAAAAATCCTGATGATCCAACTGATGGTGGTGTAGATGAAATTGAAGAGTATAGAGAGTGTCGTTACGTGTGTTGTCATGATTCATTTTGGAGAGGTTATGGGTATGACATTCACAGCAAATTACCTTCTATAGAAAGGCTCGATGTACACTTGCTGAATAAACATGTTGTGCGGTTTCGTGCAAAATCCAACCTTAGAGCTGTTGTTAACAATACCCTGCTGCACAAAACCATGTTAACAGAATGGTTTAAGGCTAATGCTAGATACAGAAGTGCCAGGTCTTTAACATACTGTGACTTTCCCACTTGTTGGTCTTGGAATGCACAGGGTAAGAAGTGGCGTAAAAGAAAACGTAGTAAGAGGATTGGTAGGATTTACTATGTGCATCCTTCCACTGGTGAACTTTATTATCTTAGAATGTTGCTGATGATAGTGAAGGGTGCAAAGTCTTATGCTGATGTTAGGACTTATATTGGCATTGTGTATGAGACTTTCAAAGATGCATGTGCTGCCAGGGGGTTACTTGGTGATGATAATGAGTGGTTTTTTGCATTTGACGAGGCCTTGAAATGGGGTATGGGAAACCAACTTCGTCAGCTATTTGTTACTATGATTATTTTCTGTGGAGTCATTGATGAAAATGCTTTTTTCGAAAAATATTGGACTCATCTGGCTGAAGACATCCAGTATAGAATTTGTAAGGATCGTATTGATCCTTCCTATTATGTTCCTGATGATCAACTAAGAAATCTACTGTTAGATGAGTTGTCTCTTATTTTTGCAAAAAATGGGTGTAGTATTCTGGATCATAATTTGCCTTTAAAATATGTCTGCGATACCGGGTCATGGGACAGCAGTATGATTAGCGATGAACTCTGTCACGATTTTCAGTCCCTCATTCAGACTGCTGAAGATATGCTGAAAAAACTTAATGTAGACCAGGAAAAGGCTTTTAAAGCTATAATTGATCGAGTGAGGGATGATGTACCTGGGATGTTTTTTGTTTCGGGGCATGGTGGTACTGGAAAAACTTTCCTTTGGAATGCTCTTGTTGCGTATCTTCGGGGTTACAAAAGAGTTGTTTTAACTGTCGCATCTTCAGGTGTTGCATCGCTCTTGCTCCCTGGGGGTAGCACGGCACATTCTAGGTTTAAAATTCCTATTGATCTTGATGATAACGGGGTATGTGACATTCGAAGATCTACTATGTTAGCGTCTTTGATTCAGTCAACATCTCTTATTATTTGGGATGAAGCATTGATGACACATAGGAAGTGTTTTGAAGCGCTTGATCGAAGCTTGCGTGATGTTTTATCTGACTGTGATCCTACACTGGCCTATGTTCCATTTGGCGGTAAGATAGTTGTCTTGGCGGTGATTTGAGGCAGATTTTACCTGTTATTGAGGGCGGAACCCGGTCTCAGGTTGTCAATGCTGCTGTTACAAACTCTCCTCTGTGGAATCATGTCACGATTCTTCACCTTACTATTAACATGCGACTTGCTGTTCAGACTGAGGATCCTAATGTGCAGGCTGAGGCAGAGGCTTTTGATCAGTGGGTTCTACGCGTTGGCAATGGCACCATCCCTGCCGTGCCACGGCAGGGGGAGTCTGACCCTACCTGGATAAGCGTCCCCACTGAACATTTGGTTCACACCGATGGCCCCAAAATTCCAGCTATCGTTGACGCTGTTTATGTAGATTTCTTGAAGCATTTCTCTGATCCTAAATATTTGAAAGAGAGAGCTATTTTAACACCAACGAATGATATAGCTGTAGCCGTCAATGATCATGTTCTTTCTTTGGTGCCTGGTGAGGAGAGGGAATATTTAAGTTGTGACTCAACAGGAAATTCATCAGATGGAGCTCGTAACATAGATGTTTTTTATCCTGTTGAAGTTTTAAATACCATCAAAGTAAATAACTTTCCTTATCACAGGTTGGTTCTTAAAAAAGGTGTGCCAATCATGCTCCTTAGGAACATAAGCCAGGCGGCTGGTTTATGTAATGGCACAAGACTTATTGTTACTAGGCTTACTGAGAAGCTTATTGAGGCTATTGTGATGACTGGTTCCAATATTGGGGATATAGTTTATACACCAAGGATATGCCTAACTGTTAGAGATCCTAAATGGCCATTTACTTTGCACCGGAGACAGTTTCCTATTAGAATTTCATATGCCATGACTATTAACAAAAGCCAGGGGCAGACTCTTTCATCAGTTGGTCTTTATCTGAAAACTCATGTGTTCACCCATGGTCAATTTTACGTTGTTGTGTCTTGCGTTACCTCTAAAAATGCTCTCCATATATTGATTGAGAACGAAGATGGTACCTGCGGTTCTGAGACTAGGAATATCGTGTTCTCTGAGATTTTCGAATCTCTTGCCGATAAGTGATTCTGGCAGCTATTCTGATTATGTAGATATGTATATTAAATACTTTTTGTGCTGCAGGCTTCTAAGCTATGTCTTTTTAAATATTCTATTTTCGGTGCATATTGTTCTCTTTTGAACGGTGACTTTTGAACCACTAGATGCTTTTGTTCTCTTCCGCTTGTTTATTTAATGTAGCGTTCTCATTTCCTCACAGGTATAAATCTGTCTTCTTTCCTATGATTGCCTTTGCTTCAGCCTCTTTGCCCCTTCTAGACAGTTTGGCTACCCGTCGCACTATCCTTGTCATTTTAATCCTGCTTATCATGTTTTTTGCAGATGTCATGTAGCAAGCTTTCTGAGATTAACAGCGATAGTGACCAGTGGACTATTTGTGTTCTTGTTTCTCGCCTCTGGCATTTCCGTGGCAGGACTGGTCCCATCAAGCATACTGACCTTGTCCTACTTGACAGTGAGGTCAGTGGTGCATCTTTACACTGGAAAAGGCTCATGTTTAGTATTTCAGCTAGGTTTTTGTCTCTATTTTCTGCTGATTCTAATGAAAGTAATGTTTCTTCAGGAAACTCACATGTATGGTCAGATCCCTTCAACTAAAGGCACGGCAGATCGCTTGAAAGGTGTGTTGGAGGAAGGAAAAGTCTATGTTATTAAGAAGTTCTTATGCAACCAATCAAAGCCATCCTATAGGCCTGTGGAGTGCCCTTTCATGGTACAGTTTACAAGGTATGCCTTGGTTGAAGCAAGGCCTGGCTTGGAGGACAGTTATCCATTCTGCACGTACAGCCTGACTGCTTTCACGGATATCCCAAAGCCCAGTCAAACCCCTGAATGTTTCATTGGTTAGTTATAGATTCTGGTTTACACACTTCTATTCAGTTGTACATTCTAGACCTATGTCCATCTTAACTGTGATCTATATAGCGCACTTTCAGCCCATGTGTTTTAATTGTTTTTCTGATCTGTTTTGCTGCAGATGTTATTGGCAAAATCACTATGGTTTCTGATGTGCACCTGTTCAGTCCATGTACCAAACAACATCTTCGGACACAAGGACGGTTATGTTGACTGACCTGCTGTGAGTTGTTCTGCTTCTTATCTACTCTACTTCCTGTTCGCTATGGATGGCACCAACTCACGCCCTTTACTGTTTCTGTACATGCCGCTATACAGGGGCAATGAGCTCAAGCTTATACTCTAGGGTGAACGTGCCGTTCAGTTTGACGGAGATGCAGTCCGTGTTATGGGTGCTAAAGAGCCAGTTATAGCTATCTTCGTAGGAATGCTCCCTAAAACAGCTCGTGGTAATTACTAGGATCCTTACTTCTTTACAGGCCTAGATTTTTATTTATGTTACTATCCTGCCATGAGTGTTCTTTACTGCTGAGCTGTTTTGTTATTCTTTGTTTACTATCTGTGTTGAAATGTGCCTCATCGCTATGTATGTTCCTCATTCTATAGATAACGGTTGTTTCTCATTCTATGATGTTGCTGTAGGTAGAATCCTTAGTGGGAGTGCTGCCTGCCGCTGGTACATTGATGAGGATATCCCTGACATTAATTCCTTTCGTGAAAGGTTTATACTACATAACCCCAATGATTATGTCTTTGTTTTATGTTCATTTAGCTGAACTATTTGCTTAATTACATTTGGTGCTTACTTCTGCAGTCTTGGAGAACAGTTTATTCCCCTGGCTTCATATGTTCCTACAGGGCCAGATGCTCTTGTGTCTTGGGCTCAAGAAAAACCAATTGATAAAACTGTCAAAGAACTTACTGACCTGGATCCTTTTGTTGACATGGTAAGAGCATGATATTACTCTGGTTCAGCGGCTGGTCTTTTGTAGTCCAGTTATATCATTCGTCTCAGCTGTTTCTTTTCTCCAGGACAAGCGTTTCTTCTGTACTATCACTGTTGATAGGCTTGGCCCTGATCAACGTTGGTGGTTCCCTTCATGTACCACGTGCCGGAAGTCTTCTAAACATAATGGCTATCAGTACAGATGCTCAGATGATAGCTGCCCCTCTGTGGACGCTGACCCAACGTTAGCAGCTTCAGCATTTACTTGTTTCGTTTAGTACTTGCTGTTGTGTGTTAGCTAACAGCTTATTTTGCTTTTCACTTTCAGGTGCTGTATTTCTCTCTTTGCATCTGATGGCATGGCGGAAGCTGAATTTGTGATGTTTGACAAGGTCGCAGCAGGTGCTGTCGGAAAACCGTTATTTGCTATACTTCGTCAGAGGTATCCCGGTTGTGCTACTGTGGATGAGATGGCAAACCTTGCGAGGCATGACAACAGTATTCCAGCTCAGATAACTCACCTTGTTGGCCAGAAGTACAAGCTCATGGTCTCCATATCCAAAAAATGGAAGCTGAAAAATGGCGAGGATTTGTCTTTCCAGGTCAATAGAATTGAAGAAACCTGCAAGCCTGAGTTACCTTCCTTCGTCGGTGTTGTTGTTTCTGAGTCTGGGAAGGATACATCGGTCAGTGGTACATCGGTTAGTGGTGTTTCTGGTGAAAAGCTCCCTGTCTTGCCACCGGTTCTGTCGCCTGGATTAAAGACACCTTCTGTTGCGGGTACTACAGGTGGTTCTCCTGCATCTCAGGTATAGCTCATACACTACATTCTCAATTTGTTGTGTTTTTACGGGTATTTTTCCCTCTTCCTAAATGAGTTTTCCTTCTTTTTTAGCCACGCATGCCTCCATCTACTGGCAAGCTCACTCCCTCAACTCCATCTCCATGGTATTGAATTCTAAAGTACTATGGAAGTGTAGACCTGTTGTTCATTTGGTTCCTTCATTCTCTTACCCTCCTATCATTTATTGCAACAGTTCTGTTGCCCCAAAGCGTGGTGCAAGACGCTCTCTGTTTGGTAAATCTTCCAGCGATAACACTATTCTAGAGGATGGTGCTTCATCTGCCCAGGTGCTGAATGTTTGTTTTCCTATTTACTAATCTTCTCTGTAAATCTTTGCTGCTCTTGCTTTGACTTTATTTTTCATTGCAAATCATGTAGGCTGCTGTGGAAACTCACGTGAGTGATGCTTCCAAAACTGTTGAAGAGAAAGATACAAATGCTGTGCCCCTTGAACCTGAAAAGTTTATGGTTGATGATCCTCCCACAAACGTTACAGAGAAAGATGATGAGGCCCTGTCCCCTAGGATCAAGAGGTCTGGTTTAAGTCCATTTGCATGCTGTTTATTAGCTTGTGGTATGCGAAATAAGGGTATAAGAGTTCCGAGTCCACTGACTTTGCAGTGCACATGCTAGCCCTTACAGTTTTGTTTGTTGGAGATAGATTTCACATGTGGTTTTCTCATGTGTCAGGCCCCCTTAGTTTTGTGGTTGATGAAATAAAGAGAAGGATCTTTAAGCTATAGCCCCCACTAACACTAATGTTTATTGTCTGCAGGACATTGTGTTCTTTTACGGTTTGGGCGTTTTGATCTTCTTCGTCCAGACTGGATGTTTACTGTCTGTAGATGAGACGTGCAGCAGGTACTGGTTGCCGTCGTTGCACTTGTGCTTGGACGGCAGCTGAGACGTGTTCTGCCCATACCAAGGTAACCTTAATCTTTCCAGCTCTCAGATCTCTCCCTTTTTAACGATGGTCCTTACCCCATCTCATTCCTCTCCCATATGGATCGTGTATAGTGTTTTCTATTTCTGCAAAGGTTTCTTAAGGAATTATATAGTGTTTTCATTTCTGTAGGCTGCAAATACCATATTGTGGATGAACTTGACAAGTTGAGGTGCTCCTTTATTTTCTTTGTTGTAGGCTACAAGTTATCAATAGGTGGTTTGATCCCCTCCTCAAGCTTGTGCCTGTATATTAGTGATAGAGAATCACATAGACTAAGTGCTAATACCTAGATTATGAAATATGCCTACACCTGAATTGGGCATCATAGATTGCACTATCTTAACAATTTTTCCTTCTGGAACTTGTCCGAGCTTTTATTATCACATTGTTCTGCATTTTGACCAGGTAATGTGGTCTCATTGTTCTAGGGAAGTACACAGTTGTTTTGTCCTGTCTTTCGTTTGTTCGAAGTAGATGTTCAGTTGTTGGATTGTCCTAGCCTCACTCAAGAAACTGTCAGGTGCATTGCCTTACTTTAGCTTTCTCAGCTCCAACCAGCTCATCTTCGACTATAACTTTTACCCTTGAAGAAGGCTTTTGCCTTTGAAGTTGGTTTGTTTGATCAAATGCCAATGATAGGATATAGTAATTTTTAGATAATAATGATATATCAAGTTACTTTTAATGTTCGACGTTCCTGGGCAAACCTTGAGCTTCTTACTTTAATAATAGTCATCTCGATACATTTTCCAAATCTGGCTGTTTTCATTTCAGTATTTAGTAATAGTTGTACTGATGGAGGAACATGTGCTAATTGGGTTCTCTCCATTTTACCATTTTTACCACCTATACAGACCATGGCGTTCATGAGGATGATGATGCAAATTTGGAAGTATCGCCAGGGGCCAAATCGGGCAAGCCTAAAACCAATTTTTACCACCTAAAGGTTATTTTGGATGTTTGCAGCTTCATATGGCATCTATTTTTTTCACATGCTCTACTCTTACTCAAGTTGCCTTTTAACTATGAAAACTGAGTATTTCCTTCTATTAGTAGATCTCTAAAGTTGCCGCAGCGTCATATATTTATCTATACACAGAAAATTGCATGAAAACATTTTGTTTGCAAAAGCTCTCACAATGTTGCTTGAACAACCTGTCTCTTTGACACTCACAAACTTGAGGTTCTATAATTTTATAGATTCAGGTTGTGGCTTGCTCTTGTATGCCAATAATTTTCTTACTGCTATACATGAGCTCTTTTATTGACCATAAGCTCGGTTAAACCATTGGACAACGTTTACTTTGATTGTTTATTTCCATTTTGTTATGCATATGCGCAGTGATTGAAGCAATCAGATCCATATCGACTCACGGTTGGTTTTAGGCTTGATGATGCAATTACAGTTTGTAATTCGAAAATTGGTTTGGTGAAATTATTTGTACCTGCGCTCTATAGAATCTAGGCCCAGTACTTGCAGCCAGGAAATAGACTTTGATTCATGTGTTAGTCTGAAGGTTTTCATTCTACTGCAGTTTTCATTCTACTGCAGTTCTGTTGAAGATGCATGTTCTATTTCATTTTGTCTGTGCCATTTTAATCTACTGCTCTTTCCTGTTCTTATTTTCTCCTATGAGGAAGATACACTATTTTTTTCAAATAGCTTTTTTGTATATATTAGAAATTACTGTCTTAGTGGTCTAATTGCAGGTCTCATATCTTGGGTGAAGTACTGGTCAGATGATTTCTCAAGTTATGGCATTCACAGGATGTCAGACTTTAAATGAATGGTTGTTGTTTGCATTAATTAATAGTGTGTTCAAGGAAATGAGGCAAGCATCAACCATTAGCCTATAGCGATCAAGTGCGTTAACGGATTTATTCAATTGCTATGATTGGGATTGGTACCAATTGGTCTTCACAGACAGAAACTGAAGCAGATGGCAATTGCTAATCATATTTACCACCAGATTGCAGGCTGTGACCTCGTGTTTTCCTCCTCTTCTTGCTTCCAACTACTTGATATAATTTCCCCATAGATGCCAGAATGCAGATTGCAAGCTGAGGCCACTTCCATATGAAATGATCAGGTACAGTGCCTCAATTCCACTTGAATTTCCTTTAGATTGTCTCATTTTGTTCTTTCTTTTATTAGTAAAAATATATTCATGTGATTTCGGTCTGTACACGTGTGCATATATGGTGAGCAATTAGTGCAGATCATTATACTTAAAAAATAGTACAATCTGTTACCATTAAAAAGATATGTTTGTGGTGGGTCACTAATAGTTGAAAAATTTATTTGGTCTTTATGACCCAAATATTTCTGAATACCCACAAGCATTATAGTTAACAATATTGATGTTGTCAACATAAAATTGTGATCTCTATGTTGTCATGTGAGTTAGAAGATCCTTGTGGGTGACTTCACTGGGATAATTTATACCTTTTTCTTTTGGCTAATTAAAGTCAGCTACTTAGTGTGGTGTGTCATTCGGTCTGCTGTTTCTGAGGGGCACGAGAGCAGCTGCAGTGTAGCAGTTTCATGTTCATTCATAACTGTTATGGCAGGCCCAAATCTAGGGCTGATTCTTGCGTTTTGAGTGTAGGCACTGTGTATAAGGAATAATTCTAGAGCATCGGGAGAGCTTCAGTCGTGGGTGCAGCACCGCAGCAGCCCGGCTCATCCCATCAATGAGTCAGGTCACGCGACTGCATGTTTTGAACATATGATTTTTATGAAACATCCAACAGTTTTGAAGACAAATAGATAATGCTCTGCTTTTACTAGGTTAGTGTGCCCAGTCTTTTATTCAGTTGGAACAAGGGAATGGTTTATTGGTGCTTCATCTCATCATCTAGCACACTAAAACCTGCATCTTCTGATGAGAAGCATGCTCAACCAATATGCACTCAGTTTTGGTAGAAAACATAGTGTTTAATGTCCTATGAAAATGCCAATATTCTCCTTTCTGCCATTCTTCTATTTTTTCTTTGGATATCAGTGCATTTGAAACTTCTAAGGCATTGAAAATTCAGTTGAGTGATAATAGTTCCAATGTTGTGCAGTATGTTGATCTGATCAACCTATCTTACAGGAACCTCAAGCAGTTGCGGTTAATTGGAACCTCAAGCAGTTACGGTTATCTGGGAGTAATAGAGAAGACATATTATCAAAGTTATGAAGGTAACCTACATTTCCCTGCTTTGGTTTGGAGACTTATTTGCTGGCTGTGATATGTGTCCACATTGAAAATTCTTTTGCATGTCATTTCCTAATCTACCCTTTGGAAACGGTTGTGAAGTACTTGCTTTTTTACCATGAACCCTTGAGTCCGATAATCTGAATTTGTTTTATTAAACTAAAGCCACTCGGAAGATCGGATAACTGCGTGTATATCTCCATTTGGAATTACGCATGCAGGCAGAAGATGAGACCAACAGCGGGAAACAAAGGGGCATTGGAAGAACTAATGGTCTCTGGTTTCCAAGTTATAATGTGTTTGTGTTGCTTCAGTTTGCCCCTAAAATACTATTTAGGAACCTACTATGACCTGCTATCGAATTTATGAGTACTTTGTGCTTGCTTGTGTTACGAGTACCCTGTACTTTTGTTTTTGACGCGAGTACCCTGTACTGATTATAGCTCATCCGACGTTAGAGCTCGGGCTGTCTGTTCATGGATCTTGCATTGCATTGGCTTGACTTTTCAATGGTAGGTGAGCACTGAAAAATAGACACTATTTAGAACCTCTCTTTGTGTTAGATTAAGTTCATGTGGTTGGAAAATAAATAATTTTTGCTCTCTCATAGTTATTTGTCAACATGCCTCTTTGTGTTTATCATTCATATTTGCTCTCTGCTTTCGTTTCTTGCAGTACAAAGTAACTTTTGATCAAGCGGCCATTTGACCAAGTTCATGTATATCATATGCCAGTCTACTTGCCACTGTCTGGAGTTCAAAGGAAATGGCTATAATCACTTTTGCAAAATTTGGTGTTATGTTCTTGCCCTATCTAAGAACTGGTTTATATGTATAATCAGATGCACATGATTTAGGATGCAGTCATGTAATATAACTACTAATATTAAGTTATTAGCTACTACTTGCATGCATGATGTTTAGTCTTCTCTACAAGGAAATGCATTCAGATTGCGAGATCTTTATTTACATCTCTGATGTGCTTCCTCTGGATTACCATGGCTCTGAGTATGGATTTGATTAGTGAAATTAGCCTCCTTATCTGCCATTTACATGCTATTTTTTTCAATTGGTTTGATCTTCCTACTTCATCTTAAATTGTAATACGCAGCGTGACAACTGTGCTATGCATCTACGTGCACACCCATTGTGTATTTAGATTCAGCTAACCATAATTGATGCTTCTACATGCCCACGACTGTATGTGTCTAATTTCACTAATTTAGAGTCCACTGTTTTTTTTTTGATATTTCATGCAAACAGATTTCACATTTTCAAGTCGGTATCTACATGTTAGGTTTGAAAAAGTCGGTATCTACATGTAGCCTGGCTTAATCAATGCAGCGAGTTTTTATTTATTACAAGTTTACGATTCATATCTAATTTATGTTTCATGCAGACAGATCAAGCATTTTCAGGTCCTTGAGATGCTACTAAGTGCTAACGTATGTGTTATTCCTTATTATAAAAAAATAACCGTGGTTCGCCGTATCTACCAATTATGTTTCTTCTTTGTCGAAGTAATGTTCTTGAAACGGTCTCGCTTTGATAACTTAGGCCAATAATTTCCTCCCGTTATAATTTTTCATTGATAAAAAACATAGAAACGCGAGCTCAAAATCATATGACTGATAAATAGGATGTTCATCTGCAATCCAATAATAACCATAGAAACAATCCTATTCAATGATTTCTCCACATGAAGACTTCATACAAATATAAATTATGATTACCACAAATGTTGGTCATACACAAATAGATTCAAAACTCACATTGTCCGCAGAAATTTCAAAGACGGACAATAATATATGCGAATATATATAAACTCAAGGATACATTGCAGTTTTGATTTCGTCACCTGCGTCAGGGGCGCAACCGGTCATCTAGTGCTTAGTTATAGACAAAGCTGGACGCTCACATGGGGGCACAGCCAAGCGGGTGGTTTAACAATGGTTGTGGCCATTGAGAAGCGGGAATGGGAGGCATGTTTGTGGGGAACGCGAAAAACGCACTTGCACGCCTCCCCAGGCATACCTTAGCTTTGGGTGCGCCATGAATTGTTAGCTTAATAAGCTGCAGTGGACTGGGTGAGATCGCGGTCTATGCATGGCTAATTTGATTTACAAGCTAGTAACATCAGAGCATCTCCTGTCGGGGTGCTCAAATGGCCGCCCAAAGGCTTTTGGGGCCTGCCGGAGACTTTTTTTCCTCACTCGCGCCGTCCAAATCTGATTTTGGTCCGGCGCGGCCCAGTTTTGTGTCCGGCACGCCCAGCCCACGCCCTCAACTTGGGGCGGCCCCGGACACAACGAAACTGCCGCCCCCGACGCGCGGGCTACGCCTGGCAGTGAGACACGCCACGAAGCGGCGGACGACCTAACTTCTGGTCATCTATTAATGGCGGGCGGCGTCTCGGTTTCCTAGCCGAGCGCAGCGACACGTCTCTTCACCTGCGGCGGCGAAGCGTCTGCGCCACGGCGGCGTCAGTGCCAGGCGCTTCTTTTGAAGCGTCGGTGTTAATGGTGCGGCAGGCGAGCCGTTGGCCGGCCGGAGTTAAGCCGATCTCATCCGTTCGCCTCCCCGGCCGCTATATAGAGCGGGTACCTCGCCGTCTTCAGCACAAACATCTCCACCGAAAAACCACCGGCGAAGAGGCGATCTCCACCTCCAAAACTCGCCATGGCCCCTGCTGGATGCTCCGCGGAGGAACAGACGGCGGCCCGCTGGCGCCGCCGCGACCTTGCGCGCATGCGCGAGCGGCTGAGGAGCTGGAACAACCGCGATGCGGGGTTGTCTGCTCCGCCTCCGCCACCACCGCCACCGGCGGCTAACTTGCTCACGGAGGCCGAGGCGCGCGAGCTCATCCGCACCAACACGCCCGTGGCGGCGAACAGCCGCCTCCCCGAGGGCTGGGAAACGAACCCAGTCCACGTCTCGGTCGCACCAAGGCTCGCCGGCCAGGCGCGCCGACTACGTCGCCTTGTGCATGCAAGCCATGCCGCCGGAGATGCACGACGACGCCAGGTTCGAGCCGAACTCGGCGTACTGGGATGAGCAGATCGAGCTCGAGTACCAGTACCGCCGGAACTCTTTCTTCGCCGACGAGCCGCCTGCGGACTGGTTCGACTCCGACGACGACGTCCTCACCAACGCCTCCGACGAGAGTTTTGCGGCGAGCATGGAGCGGGAGAGGGCTCGCTACGAGGAGATGGTGCAGGCTCGACGCGCAAGAGCAGAACAACGCCGCGCGCAACCTCCGCCGCCGCAACCTGACGAACAAGCGGCGGAGAAGGCTGATGGTGATGATGGCGGCTCCGACTTCAGCTGGCCGCCGACGCCGGAGTGGGATCCCAGCCACATGCAGTTCGCCATCCAGGCCGACATAGCCGCCACCGCCACCGCCGCCTCCACCGACAGCACCTCTGCCGCCTCCACCTCCACCGACGGCTACCTCTACCGCCTCTGCTCCGGCTGCCGCCGGGGTCCTGTGCTCGCCGCCATAAGGGCCGGCGAGTGCCCCAACTACCGGTGCCCGGCGTGCTATCCCTTGTACTAGATCTAGGTTTAGATTTGAATTATGTTTGTTTTAATGAATTTTAATGAAATGTAAGATCTTTCGTTTGAAAAAATCGTATTTGAATGAAATCTGCCGAAGTTTAAATTTAAATTTTTATTGGTTTGGCCGGCGCGAGTGGAGAGCGACGGCGCCCAAATGCGCCAGACTTGGGCGCTGTCCGAAAGACCTTTAGGCGGCCATTTGGACGCCCCGACTGGAGATGCTCTCAAAGCGACTTTGTTTAGAACGGACCGAGCATGACTTTTAAGGGCGGCTAATTTAATCAGGCCCGAGCAGTAGCAGAAGCATGACCTGCATGCGTCTTCGGGCAGGGAGAAATTCACATCAGAATACATTTCACGGAGGACGGGGCAAAAGGGGATGGAATAAATGGGCTTTCTGTTTGACTACCTTGTCGAGCTGCCCCCCTCTTTTTATGCCATTCGAGGAAGGGAAATAAACACTACTTTTCTGGCCATCCCTTCTGCCGCACCACCATCGCAGCAAGCGAGGGAGCTGCGTTATCAGAATGATTGGTCGATGAACGAAGGAAACGAAATAATTGCGGCCAGAAAAGCCACCATGATTTCTCAAGCTAGCCGTTCAAGGAATTGGACTTGTTAATCCGGGTCAAAAAGAAGATAAGAAATGCAGTTCAATTGTACCCCACATGCATGTACTAATGCATACTGCCGGCTTGTCTTGTTGTTTATTAACCGTACATCTACTAATCAGTTGGAGGTGAATGTGAGAGAAATTTGCAAAAAAAAAAAAAAAAAAAAAAAACCACCGCATCCATGTATAGAGTTTTAAAAGATATCACTTGATTAAAAAATTCCGAGAAGCCACTGTCCTCGATTTTTTCAGAAATCAATGATCGGTCAGTTTAGGTGACATAACTGTGATTCTGACCAGTTGGGCCCATAGTCAGGATGACGTGGCACGCCGGTCTAAAATCGGATGTTAGAGGATGACCAGTGGGGCCACTGCCACGCAGACACTCCACGCCGATTAGTCGGATGTTAGATGCAGTTTGACGTCTCTCCCTGCACCGTGGATCGCACGCCACGTCCGCCTGATTGTGGGGCAATCTTGTTAACATCAAGATAAACTGACAATTAGTGGCTTTCTTACGAATGTTTTTGAAAATTGGTTATTTTTTAAAACCGTAAATCCAAATGTATTTTTTTTTTGCAATTTTCTCTCAGTCAAACTAGTGAGTGCTGACACATTCGTAATCGTACGTAAGAACCTGTATTTTTCGTTTATGACAAATTGAAAATCGAAGGCACTAGGAGACCAGGTGATAGAAGATGTGAGGGTTGCTTCTGATTTACTTCTGTAAACTTTACATGAATGGGTTGGTCACTCGTCCTAATCTCCACTAACTAGAGATAACTAATGCGCATAACTATCTAGCGGCATGAATGAAGGTAGTAAGAGTAACTAATTCATGATGCACCTTTGTGCAGCCGGCTGGTGATCACTTAATTAACAACAATAAGGAGAAACTCATTGGCTTGTTAGTGATAGCTTTACTTTGCCACCTTAGTGGAGATTAGGGTTGTTCCGGCTTGTGTAGGTTTAACCGGAACAAATTAATGGCCGTTCCATGTGCATCTAAGTGATGATCAGTTCACTTCGGCATGGAAGCTTCACCCCCTTAAGTAACTTCTTCAGTCTCCCCATATTTTTTTCCGTCGACGAGCATGGAAAGGATAGGTAACATGAGAGTTCAGAACTTCAGATAAAGCGTCCCTACATCTTACAGCCGGCTAATTTTTTTTAATAATACATTTTTTTAATTAAATTCAAAAAATATTACGCAAAATAACGAAATGCAAAAATAATACGGCCTCGGCCCAGCTTGGGCCGATAAGGGCCCGTCGGCCAGGCTTGGGCCGATTTGGCCATATCGGCTTTGTTAAGACGACCAGATCGCATGGTGGGCCAGGCCTGCGCCCGACAGGCCGTGACGCGGCACTAATCGGCCAGAACTCAGCCGACCGACCTGTCGGCCAGGGCTGGGCCGACAGGACGCTGGATAAGACCAGCCCTGCCCACATCTTCCTCCTCGCGTCCTCTCTCTCCTTTTCTTCTTCCTCTCGAAACCAGCAGCTCCTTACTGCGTTTCAGCGGCGATCTGTCCATCCAGCCACCAAATCTTCCTCCTAGAAGTGTTAGAGAGTTAAGGCAGCTCAGATCTACAGATGTGTTGGATTATTGTGTGATTTCGTGTTGTTTGGTTGGAGCAATGGTGGAGTTTAGGTGGAGGTTGCTGTAGGGTGGTGGATGGTGCAGCGTGGTGGTGGTGCAGCGGTGTTGCATTGGCGGTGGTGGTGACGTTGCTGGTCCATTGAATCGGCACGCTTCAAGGGTATGCGTTTATTTTGCTAGTAATATTAAGTATATAGTTGTTCCCGGTTGTAACAGTAAATTGGTGTCACATTTTTAGGTTGTTGAGATGAGTAATTTAGTGAAATGTTTGTTTTTCTACGGTCCTGGCGAAGTTGTAGTAAATGAGCATGGAGCTGATTTGGGTGAGTTTCGATGGTCAGAGTTGGAACTGAGTGACCCACAAACATGGTCTATAAGTCAGCTGAAAGATTGGTTGGCAGCGTGTTTAGGGCTTCCTGAAACAGACACCGTCGGTGTGCATGCACTGTGGACGAAGACAAGGTCCCCGGTGTTTTTTTATTTGAGGCCGATAGAACGGACCTCTCAGATGGTGCGATGGTTGCAAGGCTGCGCAAGCAGGGGATGTACCCCTCATGCCTTACTGATACCTGTCGCGAAGGAGGTGATTGCGCCTGAAGGCGAGGGAGGGCACGATCCTGGCCAGAGTAGTCAGGAGATGCAATTTTCTGGACATGATTATAATCAGGGAGATGTTGGAGGTGGTGGTTATGACTATGGCCAAAATAGTCAGACAGAGCAGATGGAAGAGGAAGATGTTGGAGGTGGTAGTTATGAATCTGGCCAAAATAGTCAGACAGAGCATATGGAAGAGGGAGATGAAGATGCTGCTGAGGCAGCAGCAGACGATGTATTCCAAGAAATGATGGAAGAGGAAGACGAAGATGGTGGTAGTGCTTATGGGTATGATTCCGACGAGTCGGATGACGAACATGTGGTGCCAAATCCTGCGTCATGGAGTCATGATTTCTCGTCGTCAATGACAGTGAACGATGGTCATGATTCTGCCTGGGAATACCATCAGAACCAGGTTTCTGCGGGTGCTCTATATACCGACAAGCAACATTTGCAAGATGCAATCATTAAGTGGGCAATGTCGACTTGCAAGACATTCAAAACCAAGGTGTCGAGTAAAAAATATCTGACAATGGAATGTGAGGTAGCAGGGTGTCCTGGAAGGGTGCACGGTTATCGTCCTCACTTCGGCATAAACTGGAAAGTGAGCGACGTAGTACACACACATGTAGAATTGAGAGTATTCCTCAAGATCATCGTAACATTTCGTCGACGCTTATAGCTCGGTTGCTGTACTCAGAAATAGTACAGGGCAAAGCTATGGAAGCGAAGGCTATTATACATAAGGTGTTCACCAGGTTCAAGTACAAAATATCTTATGGCAAAGCTTGGAGGGCTAAGCAGATGGCACTTGAGAAAAGATTCGGATCGTTCCTAGACTCATATGACTCAGTTGTTCGGCTCCTCTACACATTGCAGGCCCGTAATCCAGGCACATATGTTGACGTCAAACACTTTTGGATGGCAGAGTTTCCAAACGTAAAGGTGCTGCATCGTGTGTTCTTCTCTTTCGGTGTATGCATAGAAGCTTTCACTCACTGTCGACCAGTTATCTGTGTTGATGGTACATTTCTTACTGGCAAGTATAGGGGACAATCTTGACTGCCATTGGTCAGGATGGCAACAATCAGATCGTGCCACTTGCATTTGCTTTTGTGGAGAGCGAGAACACTGAAAGTTGGACTTGGTTCTTCAGGCAGCTTAAAATAGCAGTAGTAAAAGATAAGCCGAACGTGTGCATCCTTCATGACCGCCATGCTGGTATACTGAACGCCGTCAAGGCACTCACAAACCCTGTGGCCGCGGAACAAACGCCATGGCTAGACCTGCAGAGTCGTTGGTGCATGCGCCATTTGGGGGCCAATTTTTTCTCACAGTTCCGAGATAAGGCTTTGATGAATCTATTCAAAAAACTGTGCAAGCAGAACCAATTCTGGAAATACACATTCGTACGTGGTAAGCTTGATGACTTCACTAACCAGCATGTTAGGCAGAGGAGAGCTGCACGAAATGTTGCAGTAGCAGCACATGTGCAACTTGTGGCGCAACAGCTAGCAACCGGACCTCCACCAGCTGAGGATGTACCTGTTGGGCTTTGTGACTTGCCAGGATTTGATCCGCCTGGTGTTAGGAGAAAGACTGGGAGGTTGATCAAAAACTTTCAGCAGTGGATAGAGCACGAGCCTCTTGAGAGGTGGTCTTTGCTGCACGACACTTATGGAGCCAGGTACGGTGTTATGACTACCAACCTTGCTGAAACATACAACTTCGTTCTTAGAGGAAATAGGGCATTGCCACTTACAGCCATTGTGGAGGGTATTTTTGAGGGCACAGTCAAGTACTTCAGAGAAAGACGCCAGAAAGCTCACATGCATATCGTTAACAACCCAAACACACCTTTTTGTGAGAAGATTACGGAGTACATGGATAGGAAGATGGCAAAAGCTCGTACTCATGCTGTGCAGGCCATAGGAAATCAAGAAAGGAGGTTCGAGGTACGCTTACCTTCTGACAAGTTTGGTTGCGGAAATCAGCTCAGAACGCATGAGGTGAGAATTGGAAATGAAGCCCGACCAACATGTGACTGCACATGCAATAAACCAAAATTGCTTCACCTGCCCTGCTCCCATGTATTGGCTGCGTGTGGGCAACTCGGACTATCAGCCATCTCGTTCGTTTCACCATATTATTTGAACGAGTCTGTTCTTAATACCTGGACCGGTGAAATGGTGGGATTTCGAGCTGTGGGTAATTTTAACACGGTTGACCCTAATGAAAGGCAGTACATCCCCGACCCAAGGCTACTGCGTCCTGGTAGAGGTAGACGACCGTGCAAGCGTATCAGAAATGGTATGGATGAATCTGAAGCCGGAGGCCCGACAGTGCAATGTTTCTTGTGCAATGATTTTGGTCACAGGGACACTGCTTGTACAAAATTCCCACCTACGAATGCTGCTCCGGCAACTAGAGCAGCTGCTCCACGTGGACGAGGCAGCCGAGGACCAAGAGGAAGGGGAAGAAACTAGGATGTTTTAAATTTGGACTGTGCTTTTATTTGTAATAATGTGGATCAATGTTTTAAAATTGGACTATGTTTTTATCTGTAATATGTGTGGATCAGTGTTTGTAGACTATGTTTTATATGTGTGCATCAGTGATTTAAATTTGGAGTTTGATTTCATCTGTAATTTGTCTGCATTTGTGGCTAAAAAAGAGGAGGGAGAGGTGAAAAAAAAAGCAAGAGCCAGTCGGCCCAGCTTGGGCCAACAGCTTCCTGTCGGCCCAGTATAGGCCGATAGGCCTAGTCGGCCAGCTCTGGCCGACAGGTTTCGCTGACACGAGCAGGGCGGCCGACAGGCCAATCGGCCCAAGCCTGGCCGACGGGCCCTTATCGGCCCAAGCTGGGCCGAGGCCGTATTATTTTTGCAATTTCGTTATTTTGCGTAATATTTTTTGAATTTAATTAAAAAAATGTATTATTAAAAAAAAATTAGCGGGTTGAAGCACTCGTAAGTTACATTATGCTTTCTCCAAAAAGCGGCCGTCTGGCTGGTATAGAATAGGATACACACCACGACAGCATGGAATTACGGAGATGATTGTTTATGAATATATCGTTGATGACTTCCATGTGATGCATTGGCCGGAGAGAAGCGCCGCGTTTCATGTGTATTGGAGTAACAAAACAGTACGTAGAATATGATGTAGCACTCCTGTTGGTTTTTGAATTTTGAGTGGTGCTTAATTATGTGCATGTCCCAATGGGATACAGTTCTAGAGTACGAACACACCACACATGTAGATTAATCCACACTCTATTTTGAAAAGTCCACACATGTACGGTCCGAGACAGAATGAACAGGAATATTCTTGCACAACAAGAAAGTGATGCTCTTGTTTTGGCATATACCCAACCCTTGTGAGACCTATACTCCAGGGAAGACATCAAAAATCCCAAAAGGAGCCCAGTCTCGAGGGATGCCTTTGAAAAAAATATATCAAAATCAACATTTGTAAGTTTTAAAAAATTCAAAAAAAAATCTAGGTGTAGATACCGTCAAACTCTGCCGGTGTGCAAAATCTCGATACTATATTTGGTAGGCGACACAAAAATGACAATTTTCTAGTTTTTGAAACTGTGTATTGTTCATACACCCGGATCCACTGATTTGTCCTTTTCGCCAGCCTAAAATATTCTGATTAATTTTAGCACACTTGTAGAGTATATCATAATCACCATTTTGGGATTTTCTCCTACTTTTTGAAACTTTCACATGCCGATTTTGAACTGTTCAGGAAATGAGCTAAACCTCAAAAACGCCCAGCTCGGGAAGACATGGGCTTGTATATGACGGGTACTAATTAAGTATGGGGTCACAACAGTAAAAGACATGCGGCCTTATCATTTCTATCACCAAGAGTCATGGACTCATGTTTCCTTGGCACCGTGCACCAGCCGGGGCTATGCTCTAATTTCGAAAAAACTCATGCATTGCAGCATAAGCAGAATCATGGAAGTGCAATTGTTTGGGGGGATCTGAAGGAGACGTCCCCATGCATATCCATCATTGGACAGAAAGTCTGAACAAGTGGTCGATTATTCTCCTAGTCATCCTTTTTAGGAAGCCGCTGCCGGTCGTCCGGCGTGTTCTCTCGTCGACATGCTTGCTGCGGTTGGACGGTCGATGATCGCTTTCGGATGCATGCATGAGCATGCATATGACCGTGACAGGAGGAGGGAAATCCCCATGGCTTTTCGGCTTAAAGCTCGACCGATCGTCTTGTCAAAATCTTTTTCGTGCGCATGCAGTTTGGCGTTGGATTGTTGTGTTAAGTTTATCCTCATATTCTTCTCGTACACGGTACATGTACTGTCGTGTGTTAGCTTTCTTTTTGCTGGCGTCTTGGGAGAATCGTGTGTGTGGGCACTACTTGACTATGCTAGCTAGCAAAGTAGTTTATGCGTGCGCGCAAAGCAATGGTTAAGACGAGCCTGGCTGATCCGTTGTTGCTGAAGTTCAGACAAGGAATCGAGCGTAGAAAGGAGTGAATCATGATCAAGTCAGTGCTTTTCGGTCTACGTGTTTAGAGGACAATCCGACAATGGCCCAGAGGAATGCATGATAGTTTGACAGAGGTGATGACTCTATAAACGAAGATTGGCCATGCATATCTCTACAAGAACTAAACTCCCTAGAATTGGTGTCCTCTCATGCTCCCACATGTCCACATCATGGTGGACCCCATTTAATTATAAAATTAACCTTTATTTAATTATAAAACTAACCTCCCTAGGATTGATGTCCTCTCATTTCCTCACATGTACACATCATGGTAGACCCCATTTAATTATATTTATTCCATAGTAAACAGTTTTAAATACATTTAGAAACAAATTCTATTGGATATATATACATATGTTTGTACTTATATACTAATTTTTTAGTGAAATAAAAAGGGATTCCCATCTATAAAAAAAGAAAATTGTGACTTACAAAAAGAAAATTAGCTCCATATCCCCTCAAAATTATTCTTTTTGTGTAGACTAAAATATAGTAAAAAAATTAGAGTGTGATCCAACATACTTGTGTACGTTCAGTTGAACCATAAACTTTCCTCTTAAAAAATACTCTTTTGTGTAGACCAAAATACAAAAAAAGCTTCTAGAGTGCATACAACATACAAATAGTTGTACGTTTTATTTCAAAAAATTGAACCATAAACAGTTGTTTTGATGAGATGTGGTGAGTTCAGAGCTATCGGCTCTATCCGAGAACTCTCTCTTATCTCGGTTGCCAGCGTCCACCATAGCGTTATGCAACCTGTTCCACGCGACACCATTTCTTTCCCTCCTCCTCCCTCGAGCTGTATTTTACCAAAAACAGCCGTCCCTATGCAAAGTTTGCCCGTCTTTCCGCACACACCTCTAGCTTCATCAATAACCTGGGACTAGAGGGCACCTCCATCCCCGATGTCGCGCCTCAAGTCCATTGTTAACTTGCACGCGATCTGCGCTCCCTTCTGGTGGCCATCCAACGTCAGTGAGCTGAAAAGACTTTCTACAACCCTCACAGTAGTTGCACATGAACACCTATGTCGCCTCTGGCATCGTCTGCCGATGTCACCGTTACTGTTAGTCGCTCAACTCGGTGGTCGTGGTAGCTGCGTGTCAAACCGTGAACGACAAATCGATCGTGAATGCGGGTGAAATGATGAGTTATATGATTTGTTGTTGGATGCCACCTATTACTGATGAAAAATGATTTGGATATTTATCTATGAACTCTTTTGTGCGGTATATTTACTTAGATCTCAGTTGTCTTCAGACAACGAGCCAGATTATGTAATAAATGCATGTGTGGATTTTACAGATGGTTGAATGCATAAACTTATAAAGGACCTATGTTTGCGTAGCCTCGGTTGCAATTATTAGAGTTTAGAAAAGTCATGACCACGAGTACACAATTTAACTTTCATGGCATTTCATAATTGTCGTTGTATCCCGATCGTCTAACTGAGTGTAACATATTTTTAAGTGGGGTCATGCTCTTTCTCTTGAGTGGTGTACTCTCTTAACCTTGCTACAACTAAATAATTGTGTTGCTTATCTACTTCTCTATGTTTATGTGAGGACGTTTGACTAATTCTATTGTAAAATACTGAGTTCAGTGTTAATATTTTCTGCATCATTGGTACTTCTTTTTATATATGCTTCGCTAAAAAATTATTTATGTATCTATGGTTGTTCGCATTAGGACAGACGCAACACGCGTCTTTTCCTTCTAGTATATATACATACCGGCATGCATAATGGTGAAAATCTATCCACCGAAAGGAGCTGATCATACTTGTCTGCCACGCCCCGTTACCTCAAGTCCCCGGCCTACCACCGTTTAGTTACTGACTAATCATCTCTTACGTAAGTCATCGGTTCACACACAGATGCAATCTCTCCACCATCTCACACGTATGCATGGTGCATGCTCAGGCCTCCTTAATTAGCAGCCACTTAACATGCAGCGCATGCACCTACAAGATGCATGTTAGCTTTTCCTAGGAAAGAAAGAGGCTAACCTTTTGTTGCATGCATTATCGTCCAAGCAAAGCGATTAAAGCGAGGGCTGAGCGAGCGAGCGTGCATGGATCGTGGCCTTCTGGTGGGAGCAATGGAACCGACGGCGGACCAGGAGAGAAAGGCGAAAGGTGGCGCTGTGGCACGCCGCTCTCGGCTCCGGTCACTCTCCGGCCAGTACTGCGCAGATCGTGGGGAGTTTAGGGCGTGTTCGGCAATTGCCTAGCTTCTTCAAATCCTCAAATCCGACTCTAAAATCCGGCTCCGCACTTCTCCTAGAAGCTCAAAACGTTCGGCCAGCTCCTCTCTTTTCACTAAGCCGCTGACGGATGGACCCTACTCGTCAGGGTCTTCTTCCCCAAATCCTATCCTCAAACTTGACTATTGAAGTCTGAGCCAGGGGAGCTCGCAGCGGGGGGAGGTCGGGCCAGATGAGCTCGCGGCGGTGGAATCTCGCGGTGCAGGAGGTCGGGGCAGGGGAAGCCAGCCCGGAGGAGGTCGTGGCGGAGGAGCTCGCGGCAGAGGAGGCCGGGGCGGAGGAGATCTGGGGGAGGCCAGGGCGGAGGAGGTCGTGGTGGTGGGAGCTCTCGGCGGAGGAGGACGAGGTCGACTGGAGAGACGAGGGGCGGGCTGACGGAGGAGCTACCGCCAAACAGAGGAGTGGGGCGCAGGGCACGCTGCCGTGCTCTCGCCGGAGGGGAGGGAGGTCGCCGGAGAAGAGGGAGGTCAGCTGGAGAGACGAGACGCGGTCGACCTAACACGCCGAAGCGGTCATTTTGTACTTGGCGGTGGCATTTCATCCGTAATTTTTCACAGCTCCAGCATTTGCCGATCCGTGGAACCGCGAATGAGGTGCTCCGCATTTTGTGAAGGAAATTGGGCCAGCTTCTTGGATCTGGCTTCGCGGAGTTTTGGTGTTCGGCGCTGCTCCGTGACGGATTTCAGAGAAGCTGAAAGCTGGTGAGTTGCCGAACACGCCCTTAATATGCACAATCGATCATTGGGTACTCAACTCCTTCCCGTCCCGCGTCCACCACGTCCAGACAAGCTGTCTGCTCGCCGCGGGACACGGGAGCGGTTCCTGGGTGCCTTTGCGGCGCCATCAACCACACGTCGAGACGTAGACGTAGAGCCCCCCCGGCGCTGCCGCACTTTTGCCAAGTCGGTGGTCACGTACGCCGCACGCCACACGGCATGCGCAGCGGCGGCACCGCTCCGCCCCAGTGTACGCGCACTGACACGGCGCACCTCGGCATGGGTATACATTGCTACCAAAAAACCATTTCTAGGCTCCAACTTCAACGACGCGTCCTTGGTTGTTGCGCCTAGCCGCCAAAATAAAATCTGGGGGACCGGAAATTACGAGTCAAGATTTAATCAAAATTTAAGTTCAAACTTAGATATATAAAAATCAATTTCAATAACAACAACAACAAAGCCTTTTATTCCCAAACAAGTTGGGTAGGATAGAGTTGAAACCCATAAGATCTCGAAATCAAGTCATGGTTCTGGCACATGGATAGCTAACTTCATATAAAAATCAATTTCAAGAGGAAGAATTTGGCCCAAATTAAAAACAATCGGCTATTTTTCCTGGTAAGCTCTTTTATCTGATTAGTTTGGAATTCCGGTAACCGGTCAGTAACCGCGACATTTGACTGGTAACCAAATCCCTGGTTAGCAGCCTGTAGGAATTGCAGTAGCGTTAGAGGTGGTCAGTCGGCCGGAAGCGTGGACGGAAGCCCTTGGAATTTCGAACTAATAAGCTTGCGTGTGTTGCCAAAATTTCTAAGCCGTAAAGGTAGATTATATTATACAGTAGTAACACTCAAATATGGTTAACCTAAAAAAGTGGATTTGGGATCATGATGAATCCAGACTATCTACTACTTTTGGCAGGAATTTGACCTTGATAAAATTGCAGCCTGGAGCAAGGAGTAGATATTCAACATATTCATGCAAAAACATATCGTTTCACTCAACCACTAATGATATTTGCATTCATAATGTAATTTCTGCTGCAGCTATTTTTAGTTATTATTAAATTAAATGTAATCACCATGTGTCTATAATGCTAAATATTAAATGAGACCCTTTAATAGAAGAAACTATTTTGGGAAATTACGCACGAAATGGAAAGGAAGTAAATCTTATGAATTAATTGAGGAAGATCTGCCCATAACTATCCTGACTATGGCTAAGTCTACTAATAGCAATCATATACATTGTCATTACCTCCATATATACGAGCAATGTTGAATAGAGCAAAATTAGCATTCCAAAAGATCACAAATTCCTCCAAGAGGACGAAGCTTTTGCTGCATGGGAAAGCATGGGAAGCTCTTTGATGGTCTCACTCGTCTTTTGCTTATTCTTCTCGGATGCTTTGCTAATTACAGTCAATGTAAGTACAAAAAACAGTCGATATAATTAGTACTTCAATTCCATTCCTATGAATTTTTACAATACATGTTATTCTTCAATAGCATGAGCCCCCTACAGCACAGTTTTTAGCGCTTATATACATGTTGTCTCTAGATATTCGACAACATTGCCGGTACCATGGCAATGCAACCAACCAGCCAAACACATGACAGTCAGGTCGTTTTAGCGCCAAGTCCGCGAAACTTAGCCAATTGGTGTCCAAAGAAGTTAGAACCTTTCATGCTCACCAACCTACACATAACAACTGATGATGCTGCCCCTCAACACACCAAAATGGCAATAGTCAAGCACGGAACAATTTTTTGATCTAGAAGACAGAATTGAACATTGCTATGAAAAAGAAGACATATTAAGCATTGCTATGTCTGACAATACTTAGCTTTTTCGACACTCAGGACAGGATTCATTGGGTGATGACTACCCAACTTTATGAAGCGTCAATCTTGTATGTTACCTCAACACACCAAAAATCGATAAGACCAAACTAAGCACTAAGCACCAACTGTTATTAGGTTACTTCATCAAGATCTCTCATGATATAAATGAAAAAAATAATATACTAACGATGGGTACTAAATCAGCTATACTAACTACATATACGTAGAATGAGAGAGATATACATATATCTCGGACCATACGCTTCGATTCCCCCACAACCTCGCTTCATCTCCATCCGTGCGCTAGCTCCTCTTCCTCCTCACGGAAAAAATAGACCTCGCCGGCTGCACTGGGAGCGAATACCCCTAGTAGCTTGGCCTACATTCTGGGAGGCGGCGGCCTCCCCTGCTCGCCTCCCTCTCTGCGAGCCGGCCAGCCGCCATTATATCTCTTAGCGCTCGCGCGAACTCCATTTGGACAGGAAAGGCGCAGGAAAGGAACGGTAATGGAGAGCGACAGAGGGGGAGCCGGAGCAGAGCTTGGTGCGAGAACTACTGTACTGAAGAAGCAGAGGAGTGAGCAGACAGCATACCCGGCCATGGGCCGGGCCTAAAAAGCCCGCTGGAAAAAGCCTAGGCCCGGCCCGACTCGTCCATCGGGCCTACATTTCAGGCCCAGGCCCGTCCCGTGAGTGCAAAATACCGTCGGGCCTCAGGCCAGGCTTCTTCCTGAAAACACCAATATCCAAAGCACAGGCCCATCCCGTCACGTCCGTCGGGCCAAATTTCCAAGCCCAAGCCCGGCCCAGTGGTCAGGCCCGTCGAGCCAAGGCCATGTATTTTTGGGCTGGGTCGGGCCGGGCTGGAGATGGCCAGACATAGCAGACAGTGAGCGTAAAGAGTGTGCTTAGTTATAGACAGGGCAGAACGCTCACATGAGAATTGAGAGCGTGGTTTAACAATGGTTGTGGGCTTGTGGCATGTTTGTGGGGAACGCAGAACTCACTTGCACGCCTTCAGTGGCAGCTTAGCTTAGCTTTGTGTCTGCCATGAATGGTAGATAACTAGAAGAGGTTGGCGCGCTTTGCTGCGACCGAGGTTATTAATGCGGTTATCAGTACATGACATGATGATCTGAGTAAAGATTATTGTTTCATACATCATCAGGTACATACTCATACCATTTTTAAAAAAGTATGGCACGAATTGGTCTAGCAAACTACAGTATAAACTGTATAATACAAAAGTAATAAATTTGAGTTTGTTAATCTCCAAACAAGGCGAGCCCGACAACTGGTGTGTGTAGGCGAAGGAATCATGCGATGCAGTGCTAGTCAAGGTGCAGCCAAAGGCAGAGCCGACGTATGCCGCTCGTGCTTGTAGGGAAGGAGGAGGCACCGAGGAGGGGGAAGCGAGGAGGGCCTTTCGGGTGGCTCGTCAACTAGAGCTAGAAAAGGGAGTCATTGGCCGTGCACGGGAGGAGAGAGACTCGAGGCCAAATCTCTCACGATCCATGGTGTCCTTGAGATGTGATGGTAGGTTCACGGCCAAATCGGTTAGAGTTTTGACGAAACTGCCAGATTTGAAACTGAATCGATGAGAAGAGGCGACAATGGTCAATGGAGGAGAGGCATGAGGCCGACTTGAAAATTCATATTTTTAGTTGTCGTGCAAGTGTTAGCCTTTCTGTTTTATAGCAACAGCCCAAGTGTTCTATATAGGCAGCACTTGCCTTTCTCTTTTTGACAAAAAATTTGACATAATTTTTGTCAAGACCGATTAGTTGACTTAATACAGACGGGAGTCGATGGTGGCCACGCGCGGGAAGAAAGCGACGGCCGGCCCCCGATATGTGGTGCCCTTGAGCAATGGACCAGTGGTATTGAATTTGTTGCAGAATCGGTTAGAATTGTGGCGGAACTATCAGATCAGAGGCCAAATCGATGAGAGAAGAGGCGACAATGGTCACCGGAGAATAGGCGTGACAGCGACATGAAACTTCCCATTGGCAGTTAGCGTACAGCAGCCCAAGTTTTTTTATATTTGCCACACTTGGTGTTTTTGTTTGACAAATTTTTGTTGCTAAATTTACATCAAATGCAGAGCAATAGCAATCAGAGCAATATTTTTTGCCCCAAATGATCTATATTATAGAATAGAGCAGCTATTGAAATATAATAGGGGCGACACCGTTATGTGCAGTAGATAGACAAGTAAATTTTGTATTCAGTTAAACGGACAAATAATATTATTTCTAGATGGATCAGATGTAACCAATAGAAAGTTGTCACTTGGAGCAACCAATAAGCTTTATTTTTAGAGAGCTCAATTTAAAATTATGAACTTTAAATTAATAAATAAAGTGAGCTAAGTGGGGTATATCATGATGTGGACATGTGGAAAGGAGAAGATATATCCAATAGAATTTTTTTCAAACTCGCATTAAAACTATAAACTATTGCCACGTGGAGCAACCAATAAGTTCTAAATTATTATAAGGATATTTTCAAACTCAATTTAAAACTATGAGCTATAAATTAATAAATTCAGTGAGCAATATGGGGTCTACCACGATGTGGACATGGGGAAGGAGAGGATATATATCCATTAGATTTTTATTTCAAACTCAAATTAAAAATATGAACTATAAATTAATAAATAAATTAAGCTAAGTGGGGTCTACCATGATGTTGACATGTAGGAGAAAGAGATGACACAAATCCTAGGGAGCTTAGTATTTAGAGAGATGGTCATTTAGTTTCTCTAACCTCTATCCCTGGAACAAAAAACAAATGTTTACTAGGCCCATGCAGCACATGCATGCCATGTTTTTGGGCAGTGAGAAAGGGATGGAAGAAGAGAATGGGCTTTCCGTTTGACCGCCTTGTCGAGCTCCACCCTTGTTTTACTTTTCTGACCATCGCTTCTCCTACTGTCGTCCTAAACCACCATAGTTCGCAGGAGAGGGCCAAGAAGAAAGGGAGCTGCACGACAAGAATGATTGATCGATGTCGATGAATGAGGAAACGAAATAATTGCAGCCAAAAGGCCACAATCATTTCTCAAACTGTCCTGTCAAAGAATTGGACTTCTTAATTCGGGTCAAATATGGAAATAAAAGAAAAGCAAGGGTTATTTAAACTATATTACTAATTAGTCCTCAATCAGTGACTGTTCAGGGTTACACGTTTTCAAAGTTCAGATGTTTCCCTACGAAAAGTTAATTTGGATGTCAATAACATGCCCTAAGAAAAAGATAATGACACATTTGTAAGAGCCTGCGCGGGGGCGGAGCTGAAGCTCGGGTCACCCTCATGCACCACTTTAGTTTGGCATGAATTCAAGGAACATACTCTAGGCTCCGGTAAACCCCCTTTCCAACGTTAAACACTTCATCGTCTGAAATCGCTCTTATCACTTTGTAATGGTAGGGTCACTGCTAAATCATTAATTCATCATTCACTATATTAACTTTGTATCTAGCCCTATAGAAACCCGTGTGACCCGTACACATCCCCAACATTATATGTATGAAATTAGCGATGGTCATGTCCTTGTCACTCACACAGTTTCTAGATGTTGACCGGCACGCGACAACGTGGTCATCCACAATGCAGTATTGCATGCGTGCGTCATGGGATCCAGCACCGGCATCGAGAAGTGGACATGAGCGGCGACAACGATACCTAATACTGCTTCAACGAACAAATCTATTGCATCTTTATACATGCATTGTCTTTTCCAGGTCTCATCATATCCGCATGATTGTTTTACAAGCTCATAAAATGGATGTGTCTAAAGTTTACTTCTCCTTTTATGTATTGCAAAATAACTGATAATTCTAAACTCTGGCTCCGAGCCTGACAACGAGAGAAGCTGGTTGATGTCGTCGAAGAAGCATACACGCTGCCCCGGCAACCTCCTCCTCCTTCAACGCGTCCATTTCGTCGCTGTCAGCGCTACATGTTCGTCTAACTATCGTTGTCAGCACCCTAAACCTGCGGTAGAGTTTTGGCTGGTTAAATTGGGCGGGGCGGGGGAAATGGGCTGAGAGGACCAAACTACACCTTTTGGGCCAAACTCTGGAGGGGAGAAAATGAGCAAAATCTTTGGGATTTCTTGAGGAAGCTGTGATGGCCTGGGGGTGGCCTCCTCGCTAGCAATGCCCTAGACATGAACAAACATGGTGGTACAACAAGGCACCAAGCGCCTTGACATTGTTTTCAGCGCCCAACGCGCTATAGTGGCGAACATGATGAGGCTGATGGTCTCAGCAAGCACGGTCAAGGCTCATCTCACCAATCAAGGCAGACGAACGACCACAACATGACGACTTCGACATTGTCAGAGCCGAGGGAGGAGGGCCATATAACAGCGGACTTTGCAGCACTGACCCTTAGATGAAAAACTGGAGAGATGGTCGTTGAGCAGAGAGAAGCTATCAACCAGCCACACCATTGCTCAACTTCTGGGCTAACCTGACTACTGCGAGTGCGTCGACCTCCTCAACGACGATGACAACACCGCGAAGTTCACTTCATTTCCACACAATAAAGGTGAACTTCATTTCAGCGCAATAAAGGTGAACTCTGTGGTGTTGGCGTCGAAGTTGAGGAGATCGGCGCACTCGCCGTAGAGGATGCCTTGGGTCAGGTCAGCCCAGAAGTGGAGCAATGGCATGGCCGGGTTGATAGCTTCTCTTTTCTCCACGGTCATCTCTCTAGTTTTTCGTCCAGGGGTCAGTGTTGAGTAGTCCTATGTCATATATCTATAGTCTTTCTCCCTCGGCGCTGACGATGCCGAAGCCGACATATTGTGGTCGTCCGATCGCCTTAATTGGTGAGATGATCCTTGACCGTGCTTCCCGAGACCATCTGCCTCATCATGTTCGCCATTGTGGCGCCAAAAATAATATCAGGGAGCTTAGTACCTTGTTCTACCGCCATGTATGTTCATGTTTAGGGCATCGGCCGATCTCCGTTCAAGCCAGCACCCCCCCCCCCCCCCCCCCCCCCAGCACATCAAAAAATCATGATGAAATTCCATAGATCTAGCCCATTTTCTCCCCCTCCGGAGTTTTGCCAAGAATAGTGTACTTTTGGTCCTCTCAGGCCACCCACCCATTTAAATAACCCAAGCTCCGCTGTCGGTCTAGGGTACTGACAACGATAGTTAGACAGACATGTAACACTGGTAGCGAGGAAATGGACGCGTTGAAGCAAGAGGATGTTGCGAGGGCCGCGTGAACGCTTTTTCGGCGTCATCAGTGTCGTCGAACTCCGAGCCAAAGCCCTCGTTGCAGCGGAAGGTATCACTACCGCCGCTAATGTCCAGCCACGTCGTTGATCCGTGCCTCAATGCCGGTGCTGGAATCCATGATGCACGTAAGGCAAGATTGCTTTGTGGATGACCACCACCGTCGCGTGCCAGTTAACACCGCCGAGAAACGGTGCCAACGACAAGGACATGATTACCGCTAATTTCATACATATATGAATGCGTATGTGTATGGGTCACACAGGTTTTTACACGACTAAAGTGGTGTCAGGGTGACTCGAGCTACAACTCCGCCCCTGTTGCTAATGTATAACTAACATGTAGAATACTCCTTCATTTCGAAAGTATAGAGCATATGAGATTCATCTGCCCTGTTGCTAAGTAAAACCTCATAAACGTTGACCAAGTTTACATTATACAAAAATAACATTTGTCATACCAAATTAATAGATTCATCCGTGAAGTATATTTTAGAATGTATACACTTAGTATTATATAAATAAATATTTTCTCAATAAACTTGCTCAAAATTTACATGATTTAATTTTGAAACATCTCATTTGCAATATATTATGTCAAGGAGGGAGCAGTAATTAACGTCATGAAACTAATTAGCGGGGTTCTGGGTCGAAGGAGACGTCCCCATCTCAATCATGGGACGGAAAGCTTGGAGGAAGCAGTCAAAATTGACAGATGCTCCTACCCTCCCTTTTTACGAAGCCGCTGCCATCAATCTGTTCGCCGGTGGACGATCCATCGACGATCGCTTGAGGATCGGATGCATGAGCATGACCGTGACAGGAGGAGGGAAAACGGCGTGCTTCTTCGCCTTAAAGCTTCTTGTCCAACATGTTTGTTTCCCCTATGGACCGTGCATTTAGTTTGACGTTGGATTGTTGCGTTATGATTATTCTGATGCGTGATGTACAATATTTATTTATTTTCGAAACGAAGGCAAAAGCTTTGCCTTATCCATTAATTAAGCAGAAGGTGTCCGGTTTATTACTGGAAGAAACCGGGCGAAAACCATACAACAACACCGACACCATGGGGACAAGCCCGCCACAACTCAAAGAACAACCCTCCGGGGAGCTGCGACAGCTCCCCCAACATCGCGAAGGCAGCGCAGCTCCGACTCTGAAGAAGAGCTAAGAAGGAGAACCAGGCAGGCTGGCGCCGTGGAAACTCGCCGAAAGGAACATCTGCCGCCAGTCATCGTACACCACCGGGAACCCACCGCAGCAGTTTCGACTTCTCAGCAACAAGACACGCCGAGGCAACCCCAAGGACACGCCGGAGAAGAGCCGACTACCGCAGCCACAGCCACGTCTCCGACATCGCTCATCATCATCGTCGTCGCCATAGAAGCCTCAACACGAACACCTCGGCCTTCCACTGGTCCCTCTTGCCGATATCCAGCTCCAAAGACGAAGCCCTCAAGAGGGAAACGACGCCAGGGCGCCGTCATCGTCCGATCACAAGATCAAGGGTTTCCCTCGGAACTGGAGCACCGATCGGATCGGTGCATGGGGGGGCTGCAGCATGGCAGCAATGCCTCCAAGGAGGTAAACGACGGCCACAGCCACCGCCGTCACTAGTCATGGTACAAACCGAGACGGGGTTTTCACCCCAGCTCCAAGCACTCCTTCCGTCGCACCACCACCAGCACCGGCGCCGGCAAGCCTCACCAAGCACCACCACCACCAACAAGCCCGACGACGAGGAGGTGCAACGCAGGTTACTCCTAAGATGTACAATATATTGCTCCTACTCGGTTACTCCTAAGATGTATGCACACCGTGGCAAAGATTAAGGGCCCGTTTGGAAGGAAAAGCTTATGAATTTTAAAGCATGTGTTTTCTATAGGAAAAAATCATGTGTCGCTGTTTGGACAAAATTAAAAGAATAGAAATATAAGATTCCTTTGAAAGTCCTATGGAATAAGTTATAACATACTATGTTTTTTGGAAGGAAAACTAACATGAAGTCTCACCTCATATTTCCATCCTCTAGTGTCTACAATTACTTACTGTGTTTTTCCTATGTGACATCCATATGATGCTTCTAAAAATTTCTGCAATTTCTCCTTTTCCTATAATTTTGAATTTCTGTGTTCCAAACGGGGCCTACGGTGTTCGGCTGGTATGTTGTCGCTAGTAGTATTTTCTCTAAAGAACAGTCGTTAGCGTTAAGCTAGTGCCTTTAAAATAGAATCAGGGGCGTACCCACATACAAGCAAGGGTGCACACTGCACAGGACACCCTCCAAATCAGTTTCTTTGGTACATTTCATGTATTTCTAGCTTGTGACACCCCCAGATCTAGATGAAAGTATGAATGATTAATACCAGGACACAGGGTCATTTTCTCTCTAAGTCCGCCCTTGAAAAGAGTGGAACTTGACTAATAAGCTAATAAGTCCAAGGTATTAAAAACCGTTATGTTCGAACCTTCGTCCTCAAAACAGGATTTCACCCCGCTTTATAAATAAAGCAACATGGCGTAACCGATACAAACCCATGAGAGAACCATCCTACACAGCAGACCGAAGATAAAGGAGCAGATCGCGCGTATGTTCAAGCAAATTCAATATGGCCAGGACAGATCTCATGCATGCTGCGTGGTTAGGCAACGCTCATGCTTCAGTCACGTAGGATGGTATACATTGGTACCGGTACGCATGCAGCTCTAGGCCCTATACGATGCATGCTTGGCTTTTACGTATAAAGATGGTAGCCTTTCGTTCCACTTCCATGCATGCATTCTCTTCCAAGCAAAGCGATTGAAGCGAATAGCCGGGCGAGCTCGCGCGTGCGTGGTGGGAGCAATGGAAAAATTGCCGATCGGAACCGACGGCGCACCCCGGCCGGAGAGAAAGCTAAAAGGAGGCGCCGTGGCACGCCGCTCCGGGGTCTCTCCGGCGCGCGCGCGAGCGAGGGAAAGCGGGGATCGTGGGAGTTTAATATGGGCAATCATTGGGCACTCAACTCCTCCCCGGCCGGCGTCCACCACGTAGGTCGAGCGGGTGACCCCGCCCCGACACACGCTTTTGCCTGCCCGCCGCGCGACACGGCAGCGGCGGGCGCATGTTCGTTGCGCGAGGCATGAGGGCCCACGCGCGCCGGAGACGATGGTGGGCGCCGAAACGGCTTTCGTGGGCGCCATTCCTTGCGCGCGGGTGCGTGTCGTGCCATCAGCCGTAGTCCGTAGAGCTAGCCGCCCGCGCGCCATTGCCGTGCTTTCGATCACCGGTCAGTGTTCACGTTCGCCACACGACGGACGGCGTTGGCGTGCGCACACCTCCTCCCGCCGCGCGCGCGGCGCGCCGGACGCGCATGGCTCCCAGCCTTTAGTTTACGCGAAGCCGTCTGAACCTCTGCGCCACCGCCCACCGAGTTCGGCGTGGAAACCAGCGTCGGCACGCGCGCGGGGCCATGGCGCGGCGGTGCCCACCCACCTCGTCATGGGAACGAGCTACGGCGGTGACCACCAACCGGCGTCCACTACCAGGCCACCAGGGTACACTCACAGACCATTTCTTGGCCCAAACTGTCGCGCTGCATTAGTGCCTTGTTGGGCTGAGGCCGGGCTGGTTAACAACAGCCCTCCTGTAATTGCAGCAGCGTCAGATGTTTCGATTAGTACCACACTGCTTAGCTGCTAAGGATGGTTTGCTGGGACGGGGTATAAGTAGGAGTGCGGCTGCTCTGTTCGAAATCGCTAATTTTTTTAAAATAATACACACAAAATAATTAATTACAGAAATAACACGCGATTTTTTTTTTGCAAAAATAGGATCTTGGCGAAGACGACGCCGACCTGTCGTCGTTGCTGAAGACGAGAGGGCCCACAAGGCCACGTGGAGGCACGTGTGAGCTGCTGGGCTGTTGCTAGTGGCGTGCGTAAACAAATACACGCCACTGGTAATATTACTAGTGGCGTTTCTCCACACATACACGCCACTAGTAACAGCCCAGCAGCTCCCACGTGGCCTTGTGGGCCCTCTCGTCTTCAGCAACGACGACAGGTCGGCGTCGTCTTTGGCAAAGACGACGGGATCCTACTTTTGCAAAAATTAAAACGCGTAATATTTCTGGAATTAATTAATTTTCGTGTATTATTTAAATAAAATTAGCTTCGAAATCACGGAGCTGCGTGGTGAGCACAAAGCGAACTATTCTTTCGCCTTTTACTAAAGAATACCGTGTGCACGCCACAATTAGCAGCATACGCTAATTTTTAGAGGGTGTTCTTCCTAAATAGGAAGGGCTCCCACAAATCTGAACTTAAATTTTTAACGCAAACCTTTGCAAGCCATATGCTGTCAAGTGCACTAAGTAGTACCGTGGCACTGTCCAGCTCTGTATTCAAACAAAGTTTAAAATGAAATAAATTGACAACCAGGGCATGTTAGCACCAAATTTCCTCAAACTTAGCCAAACGGTACAAAAAAAACTGGAACCTTTCAGTCTTCTCAACCACATACGGAAATACAGAGGAGCGCATGTTCGAGAAAATAACAGAGAAGTGTGCAGCACCAATATGCATCTAGCACCAATCTTTTACACATTTACAACTATTGATGATGCTGCCTCAGCACACCAAGAATAAACACAAAACATTTTTTTATAATAAGAAAGGAGAGTTGAGCATTATGCAAAACAAGACATCTATAGTACTGTAATATCTGACAGTCTTAGCTATTTCAGAAAACAGGATGCGATTCATCAGGACATCAGGTAACAAACCAACTTCATCTACCATTAATCTTGTACATTACAGAACCCACATTTATCTTGCCTCAATCTTGTATATTACAACAAGTTACTATACTGCCTTAATACACCAGAAACTGCAAGACCATACTAAGCGCCAAGCATTCCCTTATCTCTCAATGGAAGAGCTACACGTCATTTGGTTGACCAACAGACGCTTCATAACTCAAACTAGAAGATAGATTCGAACATTGCTACGACCTAGGAGACATATTATAACACTGTAATTCAAGAGTCTTCTTCAGGAATCAGGATTGGCTGATGGCAAGATTTTTCATTTCGCTTGCTACAACATCCTTTGCTATCTCTTCCTCAAGAGCTCCCAGCGACTTCTCAAACCCTCCAAATGCTGCAAAGGTGTTCTCAGGTGAGCCACCAAGGTCTCCTATCTCCTTGCACATACCATTGATGCCGTTGTACAGTCTTTTTATGGCAGACTTCATTTCAGATGGGTCTTGTGTATACACGCAGGCTCCAAGCTCATTCACCTGGTCAGCAATGTCATTGCAGCAGCTAAGCAGGTTTTCCATTGACTCAACCTTATCCTCAGTAGCGCCTCTTTGGTTGCCACAGCTCTTAAGCAAGCAAGTTATGAAACGAATTGTTTCTTTCACCGCAACAAGAGAGTCTGATGTCACGGCGATAATCAACCTGGCAATAGCAATCTCCTCCTCAGTGAACTCGTCATCTACCTCAATATCAGATGATGATTCATCTTTATCCGAAAAGGTCATGTCAACTTCTCCATTGGAGGATTTTTCAGGTGTGTTATCACCAATTGGGAGTTCTTTCATTTCCCGAAGGACATCCTTCAGACAGACACAAATCTGGGTCATAGCTCGCCCTATAGCGATACAGTTCGTTGTAGGCACCTTCTTAAGAGCAAGACACGCTTCCCATACAGTTCCTGTTACTGGAGGTATACTTGTTTTCCGGTCAGGATTCCCAGTTTCTGCAATTCACACAAAATAAGTATTAGCCCTGATATCTTAAACATGAAAACATATAAATTTAAAGCATCAAGTCTCAAAACTGTCTGAACATGTTACACTCTTTTTTTAAGGCAGCAGCATTCTCTTTTTCCTAAGGCAACAACATTATCCTCTATGGACTATTTCACATGTCCTTTACTAATGATTACAATACTAGTTACCTAGTCATGAACTAGCATAACAAAAGAAGTAGAGGCAAAAATGACCCGAAAATGAAGGCTACTCCATTTTACTTTATCTGTATGAAAATTAGATCAGGAAGTTCATTCATGTGAGTTTTTATTCATCACCCAAATTGCTTCACAGGATGATCTACATACCATAAGCAGAAACAGCTAGCTTGAACAACGAGAAGCTAGAATCCACCACGCCCTTCGCGGAACTAGTGATATACTTGTGAAGAGTAGGACCAGCACCAACCGTGCTTCCGTGGCAAGCCAAAAGGAAACCCTGTAGGACGTTGAAATACGCAGCAATGTTCTCCTTGAGCGTCTCTACACCAGGCAAGTCTCCGCTCCAGACCATCCCAGCTACATCGAAAACAGGAATAACAATACAATAAGCCGACAAAGCCAAAGAAAAATCATGTGACAAAAACCATATCGAGAACCATGTTGACCGCAGGTATTACAGAGAGCCACTAGTTAAACAAAAATGCAAGCAACTGAGCTATGCTGCATATAGCCACCATAGCATCTGAACTGCAGCTGATTGGATTCTTAAGCAAGTACAAATTCAGATAAAACCCCTCTTGCTTGTATATTTGTGATGCTACAGTTCACGTAAAGTAACTGAATCTATGTTCACCTACATAAATTCGAACAATTCTAACTACATCGAAAAGGCATGAAAAATTTACAAGTCGACACAGCCCAAGATAAATCATCGACCAAAGCTAAATTGACTGCATGAATTACAGAGAACACTAGTTAGAAAAAAAATGCAGACAACATACAGCAATCAAATAATATAAAGTGCAGCTAATTGGGTTTAGAAATTCACATAAAAATTATTTATTCCTAATTTGTGATCTTACCAGGCATATCAAGCAACGAAATCTAATGCTCACCAGCAGAATTCTAACAATTCTAACTACAGGCTCTTGATTATCACCCCAGCGCACAAAATCAGTCGAATGAATCCCTGGATTTTATACTCACCGACGGTGGCCTGCCTGGAGACCACATCGCCAAGGGCGACGACCTCCGACCACTCCGTCCGCTCCAATCCCGCGGGAGCCGCCTCCGACATCATCTGCGAAAATCAACAACAAAAAAAAGCATGTATTCGATGAAACGAGGTATTCCGGGCAGGGATTAGGGCAGCGCCGTGACCGGGGATTCATCGGGCACCTACCTGGAGGGTGTCCGTGATGGTCTGGAGGTGCGGCTGCAGGAAGCGGGACAGCTCGCCCCCGCCCGCGGCCGCTTTCTTCCCTCCTTTCTTCGACATAGCGCTGGCGGCGGCCGTAGCGTGGCGGGAGGCGGGGTTGCGAGGACGGCGAGAAAGAGGGGAGGCGGCGGCGGTCGGAGGCTCAGGGTTTATTCGGCTAGGGCTTGGGCCGCCTGATGCTACCGTGGTGATTCGTGATGCCTTCTCTCACAATTTTAGCCCAACTAGTAAGAAAATCCAAACTAGACCAGAAAAAAAAAACTACATGTATTTTCATCAAAAAAGAGTTGTGTTTTAAATTAGTCTATTTAGACACTTTCAGTTATGGACTACGGGGAAGGATTTACTCTTATGCAGCGAACTGGAGCAAGGTTTGTGGATTTCTCGAAACAAAAACAAGCATCAACTTGTGTGAAGCATATAGCCGGCGTTCCTTCTGAGTAGTAGTGGAGCTTCACGGAGGCCAACATTGGCCATGCTCCCTAACATTTGTGCAATTCTTTTAATTGATTGTGTTTCAAAATCAAACTAATCAGGAATAGACAATGTAATAGCTAACAAATGGTTTAATTAATATTTTGGTCCCTCCTTATATTTTTGTTTATGAGCCACTATGAAACTAAGATTTTGATTATGACAGGGCCAGACAGTGGTAGAACCATGTGAACTTGACCTACTAGTAAACATTGATTATTTCCTCACGGAATTGATCCAAAACTACAAGCAAGTGTTAGTGTGTCAACTCTTATTTTTGTGAAGGAAAAACATTTCCCTCCCCTTTATATAGCCCATAAAGGAATAAGTAGCCTTCGGCCTTCACCACCTACTCGTTAATTAAGTGAATTGGAGAAAATATTCTCTCTATGTCATTTAACAAAACAAAACAAAACAAAATGTTGATTGAATATAAAGTCACTAGAGCGAAGATGGGTCCATCACTTTCATGAACTTATAAAAGATGGCAGCTAGATTATATAATGTTAACACATAAAGTGTGGGTCACTAACATATACTCCCTCCGTATCAAAATATAAATTTTTAGCTAGTTTCTGCACACATGCATATACATGTTTTAGAACAAGATTAATGTGAACCTTGCATTAAAACATGTCTATATATACATATGTGCATATACTAGGTAGAGAGTTTTATATTTTGATACAGAGCGAGTATTTTGTTATATCAACTTTCCTTTTGTTCCAATCACCTGGTCTGCCTTCTCTTGCAAACGAAAGACTTTTGTGTGTGGTGTCACCAACCCATGGGTGGATTCAACATCATCCACCCATTGCTGGTTGAATGCACAACTTCAAGAAGTGAGTCCAGCTCACCTGGCTAGTGGAGTGGATGTACAGCCAAGGCACCCAAGTTCAAGTACTCACACACGCAAATTTGGAAAACTATAGTATTTGTATGCCATGTCTAGTTGAATTCTATGAAAGAGATATTCTCATTGACCCTGTTGAAGGAATTTTCCATAAGGTTATACCTCTTTTTTTTTTACTATGAGTTTTACACTACAAAATTCTTATGGCATTAATTCCTATGAAAGTATGAGTCATGGTCCTATGAATCAAACAACTGTTATGGGAAAAACAATATTGGATCCAGTTCTCCAAAAAAATTATGATATTCCTTTCAATCAAAGGAGATTTTAGCTTACTAGGGTGGCCTCAAACAGGACGTGTGAGTACTCAAAATCTTGCTCATATGCAGAACAATATTCCCATTCTTCCATGGGATTTTTTTTATTGGATCCAGTTCTCCAAAAGTCTTATGATATTCCTATCAATCAAAGGGGATTTTAGCTTATCAGGTGGCCTCAAACAGGTCGACTGAGTACTCAAAATCTTGCTCATATGCAGCCCAGTATTCCCATCTTCTTCTCGCAATAGACAGATTTTAGCATCTTGTGAAGACTAAAAGGAGAAATGTTGGAAAACGAGTGAACAACTAAAACCAACTCAAATATTTATTACTAGGTAGTGTGTGCCAGTAAAAATAATTACAAAGTAAAAAATATCGCATCTCTCTTCTAACAACACAAACTTGGAGCCAACAAAAATCAACACTAAACAGGTTTAAATTTGTTAACAATAAAAAAACTGTCCAATTATTTCAAGGCCAAACCAATCAATGTCACAATCTTGATTTATTAGCTCGTTACATCATGCCATGATACATTATTACTGATATTAATTTATTTCATCTAAATATGCTGGCAACAATGAGCTACAGTGACAAACCAGGTTTGTGTCAGGAGTAGCATGAAATTGGCTACCCTAAGGTTTAAGTTACATTATATATGTACAGCCTATGGTATAAAAATGTAGAAAAAAGAAGAAGAGACTTTTGAGTGTTTTGAGTAGAAGTCATTCTTGATCAATCTATCAGAGATTCTTTCTCAGGAATTTCCGGTGGTTCCTCCACGACCACGCGAGCAAGAATATCAAGAACGCCGTTCCCGCCGAGCTCCAAAATATGACCAGCCAAGAAGGCATTGGATCATGAAACAGCCCTTTAAAATTTCAGTTCATGTATGTTAGACACTCCCATCTGACACATTTGCAGCACAGGAAATCCAAAGTGAAACAGTGAGAGCTCACCATGCCCAAACTTCATGCATATAAGAAGCTCCACTATGCATATGGCTACCGAGAGCCAGCAGAAGGCCCCAACCTTTTTCACCAGTTTGCTGAGGTGATAAGAATCATGGCCAGATGTTAAAATCCCACCAACAAGATAAGAGATGACACAATGTACATGTGTGCTTAATTTGCTAATAACAAGTTTGTACATAAGAGCTGAGAGGTACCTATCTTGCAAGTAGGAGTTGTACTCGCGGATCGTCGGAATCGCAATCAGCCACCAAAGGACCAATCTGTACGAGACCAATGGATTCCTCGGAGGGATCCAGAGGTAGGACTTAAGGAAAAATGTGTTGAGCTCCACCATCATGAAAACGACACAGAGGAACAACACTTGGACGAACCGCAGCGGCCCCATGAATGGCTGCCATTGATCCTTGTCCCACTGCGCAGGTGTGAACTGGCTCAACGATCTTTTCACCTGCAAACCGAAACAGGAGAGTAGAGGTGTAAGCAGACTGAATCAAAAGTAAATAGTCTGTTGTTCGAAGAAAAGAAAAACTGACTAGTCTGCGCAGCTGAGCTTCAGGATTTAACACAAATGCACGAATACAACACTGACGACAGCTTTTGCTGAAACATTTTCAAATGTTCAGTTAATTATTATAAATTCAGTTAAAAGTTCCCATGAATAAACTGTAAAAGGATGATATGCATAATTTTCTTCTATATAACAAGGCTTCCTTCCTTCCAAAACAATGTTTTATTAGGGCATTGCATTATATGTACTTAGCTGGACAGAGACTGATTAACAAGTTTGGTTGTCTGTACCAGGCTGTAACTGTTCACATGTGACATGTTGATACAGTACCAGGGGTCAAATGCATCAGATAAATAACGAACAAAATAAATCAGGGATCAATAATGACAAATGACAGATTTGAACAGCGCAACAACACAGCCCCACTAGGATGGCCTTGCATGTTGCCTGGTATCTCACATACAAGAAGTCAAAGCAATTCACTTTTTTCAGTAACTGGCTGACAGCAATGTTTCATGGAGTTACTCGTCAGAGGCTGTCATTACTCGAAACATTATTCATGCTGTAATAATTTTTGGAAAGCCAAAGGAGACCGTAGGAATCTGACAAGTACGGGATCTTTTGGAGGGACAAGCTCAACCAGTGTTTCGGGAGCATATTCCCAAATTTCGGTTATCCCTATCCACCTAGAACTCTAAACCAAACAAGGGGAACCACAAAAAAAGTGGCTATCCCTAACCACTCAGGGGATAGCCACTCAACCAAACACACCCTAAGTCAATCATTGTGGCGAAACAGCACTGATTTGAATCATGAGACAGGGCAACCATTGGCTCCTAATGTATTTTCAGTGACATACCTTACCCATGATGCTACGCTGTCGGCTTAGTCCAACCCATTCATATGTTTTACCGTCGAAGTAGCGGACCGTGTGCATTCCCGCCCAAATACCTGAATCGGAATACCAAAATTTCAGTCGCATATTCATCACCGTTGGGCTCCCATACACACAGTTTAGTTCATAACAACTAAAACTAACAATTCCATCAACATAAGAACAATTAATACTAAAATAGGTTATATAATAGGATGATATGATGGTACGATTTGTATATTAATCAAAGACTTAATACGCTAATAGTTTTGCAACAGCATGGCTAGTTTTTTAAGCAAAAGAACAAGAGAAACTATTTTTTCATTGCCAAGTTGCAGGCACCCTATGTCGATCTGGCACTACATGCTATCCCTTCCAAAATTTTGGACACATTACATCAATATTTTCAATGTTATCCTGTAACAGTCGATAAGATCAGATTCAAAGAAAGTGTGTCAAATATGAGACACACTTGGTTATTTTGGTATGCACAGATGTACTGCAGAAGAGTTTTATATCACAAACATATCAGGAGGTAACATAATGCATTTAAGATGAATGTTAAATTGTTTACTATGTCCGGATGTCTCACCAAACCAATTGCAGATAAGGATGTCCAAGATAATACTATCCCACCAACACTCATTAAAGTTTGGCAACATATGTCGGAACGTAAGCTGCAGAAAGATCACATTAAGCACACTTCACTGGCAAAGACATCAATAAGAAGACAGAAACAGAAGTCCTTCCAAACAGCAAGACGACCAGATCTAACCTCCATTAGCTCGAAGCCAATCGACAATACCCAGAGGAGAGATTGATTTCGTATCATCACAGCCTTACCCCACCAGCCCAAGACATGGGCAACAACAAATTCATCAAACAACGTCTCCTATACATTGATCATCGAGACGTCAAATTTGGTAGAACTAAATGACAGCAACAATAATAAGTAGGCCATGTGTATAAAAAGGGAAGGTTCACGTGGAAATCATACATAAATATTTATGAACTTGTTTTTAGGGTTTTCTGGAACATACAGATGGCAATCGGCTCCATAGGATCTCTCAGGCAACTCTGCATTCGGGTAAGAGAAGGAGATGTTTTATTAGCATCTATGGTTGTACATTTTTATCTAGTATTCCATACGAAATTGGTTCATACAAATACAGTACCAACTCCAAGATCAGGAGAAAGGTGCTTCATGAAATGGCGAGCATCATCACGATTCTGGAAAATGCGAAAGAAATTGTAATCACTGTTGAAATTGGCTATGGCATTTACTCTGAAGCGTCAAAATCAAGTAGATTTGGTAAACAGAGTAATAAATAGGGCAAATAGCTAACCTGGAAAAGAAGAAATGTAAGAGCAACAAGGTAAACAACAGCGAGCCCATGCACCAGGCGCCAGACAGCAGGATGTGGCCGAATAAGTATCCTGCCACAACATTGCCAGATGGCTGAAATTATTGAGCACACCAAGCAGGTTTAGAGGGGTCCTAAACCATGAAGAAATCAACCTAGCTACTTAGCATGATGAAGCACTATTTTTTGTTTTTTCAGAAGAGCATGATGAAGCACTAATGTGTTTGGTTTACACATAAAGAAAGAGAAAGAATCCAAATAAAAACTAACTCACGTCGATGGTGCCTGGAGAGTGCAGTAGGCGAGGAAGACGGCAATCATGGCCAGAACGCCCCTGGAAAGAAAGCGCCAGCGGGGAAACAAAATTCATGTCAGCATCAGTCACTCGCTCTCTCCTCCAATCATTGTCCAGTGAGTAGGCAGCATCAGAACGAAGCGTTTCACAGTAAAAGAAAATTTCAGTTGGACTTCAGCCACACTACTAACAGTACCTCTTGATTGATGTCACGCTGCTGTGGGAGGCAGCGCCCTCCGGATCCAGAGCTCCGCTTGCCCAGCTGAAAGGGGAAACAAATTGAATCTCAAGTCAGGTGGCCACGTTTCTTCAGTGCAAGCTACTGAATTCATTGCTTGTCCAGTATGAGTTATCACACATCTTTTTTGGGATGGCAACTGAATCCGAAGTCAGGCGGTGGCAGCTCGAGAAAGTCAGGAGGAAAACAGACGACATTTTCTCCAGTGCAAGCTACACTACTGAAATAATCTATTGGTTGTGAAGTGTGAGCTGTGACACACATGTTTAGGATAACTTGATAGTCAGGTTACTCAACCAAGGATTCTCTCCAAGACTTGGCTCTAAGCTTGAAGGGGGAGTTAGTGGCATCCATTCAGCAAGCAACAGTGACGGTGTTCTAGAATGAGATTCGACCGAGGTTCTGATTCTCGTCACCCACTCCCAGGCTTCACCTAATCATCTGACTTGGCCAATGAGTTAATCATGCTCTAATCATTCGAAAGTTCAATCCTTTCGCACAAAACCATGTTACTAGTAAATTCTTGTCTGAAGGAAAAACCAAATAAAAAGTAGAGCTAGTACACACGGTCGCCTTTCGAGCTCTGACACTGTCGCAGCACCAGATACGCCCTTGTACTTGCCTCACTTTTTTTACATGTCGTCAACGCGCCGAGAAACTTCTTTTTACAGCAACACGGAAACCAAGAACTCGAGACTTGCCACGAACAAACCAGAGGGAGGAATCAATCGAAAACAGTGCAGGGTGTTAGTTGACTTACATGAGAAGGCAGGCGCCGACGAGGAGCACGGAGATTGTGCGCGGCTTGTAGAGCCAGGCCGTCCACGGGTCGTACTCCTCGGCCGCGCCACCGCCGCCGCCGCCATCCTCTGTCGCCGGTGACCGCCTCTTGTACTCGTCGCCGTGCCTCGCCCTCTGCCTCGCCGCCTCCATGCCCGCCCGCCGAGCCGTCTGAAACAGGGGGACGGGCGAGCGGCAGAACGGACGCCGGGGCGGCCTGTCAACCGGTGGCGACGAGCCGACGACAGAGAGTCAAGAGGAGGCTACACGCCAAGCGGGTGGCCGCCAGCTTCCCGACATATAAATAGAGAGATTGCCGCCCGCCGCCCGGGGACAAAGAACTCGGGGAATCGAGGGGAGGTGGGCTTCCAGCTGTTGGCGCGGCGCGTGGCCCTATCCGGTAGGTGCCGAGACGAGTGGATGGATAACTGACGGGAAGGGAGGCGGCGACGCGGGAGGTTTCGGCGAGGGAGAGCGATCGGGACGGGAGGAGAGACACCGATGGGAGGAAGAGGATGACGATTGGCCACAACCAGGAAGCGCGCGGTGGCGGCCTTTCTTTAAAGAAGAAGGGAGACGGGGAGAGGAGGAGCCGTGGTGGGGACGACGGGCGATGGAATCCCACGTACGCCGCGGCGGCGCCACGGGAATTAGGGAACCACCGTTCCGTTCCGTTCCGTTTGGCCCCGTCTGGCAGGTCCCCGCCCGACTTCCTGGGCTCGGCTGGTACGTAGTCGCACCATTATTCGTCCTCCGCTCCGGTACACCAGCAAGTTTTGTTCGATTCCGGCAAAAAAATATCGACTCTTCCATCACTTCATTTTTACAGAACCGTATGAAATCTTACACGCCATACGTCTGAGGACATGAACTGCCATACACGTTTTTTTTTTTGCTATAACGTGTACATATGTGTGCACGGATGATGGAAGACACTGCGGTGCGACGTGGCAAGAATAGAGGAGGAGGAGGAGGCAGTGGCGGAGCTAGAGCATATGGCATCAGGTGCGTACGGCTGTTAGAATGGACAAAAAACATGTCGACATGGGTGCACATGTGGTGAAAAACTATTGATTTGCATACAAAAAAAATATAGTTGAGTACAATTTACAAAATTCAAATGTTGAATATTCATAAAATCTTACAAACGAAATAACACCAAAACGAACTACCGCCGAAGGAAGGATCCACGGAAAAAACATTCACACTTCACACACAATATGTAGAACTATCTAATTTAGTTACACACGAACTTAAGAGTCTTATATTTCACATTCATTTACCAAGTTATTTGCCACTTTCATACACTCTAAACAGTCTCCCAAGTGCCTTTTATAGATTGTTCAATGTTTAAAAATTCATATAAACACACCGCAATACATGAACAAAATACATTTTTTTAGTAAAGTCCTACTATTTGCTTGAGATATATGTTAAGTCTATTACCCAAACACTTCAAACTAAATAAAATACCCTTTTTGTGATGTAATACTTTTTTATGTTTAGCATTGTAGACTACATTTAGGGATAAAATTTATGAGTGGTGAGAGAAATTTGTATCTTAGTATACATGGGTGCGTTCATGTTGTTAATTCTTCCAGCCATACCTAAAAGTTTGTATTCAAACAACTCACCAGAGGTTGTATCACGGTAATTTAGGACCAAGTAAAAAAGTTTGGTACAAATATTTTGTTCCCTTCTCAGTTTGAGTTCACACAGATTTGGCCTTTTAATCTTATTTTATCGTTAATTTAGGTTAGACTTGGTGGAGAGGTAAGTTCATGTTTATAGGGATGCATTTAGTGGTTTTAATTAAAGGACACCCAACATATTTACCTAGGAATTGACAAAGGGTTACTTTATTACAGTAGACAATTCGTAGTTTCTTGTTGATTCAATGGCATTGTTCCTAATTGGTCTGAGTTACTGAAGTTAGATGGTGAGAATGTTCATCGATCAATTTACCAAAGTCCCAGCATATTCACATGTCTGTCTAGGGGTCCTGGCATAAGTCGTTGAGTTGTGCAATTTTGTTTTTGCAACTGAAATAAAAGGATGTGCTAAGTAATGTGTTGTTTCGCATATACACATTGAATCTTGTCGTGCAATGTGCGACCTCTATCACTATGCCACACTTTCACAGTTCTTTTATGTCACGTTTGATGCTAATTTGAATTTTCCAATTCTATACATGTACATAAATATGATGGAATTGTAGACATTCCCACAGTTCGTTCACAGTTCTTTTGTGTTCATTTCATTTGGAGGGCTAGCTACGTGAAAACGTACAAACCTGAGCAGCGAGTAGGAAGGCGACAGGACAGCCAGTCCCGATGCCGTCGCGGTCAAACCCGCACGGTATGTCGAGACGTCTTCCCTATTCCCTCTCTCGCTCGCTCGCTCGCGCATGCACGGCTGTCCCGATGCCTCACGCGCGCACGTATACGGACGCGGGCCTGCGCGTCCCTAGGCCGTATAGCCGGCAAACGGACAGGGGCCAGAGCGGGACGGGTCGAGTTGCCGGCCGTGCGTCCGTACGTGCTGCTTGACCGGCACGAGCGGCGGGCCGGCCATGGACGGCGATTCCCACCTCGCCTAAACGTGATAAACGGTGAGACGACAATGTAATCTGTCTGACACGTCCGAGCAGGTCCCCGATTTTGGATGGTCGCTCGGTAGCGCCGGTTAGTGCCCGGACGTGTCTAACTTGACTCACCGACATATGGGCCCACGTGTAATTCACACACTGGTCATTTCGCCGGTTTAATGGCGGAACATCCTTCTCACCTTAAACCGTCCCGTCACATCACCATCCACTCGCTGGTGCCAGCGCTCACCACCGCTTCCCGCCTTGCTTTCCTGCGCGCACAAAACCTCGATGTGCGAGCACTTCTCGCCGTCCTCTCCCCTCTCTGATGTAGACAAAAATAGCCCCTACCGCCGTAGACAGCATGCCTCGCTGCCAAGCCACCTCTCGGGCCACCCTCGTCAAGGTCGCACGCCGTCGTTACCTGGCAGAGGGTGACAAACCCTCCACCGCCCGGCAACAATGACGACTGATGACCCACAAGTATAGGGGGTGTATCGTAGTACTTTCGATAAATAAGAGTGTCGAACCCAACGAGAAGCAGAAGGTGTTGACAAACAGTTTTGATTAGGAATTCACTGTTAATACTAGCAGACAAGTTTTTGGGGGTTTTTTGATATAGCAGATAAATAAAGTACAAGTAAATAAAATGCAGTAATAATAATTGCAGTGAGTGGTCCAATCCTTTCTACAGCAAAGGACAAGCCGGTAGGTTTACTTATGATGACCAAACGTTCTTGAGGACACACAGGAATTTCGTCAAGTGCTTTCGCTTCATATAGTTGATTAATCTTCATTGTTTTGATAAGTGTTGTGTGGGTGAACCTATGCTAATGCACCGCCCTTCCTAGGAGTAATACGTACTTGTGATTATACCCCTTGCAAGAATCCGCAAATACAAGAAAGTAATTAAGATAAATCTAACCACAGCCTTAAACTCTGAGATCCTGTTATCCCTCATGCATCGATATAGCAAACGGGGTTTAGATTTCTGTCACTCCGACAACCCCACAATTGGCAACCGAATACACAATGCATTCCCCTAGACCCATAAAGGTGAAGTGTCATGTAGTCGACGTTCACATGACACCACTAGAAGAATAACACCACAAATTAAATATCAAACCATTAAATATTACTAAACGAACTACTCACAAGACATCATATGGAACATGATCAGAGGTGATATAATGATGAATAACAATCTGGACATAAACCTTAATTCAATGGTTTCACTCAATAGCATCAACCACAATGAGTAATCAACACCGGGAAAGATTCCCCTATGAACTAGACAAGATTCAACCCTAGATGTTACAGCGGAACGGAGTGGAGCGGCGGAGATGATGGTGCTGGCGGTGGAGATGATGATGATGATGATGATCCCAATGAAGTCCAGCTCGATGACGGTGACGATGGCGACAATTTTCCCCCTCCGGGAAGGAATTTCCCCGGCAGATTTCTCCCTGCCGGAGAGTTTTTCTCTCTCTGGTGTTTTCCGTCTCGTGGAGGCGGCGGAATATTTCCTCGACGTCCCCCCTAGGCTTAGGGTTTCCTGGGGATGATGTACGCGAAGGGGCACAGGCAGAGGTGGGCCAGGGCCTCCTCACCATATGGCGGCGCGCCAGCAAGGTGGGCCGCGCCACGACATGGTGAGGGCCCATGGTGGCCCACCTTGGCCCCCCTTTTGGCTACCTCCGCATCTGACAAAATAGGAGCTTCGTGATATTTTCCTCGAATTGATCTTCAGAAATATGGTGTCTTGACGGTCCTTTTTCCAGCAGAAATCTGACTCCGGTGTTTAATTCTCCAATAATCATCAAACATGCAAAATAGGTAAAATAACATAAGTATCATCTCTAAATATGAAATATATCAATGAATAACAGTAAATTATGATATAAAATAGTGATGCAAAATGGACGTATCAACTCCCCCCAAGCTTAGACCTCGCTTGTCCCCAAGCGAAAGCTGAGCTCAGTAAACAAGACCACAGGTTTATGGAGCGAAGTGTCGATAAACAAAATACGGACAAGAAGCATCACATTTATTAATACACAAGTCATTCTAGATAGCAACTTCCTTCATATAACTTAACTTGAAACGTAAAGGGAGTCACAATAAGGTGCATAGAGAAAATCATAATTGGTGATGGCAAACTTTGTTCTTGGTCAGAGAACAATTAACAGATTGTACTTATCTTTCGAGCAGAGTCTTTATATTAGAGCTTATATTGCAGAACTTACATGCTCAATCATAACAGTCTCCTTACAGTCATTGATAACTTTCAAAGTTATATTCATTCAGATAAAAGCTTTGTGCTAAACAAGGAAACATAAAAGACATGATTGAATATCAACATATAGATGGTTGAATCACAACAACTCAAATGCTTGCTTGAGATAGAAGGGAATAGGTTTACTGACTCAACATGAAAGTAAAAGATAGGCCCTTCGCAGAGGGAAGCAGGATGAAATCATGTGCTAGAGCTTTTAAGTTTTGAAATCATATAAGAGTATAAAATAAGTTTTAAGCTATGTATGTCGTTGTCAACGAATGGCAGTGGACTCTATCCCCTTGTCACCAGACTTTCAAGAGCGGCTCCCATGAAGGACGTTATTTCTACCCAAGGGTAGATCATCCCTCTTCTCTTTTGTTTACACATGCATATTATAAATTGGTATGACACTCCTCCCAACCTTTGCTTACACAAGCCATGGCTAACCGAATCCTCGGGTGCCTTCCAACAATCACATACCATGGAGGAGTGCCTATTTAAATAGTTTAACATTTTGGATTTGCTTTTGATAAATCATTGGCAAAACATGTGAAGAGAATTAAGCAGTTATAGTTGTAATTAATTGGGACTGGGCACCCCATTTGCCAGCTCTTTTTGCAAATTATTGGATAAGCGGATGTATATGCCACTAGTCCATTGGTGAAAGTCTGTCTGACAAGTTAAATAGAGAACACCCACATACTTCCTCATGAGCTAGTAAACAGTGACACAAATGAGAGGTAATAGTTTTTGAATAATTAAAGGTAGCACATGAAGTATTTACTTGGAGTGGCAGGAAATACCACATAATAGGTAGTTATGGTGGACACAAATGGCAATGGTTTGGCTCAAGGTTTGGATGTATGAGAAGCATTCCCTCTCAATACAGGTTTTTGGCTAGCAAGGTTATGTAGCAAGCATAAGAGTTGAGGGATACAAACAAATATACATGTAGTAAGAACAATCATGCAATCTTCCTTGGAAGCACAAATAATTTTAACTTGAGAATACTAAGCTTATGAGCCAACAAGAAAGAAAGATCATGGAATAATATATCTACATGCACTTCCCTCTCTACTTAAGCCTCAAAGTATTGTAACTACTGACCAATGCTAAGTTTGCCAAAACCAAAAAGATTTACTTAATGCTCCCAAAGTGATACCAATACTAAAACAAGATCATCAACATGAAAAATTGCAAACTAAAATAAAGTATGCAGAAAGTAAATGATAAAATTCTCATTAATATTCCATAACGGCAACTCACACCAAGGGATACATAGATAACCAACTAAAAGAGAGATACTTCCACACTGCAAACCATCCTATAAGATAACTTCCCTACTCACGATATGACTCTATTGAAAGGTAAAAGGTAAAGATAATGGTGTGATACCGCGGCACTCCCCCAAGCTTGGAACAAGCCAAGGGGATGCCAATACCAATGATGAATTACTCCTTCGGCGGTGGTGAATATCCTCATCATCAAACTTCCAAGGCAGGGCTCTCCATCAACAAATGATGACTTGGTTCAGGTATCCTGAAACTGGCAGCAGAGCTTATGCGTTTAAACCTGGTTTCATACTCACAGTTTTGATTCTGAACGTCGTAGAGTTGCGCTGTAGTTTGTTGGTGGTCTCATGGAGTGAGAGATGTCTCCCAGAGCTTTGCGGTCTCCTTCTTGTGTTCAGCAACAAGTCCAGACACCATCTGTGAAAGATGTCCACTTCACGTTCCGCCATCTTCTTGTATGTAAAGACCTCTTGCTCCAACTTCTCCATCCTGTCTTCCAGGCTTCCTTCCCCTTAGGACCTGAACGTCTTCCACTTGCAACTCCCATCCTTGAGCAGCGACTCCTTCGGATGCATCTTCAACTCGTTCATGTACGGGTTGACGACGTTCGCGAAGAAACTGTCCTTGGAGGGCTCAGACGAAGACATGGCGGCTCTAGATCCGCGGATGAAATCTGGCAGAAACAATCGAAACAAAAACACGACGAAAAGGCGATATACGAACCTCGGGGGATCCGGGGATTATATAGCAAAAAGTTTTACAACAAAAGGAAGGTACAGAGAAACCTGGTCGGAGACGGGCTCCGAGGCGCCCTCACCACGTGGCGGCGCGGCCAGGGGTGGGCCCGCGCCACGGCATGGTGAGGTGCCCTCGGGCACCGTTTCCTACCCGGTTTGGTCTCTTATTTTTCCATATTTAAAATAAATGACAAAAATAACTCTTGGAAAGTTAAACGCGAACTTTTTCTTACCGAAACTGTTACCTATTCGAAAACAGACTCTGCAGTCCCCTGAATTTGCTTTTCAATGAAAACTTCCGGAGTCACCACTTGAATAGTATCAACATCTTCATCATAAGAATCTCCAGAAATATAATGTTTGAGTCTTTGCCATTCACCACTTGTGTAGAGTTATCTTTAGTGAAGCAATCTTTATTGCACCTGAACGATACACCTCCACAATAACAAAAGGTCCTTCCCATTTTGAGAGTAATTTTCCTGCAAAAAATCTGAGACGAGACCTATACAATAGAACTTTCTCACCAACATTAAACTCTCTTTTAAGAATTCTCCTATCATGCCATTTCTTAACTTTCTCTTTAAAAAGTCTAGCATTTTCATAAGCCTCACTTCTCCATTCATCTAAAGAACTCAAATGAAGCAACCTTTTTCACCAGCAAGTTTAAAGTCTCTATTAAGTTCCTCACTGCCCAATAAGCTTTGTGTTCTAATTCTAAAGGCAAGTGACAAGCTTTACCATAAACCATTTTATAAGGAGACATACCCATAGGGTTTTTATAAGCAGTTCTATAAGCCCATAAAGCATCATTTAACTTACTAGCCCAATTTTTCTAGATTTATTAACAGTCTTTTGCAAGATAGATTTAATCTCTCTATTTGATAATTCTACTTGCCCACTAGTTTGGGGATGATAAGCTGAAGCAATTCTATGATTAACACCATATTTAGCAAGGGTCTTTCTAAAACCACCATGAATAAAATGAGAACCTCCATCAGTCATAAGATATCTAGGCACACCAAACCTAGGAAAAATAACATCTTGAAGCATTTTTAAAGAGGTCTCACCATCAGCACTTTTTAGGTATAGCTTCTACCCATTTAGTAACATAATCAACAGCAACAAGTATATGAGTATTACCTTCTGAAGGAGGAAAAGGACCCATAAAGTCGAATCCCCAACAGTCAAATGGTTCAATAACAAGAGAATAACTCATAGGCATTTCATTACGTCTAGAGATATTACCAACTCTTTGACATTCATCACAAGATAAAATAAACTTTCTTGCATCTTTAAAGAGGGTAGGCCAATAAAAACCTGATTGTAGAACCTTTTGTGCAGTTCTATCTCCAGCATGATGTCCTCCATAAGCACTACCATGGCATTTCTCAATATCTCTTGTTGTTCATGTTCTGGAACACATCTTCGCATAATGCCATCTACTCCTTCTTTATATAATGTGGGTCATCCCAAAAATAATGCCTCAAGTCATAAAAGAATTTCCTTCTTTGCTGAGCTGAAAAGGTTGGAGGCAAGTACTTGGAAACAATAAAGTTAGCATAATCAGCATACCAAGGACTATCTCGCGAACTTACCCTTATTGCAGCCAACTGTTCATTTGGAAAACTATCATTAACAGGAATAGGATCATAAGCAATGTTTTCCAATCTAGACAAATTATCAGCAACAGGATTTTCAGCACCTTTCCTATCTACAATATGTAAATCAAACTCTTGCAAAAGAAGCACCCATCTAATAAGCCTAGGCTTAGCATCTTTCTTTTCCATAAGGTACCTAATAGCAGCATGATCAGTATGAATAGTGACTTTTGAATCAACAATATAAGGTCTAAATTTGTCACAAGCAAATACTACAGCTAGGAACTCTTTTTCAGTAGTTGCATAATTCTTTTGAGCAGAATCAAGAGTCTTACTAGCATAATGAATAACATTCAACTTCTTATCTATCGCTGTCCAAGAACAGCACCAACAGCAAAATCACTAGCATCACACATAATTTCAAAAGGTAACGTCCAATCAGGTGGTTGAACAACAGGAGCAGTAATTAAAGCCTTCTTTAGAGTTTCAAAAGCTTCCTTACAATCATCATCAAAAACAAAAGGTACATCTTTTTGGAGAAGATTAGTAAGAGGCTTTGAAATTTTAGAGAAATCTTTAATAAACCTCCTATAGAAACCAGCATGACCAAGAATACTACGAATACCTTTGACATCTCTGGGCAAGGCATTTTCTCATTGCCTCAACTTTAGCTCGATCAACTTCAATGCCTCTTTCAGAAATTTTATGTCCAAGAACAATTCCTTCATTGACCATAAAGTGGCATTTCTCCCAATTAAGAACAAGATTAGTTTCTTCACATCTCTGCAAAACTTTATCAAGATTGTGCAAACAATTATCAAAAGAAGTTCCATAGACGGAGAAATCGTCCATGAAGACTTCCACAATTTCCTCACAAAAACCATGAAAAATAGCAGACATGCATCTTTGAAAAGTAGCAGGAGCATTACACAAACCAAAAGGCATACGTCTATAAGCATAAGTTCCATAAGGACAAGTAAAAGTGGTTTTCTCTTGATCTTGCTTTCTCACAGCAATTTGAGAAAACCCAGAATAACCATCAAGGAAACAAAAATGAGTCTTCTTAGACAACTCTCTAACATTTGATCAATAAAAGGTAAAGGATAATGATCTTCTTAGTAACTTTGTTAACCTTTAAAATCAATGCACATTCTATAACCAACTACTACTCTTTGAGGAATAAGTTCATCATTTTCATTAGGCACAACAGTAATTCCTCCTTTCTTAGGAACACAATGCACAGGACTTACCCATCTACTATCAGCAATAGGATAAATAATACCAGCTTCAAGAAGTTTCAATACCTCATTTCTTACCACTTCCTTCATCTTGGGTATTAAACGACGTTGATGTTCAACAACTGGCTTTGCATCAGGTTCCATATTAATAGCATGTTGACAAATAGCAGAGAAATCCCTTTTAAATCATCAAGAGTATAGCCCATAGCTCCACGGTGTTTCTTCAACACTTCCAATAACCTTTCTTTCTCTACCTGAAAGTTTAGAACTAATAATAACAGGATATGTTTTCTTATCATCAATATAGCATATTTAAGATTATCAGGTAAAGGTTTTAAATCAAAACAGGATCCTCCTTTGGTGGTAGTGGTACCCAAATCTTCCACCGGTAAATTATGTTTAAGTATAGGTTGACGAAGGAATATTTCGTCAAGCTCATTCCTTTCTTCCATAAAGACCTCACTTTCGTGGTCCTCCATGTGTTGCTGCAAAGCATTGTTAGGAGCAAGAGCAATAGAGGCAAGCTGAGCAACTTTAAAATCTTCATTAGGCAATTCAGTTTCATAAGGAACTTTAGCAAATTTAGAGAAATTGAACTCATAAGATTCACCAGCAAATTTAGTAAAGATTTTCTCTTTCTTACAATCTATAACAGCACCACAAGTATTCAGAAAAGGTCTACCAAAAATGATAGGACAAGTCTTACTAGCAGCTGAACCAAGTACTAGAAAATCAGCAGGATATTTAGTCTTACCACATAAACTTCCACATCTCTAACAATACCAATTGGAGAGATAGTTTCTCTATTAGCAAGCTGAATAACCACATCAATTTCTTCAAGTTCACAAGAACCAATTTCATGCATAATTTCCCTGTAAAGCTCATAAGGAATGCACTTGAACTTGCACCAATATCACATAAACCATAATAGCAATGATCACCTATCCTAACAGAAAGCACAGGAACACTAGTTTTCCTAGAGCTTTTAGGATGTGAAACAATATTAGAAGCATCTTCACAAAAGATAATATGACCATCTTCTATATTTTCGGTGACAAGGTCCTTAACCATTGCTACAGCAGGTTCAACAGTTATTTGTTCATCAGGTTCTATAGCTTTCTTTGTACTTTTGTTAACAACACTAGCTATAATAGAATGTTCCTTTATTTTGCAGGAAAAGGAACTTTTTCAAATAAGGTTCAGGAATAATGTGATCAACAGTATTAACTTCAATACTTCTAGTCATAGGAGAAACAGTTTTATCTTTATAAGGTTCATGATAATTCTTAAAACCCTCCTTAGGCATACCGAAATAAGAGGCAAAGCTTTATAGAAATTTGCAACAACTTGAGAGTCAAGGCCATAAGCAGTACTAATATTACAAAATCATCAGTATTCATGAAAGTTTTAATGCATTCGAAATCATATTTTATACCTGACTCTCTACCTTTGTCATTCTCCCATCCTTCAGTGTTCTCCTGAATCCGATCAAGAAGGTCCCATTTAAACTTTCTTTATTACGAGTGAATGATCCAGAACAAGCAGTATCCAATAGAGTTTTATCCTAAAAGGAAAGCCTTGCATAGAAGTTATCAATAACAACATTACCAGGAAGCTCATGAATGGGGCATTTGAGCATTAATGACTTCAATCTCCCCACGCTTGGGCAATACTTTCTCCATCATGAGGCCAAAAAGTATATATGAGGTTCCGGTCTTTGTGAATCTCACTTGGAGGATAGAATTTAGAATAGAAGAGAGGTACAATCTCCTCCCAACCAAAAGAACGCCTATTCTTCAGCAATTTATACCAATGTGCAGCTTGATAACCCACAAGTATAGGGGATCGCAACAGTCTTCGAGGGAAGTAAAACCCAAATTTATTGATTCGACACAAGGGGAGACAAAGAATACTTATAAGCCTTAACAACGGAGTTGTCAATTCAGCTGCACCTGGAAAAGCACTAGTAACAGGGGTGATGTGAAGGCAGCAGTAATATGAGAGCAATAGTAACAGTAGCACAGCAGCAGTAGCAGTAACACAGAGGCAATGGCACCAGAAAATAGTTGACACTACTTCTAATGGCATATAGGACCAAATGAGTATTTGATGATGACAGATGGACCGGGGTTCCCAGCTATCTACACAAGTGGTAACTCTCCAATAACAAGTGTTGGGTGAACAAATTACAGTTGGGCAATTGATAGAATTGAAATAGCATTAAGACAGAACATCTAGTCTATTAATCATGTAGGCATGTTTTCCATATATAGTCATACATGCTCGCAATGAGAAACTTGCACAACATCTTTTGTCCTACCAGCCCGTTTGCAGCGGGGCCTCTAGGGAATCTACTGGTAATTAAGGTACTCCTTTTAATAGAGCACCGGAGCAAAGCATTAGCACTTAGTGAAAACATGTGATCCTCATATCTAAACCATCCCCTCCAGTTATCCCAGTTGCTGTCACTCTGGGGCCTCGGGTTCCGGACAGAGACATGTGCAAACAACTTGTAGATACAATCTAAGCAATAATTATAGAGCTTAAATCTAAGATCATGCCACTCGTGCACTAGTGACAAGCATTAAACACAACAAGATTGCAGCAACAATAACTTCACAAAATTATAGATAGACTGGTCATAATGTAACAATTCATCGGATCCCAACAAACACAACACCGATTACATCAGATGGATCTCAATCATGTAAGGCAGCTCATGAGATCATTGTATTGAAGTACATGGGAGAGAGAGTACCAACAAGCTACAGCTAGAACCCATAGTCCATGGGGGAACTACTCACAAACCATCATGGAGTCGAAGTGGAGGCGGTGGAGTCGATGGAGATGGCTCCGGGGGTCAATCCCCGTCCTGGCAGGGTGCCGGAACAGGAACTTCTGGCCCCCGAAACTTGTCTTTGATGGCGGCGGCGCTGCGGAACCCTTTCTGGAATATGACTCTTTATTTTAGGGTTTTTGCGTCGGGGGCAATAAATAGGTGAAAGGACGATGTTCGGTGGAGGCCCGAGGGCTCCTCCCCACATGGCGGCGGCCAGGGGGCCCACCCGCGCCGTGGTATGGGGAGGGAGCCTCGGTGCCCCCTTTGTCTCTCCTTCGGACTTCGTGTACGTGTCGGAAAAATAGGAACATCGCTTTTTGTTTCGTCCAATTCCGAGAATATTTCCAGAACAGCTTTTCTGGAGACAAAAACAGCAGCAAAAAGGAACTGGCACTGTGGCATCTTGTTAATAGGTTAGTCCCAGAAAATGTATAATAATGATATATAATGCATATAAAACATGTGACATTGATATATGAAACAAGCATGAAACATCAGAAATTATAGATACGTTTGAGACATATCAAGCATCCCCAAGCTTAGTTCCTACTCGTCCTCGAGTAGGTAAACGATAAAAACAAAATAATTTCTGAAGTGACATGCTACCAACATAATCTTGATCTAATAATGATGTAAGACATGTGAACTGAGATCAAATTATTCAAAGGAAATGTCTATAATTGATATTAATAAGAGATAATAAAGCAAGTTAGTTAAACAAGCTAAAAGTTTTCATGAATGATTGCTTTAAAGACATGAAACCGTACAAGGTTCATTAAAGATGTTTTAAGTATCCAGTGTAGGAGTTCTATCCTTCAATTCCAAGCATCAAGTAAATTTTATAACATAGAAGGATTCAGTCAAGTAAAAATAAACATGAACGTCATGAATCAACTGTTTCGAAGCCTACTCAACCGGTGAGCATAAGCATTTGGTATTGGCAGCATGATGTTATGGCTAAGAGAATATTAATGGGGGTTTGGAAGGCCAATGGAAGAAAGTCTCACAAAGCTATAAGTGATCATTAGACAAGAGGAAGTCTTATAATCGAAGCTATGTAAGGAGTAGTGATTGCCATGCAACGGATGCACATAGAGCTATATGTGTATGAAAGCTCTCCAATGGAACTAGTGGGGGTGCATCCAACTTGGTTGCTCATGAAGACCTAGAGCACTTTTGAGGAGGCTCATCATTGGAATATACAACCCAAGTTCTATAGTAAATTCCCCACATAGTTATACTAGTAGAACATGAAAACTCTCTCACATGGAGTACATGTGCTAAATATGAGCACAAATGATGACTATGAATACTGCAGGTGCTGAAACATGAGCACAAGTGTGGATAAAGGATAGTAATGTTGCCCCCTTTTTCTTTATTTTTTTTTCTTTTTTTTTTTCCTTTTTCTATTTTTTTCTTTTTCTGTTTCTCTTTTCGATGGCCTCCATGGCTCTTTTCACTTTTAGGGGCAACATTCTAATATGACAACACACTTTTTGGTACAAATAACTCATAATGAACAAAACATGATGTATGAAACTGTATGCCTCTACCAGTGTAGAAGGATGTGCAATGATCTAGCGTAACATGGATAAACCACACATCAGCTGTATAGAATCATGCAAAGAAATATATAAATAATAAATGACAACAAGTCATGTAATGTAAGATGGAAGTTGCGTGGCAATATATCTCGGAACAGCTATGAAATGTTGTGGTAGGTAGGTATGGTGCTGTTTTGAGGAAGATGTATGGGCTTATGTGTAGGAGAACAAGAGAAAGTCCTCCCACGGGTTTGGATGTACTGGCGAAGTATGCATAACTCTCAATGTGAGCAGAAGGCAATGCACAACACCGAAGAGGCTAGCAAATTTGGATGGTGGAAGTGCCAAAAACCGTAGCTTAACATTAGTCAAAAAGAACTCACAAGTTTATTGCAAACAACTAGCAGGTTTAACATTAAGATCATGATTAAAATTCACTCCAAGAAGGGCCATTCACGGCGGCACAAGTACCCCGCTAGATCCCTCGACCTTCAGCACAACTCAGTTATTACGATGAACTTTTAGACATGGAAAACTATCAAGTCCAACTACACCTTCAACAATTTTAGTAGAGTTTGTAGTACGGTACAAGATTCAAGACAACAATCCACTAATGATTTTAACTTAATTAACCAGCAAGATTTACCATCTATTACTTATACCTCAAAACGTTTGTAAAGAATCAGGTTATCAAAGCTCAATGATCTACAAGATTATGCAAGTTTTTCATTATACCACTACCACATGCAACATTTTCTGAACCAACACATCAACCAAGAAACTCTCCAAACAAATATAAGTGAAGTGAGAGAGTACTTTCTACAAAAGAACTAATAGCTCTGAACAAGAGATACATGAAAACCAAGAGCTAGAAGCTAAACAGTGCGAAAACTGAATACTCAACAGATATAAGTGAAGAATAGGAGTATTCAAATGAAAAAGTGGAGCGTGTCTCTCTCCCAAACAAGATAGATAGGATCCGACATTGATATGATCAGAAAATAAAATAACAAACTAAAAATAAAAGCACACAGACGCTCCAAGAACAGCACATATGATGTGAAAGAATTAAAATATAGTTTCACTAGAGATGACTTGATAAGTTGTTGATGAAGAAGGGGATGCCTTGGGCATCCCCAATCTTAGACACTTGAGTCTTCTTGAAAGATGCTTGGGTGACCCACGGGGGCATCCCCAAGCTTAGGCTCTTCATTCTTCTTGATCACATTATATCATCCTTCTCTCTTGACCCTTGAAAACTTCCGCCACACCAAACTTCTCATAAACTTCATTAGAGGGGTTAGTACTCCAAAACATTAATCCACTTTGGTTCTGTTGTGACACATTGAAAGAACTCAATAAAACATTAGATACATCCCTCCATGTCTAGAGAGCCTTACTTAAAGTCCAAAAGAAACAATGCAAAAAACAGAGACATAATCTGTCAAAACAGAATAGCCAGTAAAGATGAATTTTTTCGAGGCACTTCCGTTGCTCAAATCCAAAAACTCGAAACTAATGAAAGATGCGTATATATATAGGATCACGCGTGAATTTTTTCAGAATTTTTCATTTTTTTGGAGTGCGTACAGCTCAAAACGGTGGACAGCTAAAATCTGTCCCTGCGCAGAAATCCAAATCTAGCATCAACTTTCATTAGAGACTCTTCTTGGCACAACAATTCAAAAAAGTAAAGATACAAAGGAGTTGTTACAGAAGTAAGCACCTCCTTGACTCAAAAAAAAACTCAAAAAGCAAAGAAAAATTTCAGAAATAAAACATGGGTTGTCTCCCAAGTGCGCTTTTCTTTAATGCCTTTTAGCTGGGCTTGATAGTTTAATGAGGCTCTCATGAAAATAGAAAATGAAGCAAAAGGAGCATCAAGAAGCAAATTCAAAACACATTTAAGTCTAACCCACTTCCTGTGCATAGGAATCTTGTACACAAATAAATTCACAAAGAACAAAGTGACAAGCATAGGAAGATAAAACAAGAGTAACTTCAAAACTTTCAACATATTGAGAGGTGTTTTAATTCCATGAAAATTTCTACAACCATATTCTCCTCTCTCATAATAATTTTCAGTAGCATCATGAATAAACTCAACAATATAACTATCACATAAAGCATGCTTTCCATGATCTACAAACACATAATTTTTATCAAGCTCAAAAATAGTGGGATTAAAACTTTCAAACCCACTTTTAACAATTTTATAACAAGATGATTGATCAATCTCAAAAGGTATGGGAATCATAGATAAAGTCAAGACCTCTCCAATCCCATTTTCATTAGTAGTACAACTAATATTATCAAGTAACATAGGGCCATCATCTAGAGCTTTATCATAAACATTTTCCAAACAAAACTCCTTAGTACCATGCATTTCGATATCAGCCACAAATAAAGGATTATCATAAGATTTATCAAAATAGCATGGATTATCATAGAGAACAGTAGCATAATTATTCTCACAAGTTTTACTCATAGGAAATATTTCAAGAGAATCCACAGGAACATAACATTCATCCTCCTTTGGTAAGCATGGAGGGCAATCAAATAATGTAAGAGATGAAGAGTTACGCTCATTAGAAGGCAGGCATGGGTAGCTAATCCATTCTTCCTCCTTTTGTTCATCACTCTCCTCCTCTTTTTCATCTAATGAGCTTTCAGGTTCAGCAATTTCTTCTTCCACAGGTTCCTGCAAATTGTGGTACATTCTTGTGCATGACTGAGTCTCTCTTTATAATCAATAATATAACAATTATTGCTGAAATTTTCTATGCAATAATTAAGGATATAAGAGACATAATCTTTAAGGTTATTACAAGCAATACAAGTTTCTTAATTTTTAGCCATGAAGGATTCTATTTCAGAAGCTCCCATAAATATAACAAATTGTTCTACTTGTTCAGCCCCCAGGTAAGCATAGTTATAACAATGATAGCTCATAATTATATCTTCTTTACTAAAGCCACATTGAAATTTAAGATGTTTAGTATCCTGTTTAGAGCAACAATTTATATCATGGCATTTAAGCAAAATTTTAGCAATTTGATTCAACTTTTGCAACACGCGTCTCATGACTTTACCCTTTCTTGATTCTCTATACTTCATATATAATTCTTTAAGTTCCATACACGTTCTAGCATGTTCTTCCATAGAAACAATTTTTAAGATTTTTGGTTTTTCAAATTGATCACCATCATTTATATGCACAATTCACAGACCTAAAACCTCAGAAAACATCACTACTGCTATATCAAGAACTGCAATTATCTGCATTTTACAGTATTTTCATCCATTTTGCAGTTCAGTGCGCAAAGGCACATAATCTCCTGAAGATCCAATGTAGAAGTGATGCAAGAAGCTACATTCAACTCATACCAATGCAGCAGACAAGATGGCCATGATCAACAAGACCAAATCAAGCTAGAACCTGAAGAACACCACTGTGCCAGAAAGTGAACAGTAACTGACAGAGAGCAATTCTGTCAGTTAACTCAAGTTCTTCATCACCAGTCGAAGCAAAGCACAAGTGCAGAAATACAAGGCCCAAAGAGAAGAGAAGAGTCAATTCAAATATGTTTGAATCATAGAAAGGGAAAGAAGATCAACTTGGAGATCAAGGAAACCAAAAAGGCATAAAGGCAAAAAGGTGAAAAAGAGAGAAACATGCCATGTGCACTGTGAGCTGTGGCCAAAGAGGAGGCTTCCCTCTCCATCAACTCGTACCACAACTCCACCACAAATGGAAAAAGGTGTATAAAGCCACCACCACCACAGAGCGTCTCTCTCGCAATTCTCTAGCACACACATACCACTCTCTCCCCAATTCACCTCTCCACCTTTCCTCAGCCTCCACTACACCTTTTCACCACCAACTCGAGACCAAGAACACCAAGAACTCCAAGAACAGCAAGATCCAGAGAAGAACAAGTTGAACAAGGAGATCAGGAGAAGAAGTACAGGGCCTTGGTAACCAGAAGCTCATGATCTGCAACTCTGCTTCCTCTGCTTCGACTAGGGTTTCTGTGAGCTAAAGCCAAAGATTTCTCTCCACTCTCTTGTGTAATCTTGTGTGAATTGAGTAGATCATCCAGCTGTGAGTAGAACTTGTGATATTTAGCTACTGCAGTGAGTTGAGTGACACAGTTCACTGCTTTATCTGAAGTTTTGCATGATTTACTTGCTGTGTTGTGTGATCTGTGTGTGTAAGGCTAGTCCCTGCACACTGATTGTTGTAATTCTATCCCTAGCCTCCCTTTGCGTGTTAACTCACGTGTGATCTGGCTTGACAACCCAGAAAGCAGTGATCTTTGTGTTATGCATTTTCTTCCTGCCTAAAACTGCTAAAAACCCTTGCTTGCATGACTAGTCTCTGCAAGCTGTGAGATCAATCTTGTTCCCTATCTAAACCTTGCTTGGATCCTTGCCAGCAGCTGGACTGACAACCCAGAGGCTGCAAGTTAAATTCTAAACCCTAGTTCTTAAACCCTTTTCCAGTAAAAACATTTACTTTCTTGTTAGAAACCTGAAAAATTGAAGAATTAGTCTAGCTTCTGCCAACCCTTAGCAACATCATAGACTTGTTGATCCCTGTGGAGACGATAACACAAACTCCCCTTGCATTTACAACTCGACCAAAATTGGCGCTGTTGCCGGGGATTGACTTATGATTGTTTCTTTGAAAGAGCAGTAGACTAGACTGTGTGATTTCAGTAAAATTGTTAGACAAATTTGCATGATCTAGATGCTTTTGATGCTTTTCGTGCTGCAATCTGAGAACTAGAATTGTTATTAGGGGTTTTAATTCACTACCCCTTGATAAAGGTTCTTGTTTATGACTGTGTGTAGAGGAAACATGATTTCTTTTATGCAGTGTTTGGATTCTGTTGATGCAGTCGTCTGAAGATTCACCTCTAGCTCCATTTGATCCAGAACCTGAAAGAACTTTTCTTGCAAGAAGAAGAGCAGCTTCAGTGTCTTCAGTTGAGGAAACAGAGGAAAGACAGGAAGTATTCAACATGGGTTACAAGAAACTGAGAAATGATGCTTATGAAAGCTCAAAGATCTATAAGGACAAGACCACGAAATGGCATGACAGGCACATTCTCATAAAAGAATTCAGTGTTGGACAGACAGTATTGGTGTATGACACTAAGCTGCATTTATTCTCTGGGAAATTCAAGTCAAGATGGTTTGGCCCTTGTGTTATCAAGAGAGACCTAGGACATGGTGCTTTTGAAGTACATAGTGCATCAGATGGTACCTTCAAGGTGAATGGACAGTGACTGAAGCATTACAGAGAAGGAGAGCAGTTGAGCACTGAAGAAAGTGAAGAAACAGATGATGATGAAGCTGAGGATGATCCCAATACATCCTCTGCAGCTGAGAACCAATGAAGGAGCTACAGTCAGGCTCATGACTATAAACAAGCGCTCATCAGGAGGCAGCCTGGTACTTTTGTATATTATGTACTTGTTATTTCCTTTTACTTGCTATGTTTTGTGTGTGTTTTTCTTTTTGTCTTTGTTTTTAAGATTTTGAATAAAAAGAAGTGGAGAAGTCTTGGCTATGATATCAAGAAGCAAGAGGCAGCAGCAATCACCAGGTGGAAACATTCCAATCTTTTATACCCTATTCGTAGCATTAATAACATTGTTATGCCATGTTTCAATATTATGATCAATTTGGTTTGTATGGCTGTTACAGAAAATTTTATGGTTTTGCTCTGTTCTGATTAAATAGCATTACATGCTGTTGTGAATCATGTATTGTATCTGCTTATTACTCCTGCAAAGGCTATGTTCAGGTCCATTATTCAAAGCAGAATTTGCTTATTTCTCTGTTTAAAACTTGTGGAATATTTGATAATGCCATTTGCTAAGAAACTGAATCATATGATCCATTTTAGAGCCATTTACTAACTCCATTTCTGCATTTTTGCATTGTTTGCATTAGCAATCAATATCACTGGATAGTGATTTGTGAAGCACTAACACTAACACTAACACTAACACTAACTGAAAAAGTGTTAACATGAAGTAATTTTTTGCATTAACAACTACAATCTCGGGATTGTGGTATGTGAAGCACTAACCAGGAAAAAGTTAACTGAATCATCGAGCAACAATTTTTGCATTAGCAGCTATGATCCTGGGATGGTAGCCTGTGATGCACTAACTAGTAAAACAAGTGTCTTCTTAACATTAACTAACTACCTCATGCATTCCTGCAGCATTAGCCTACTATGTTCCCTGGAACTGTAGTAGGTGAATGCTGAGCGCTAAGTTGACGAGGGAATATATTGCGGTGTTGCTTCTATCTCCCCGGCAACGGCGCCAGACAACAGTCTTGATACCCATAGAAATGATAGCCTTCAGTAGCTACCTGCAGTGAAAAGTATACGGGGTTAGGTTGAGCCTCCAAGTGCAGAGTATGTAGTAGTGGAAGAAGTGTTTTCCCCACGAGGGTGACTCGAGGGTTTAATATCGAACTCTCGGGGAATCAGAAGTGATAGATTTATCTTCCTTATCCTTCTTTTGGTTACCTGTAAAACAAATTTGGGGTTTTTAATGGATTGCCCTTAGTTGCCTCCTCAGACTCAGTTTTGCCCCTAGGTGCGAATCGTCCTCAGTTTTGCCCCTAGTTTGTTCGCGGCTGCTATAGTTTGCCCCGAACGGCAAGTTTGAAGTCTATTCCGTCTGATGGAGTTACTGACAGTGGGCCCTGGTGGGACCGCCTAACTGCCTATGTGGCCGGAACTTACAGGAATTTCTTTCTTTTTGAAGATTAAGAAAGATCCGAAATAACTTGAAATAAGGTGGGACCGCCCAACTGCCTGATCCCCAATCTATCAGTGTGCACCCTGCTCCCGACCGGCCGTCACCAGCACCACCACTAGCGCCGCCGCCAGCACCACCTACGCCGCCACGGCCGTCCCGCGTCGCGACCAGATCCCACCACCAGATCCGCCGACCCCATAAGATCCGCCGCCGCCGCCAGGGGCGTTCGTTCCGCCACGGCGGCCGCCACCTGCTCGACCCGCGGCGGGGCTCCTTCCGTGCGCCTGGCCGGAGCACTGACATTTGAGGGGCTGGTGCACCCCACCAGGACATTGGCGGCGAAATGGAGAGCGGCAGCGACCCCGGAGTATTTGGCATGGCACGCATCGGGCCGGAGACCCGCCGCGTCCATGACTGGGTTCCCGAGGGGTAATGCTTCCAATTTAGCTTGTGTGTGCATTTCAACAGTGGATTCGACATAGGATGATATATATTTCTGCAATTGGACATAGATTGCTTGTGCATTTGAGGTTAATTCTGCAATTGGAGTTTTGTGTGCATTTGAGCTTTTGCTGATTGCGTCTCTGTTTTCTTTGGTTAGGATGGAGTTGCGGTATGCTTTCTTGTTGATCATTAGAAGGGACCGGTACATCGTGGATGTAGACAGTAAGAAGAAATTCCATGGAGGTTTCGATTATTTTTTGCCAATGGATTGCAACTGGAGTTTCAGACAGTTTGGGGAGGTCGTTTGCAGCACATATCCTTGGGGTTTGCATGACGAAGTGGAATTCAAATATTACGATGGGGACACAAATTGGGTGAAAGTTAGCAATGATGCAGAACTGGCTACCATGTTTGCTAAACATAAGGAGACAATACATTTAATGTGAGGCTGCAAGTTGATGTGGTTGTGCCGGAAGTTAGACCTAGGGAGACAGGTTCATCTTCTCGGACAGAAATATCTCATCGGAAAGCCACTTCTAGCCAGAATAGTTCAGTTCATCCAAATGGACGTGGTGGCTCGACAAGCGTGGGCAGAAGGGACCCTGATGAAGTGGAGGCAGATGCTGACATCTCTTGGGATGATGAAGATAGGCTATATGGTGATGTTGTTCAGAATTTACGACGGGCATCTGGTGCTGCTGAAATCCCAGATGAGGCTGACAATGAGGAAGAAGATGATGAGGAGGAAGACCTTCCAGCTGTTGAGTGGGATCCTGAGAACCCTCATATGGCAGTAGGTACAATTTTTGCATCCATGAGTGAGTGTAGAAATGCCTTTGTGACGTACTGCATCAAGGCAGAACGTGCGTTCATCGTTGACAAGAGCGATAAAAATCGTTACACACTGCATTGTGTGACTGAGGGTTGTCCATGGAGGATGCACGCATCCAAAATGCGAAGAAGCAGGAATATTCAGGTCAAAGTGAACCCTTTTAGCCACACATGCGAAGAATCGACTCTCAGGAAGGAAACACTCATGAAAGCCAAGTCAAAATGGGTGGCAGAAGCAGTAAAGAAGTGGGTGACAGAAAACCATCAAGTGGGTACAAAGGAATTAATGAAAAACATCAAAGACAAGTTCAAGATAGATTTACCATACATGAGGTTTTCAATGGTAAACAAAAAGCTATGGAATCTATCTATGGTAACTGGCATGAAAGTTTTGAATTGTTGTATTCATTCAAAGCTGAAGTTGGGAGGACCAGCCCAGGAAGTATTGTTGAAATTGATCACCACTCCGTGGAGTACACATTGAAGGGAGTGACAAGGACCAAGGAATGCTTTAGGAGGGTTTTTGTGTGCTTTGAGGCTTGTCGCCGTGGGTTTTTGGCAGGCTGCAGGCCATATTTGGCTATTGATGCTACCTTTCTCACAGGGAGGTTTAAAGGACAGTTAGTAGCAGCTTGTGCAGTTGATGCACACAATTTTGTATTTCCAGTTGCATACGGTGTGCTGGAGACAGAGTCTGAGGAGAGCTGGACTTGGTTTTTGCAGAATCTGCGGCGTGCCATTGCACATCCAGAGGGGTTGGTAATTCATACAGATGCCTGCAAGGGTTTAGAGGTGGCTGTGGACAATGTGTTCCCTGGAGTAGAGCATAGGGAATGCATGCGTCACCTTGCTGCAAATTTTGTGAAGAAATTCAAAGGAAAGATATATGCTGACAATATATGGCCAGCATCTTTGACTTGCAGTGTGAGGAAGCATAACTACCACATGAGGCAGTTATACACGAATCCCAAAGTGAAGGAATACTTGGAAACACACCACTCCAAGTTATGGGCCAGAAGCCAATTCAGTGAACTGAGCAAAGTTGATTATGTGCATAATAATCTTGCAGAGTCTTTCAACTCAACCATCCGGAAACTAAAGGATCTTTATTTGGTGGATTTGCTTGACAAGATAAGGATAGAATACGCGCAGAAGTTTCATTATCGTGATGGAATAGCTGAGGCAAAATTCATGGGCCACATTATCATCCCTTCCGTGATGAATGAACTGAAGCAGAAAACAGTAGGCTTGGTAATGAACATGATTCTATTGTCGGATACCACAGCAGAGGTCACAATATTTGATAAAAACGAGAAACCCTGGAGATATCCAGTGGATTTAGAAGCTAGAACTTGCAGTTGTAGGAAATGGCAAATACTGGGTTGCCATGCATTCATGCTTTGTTTTTCATCACTTCTCTGTCAGGTCCAGCAGGGAACATACAGCAGTATGTGCATGAGTACTACTCTGTTGCAAGGTTCAAAACCACATATGCACTTACCTTGCCTGCTTTGGAGGGAAAACAACAATGGGACAGGGTCGACCCTGGATTCAAGCTTTGCGCTCCAGTTCTGAAGAGAGCAGCAGGTAGACCGAGAAAGAGTCGGTTCAGGCGTCGCAGCGAAGGAGCTGGACTAGGAGCAAGGATGCGTAAGTGCAAAAGGTGTGGTGGGTCTGGTCATTTCGGTAACAAGTGTAATAATGCAGTAGATCCAGCGTTCGGAGAGTTTTCCGATGAAAATCTTGGTCCAGATGATGCTGCTGAAAATGAGGGTTTAGATGCTGCTGCTGAAAATGAGGGTTCAGATGCTGAACCAGAAGATGATGCAGATGCTGAACCAGAAGATGTGTAGATACTGACAGTGATGATAATGATGGTGACCAACCTTCTGCTAGGTATGTAAATGTTGTACATTTATCACTTTATGTTCTGCTCCAATTTGTGCTGAAAATTATCTCACTTTTCGTACAGATCACAAGGAGAAGAGAAGAAGAAAGTTATGTTACCGACACCCAAGAGGAGAAGAGAAGAAGCAGTGAGCACAGTGATGACAAGGAGCACAAGGAGCAAAATGGTGGCAAGTACCACAAGGATCACCAGGAGCAAAGTGGTGGCGCCTTTTGAATGAAACATTATGAATAAACTTATGTGTTATAATGTTTTTCATTGAGAACTGTTTTTCATTCATGTAATAAACTTATGTGTTATGATGTTTCAATGTTTGATGTACAGTTATGCACGTTAGTTCATTAATTCTAGCCATTTTGTGAGGTAAACTCATCGTCGCCGGAAATGTGCTACAAATGTAGCCCAAACAGCCCCATTTCTAAGCCACTCATTTTTTCGACCTTCCCCAAATGATCTCAAACTCTAGGGTTAACATCTATTGCACTAATATAGTATCTCCAACTAATTTTTAACTCAAAATTTGTTAAAAATTTGGTTTGACTTTTGTTGACCAATTTTGAAATATTCAAAAAATATTCAACAAACATCAAAAAAATGCACATCCAGTTCACATGGTCTTAGTTTGTCATGTACTAACATCTCCAACTGATAAACAAGGTAAAGATACATATTAATCAAGAAATGCTTCAATATGGTGTGAGATTTGAGATGTGAGATTTCAAAGCACTTCTTGTTTAACATGTATGTAGACCTTGTTTATCTGTTGGAGATGTTAGTACATGATAAACTAAGACCATGTGCACTGGATTTGCATTTTTTTGATGTTTTTTGAATATCTTATGATTATTTCAAATTTGGTTGACTTTTGTTGACCCGGTTTTGAAATAATCATAAGATATTCAAAAAACATCAAAAAAATGCAAATCCAGTGCACATGGTCTTAGTTTATCATGTACTAACATCTCCAACAGATAAACAAGGTGTACATACATGTTAAACAAGAAGTGTAGTTTATCATGTACTAACATCTCAACAGATAAACAAGGTGTACATACATGTTAAACAAGAAGTGAAGCACTTCTTGTTTAACATGTATGTACACCTTGTTTATCTGTTGGAGATGTTAGTACATGATAAACTAAGACCATGTGCACTGGATTTGCATTTTTTTTTGAATATCTTATGATTATTTCAAAACCGGGTCAACAAAAGTCAACCAAATTTGAAATAATCATAAGATATTCAAAAAACATCAAAAAAATGCAAATCCAGTGCACATGGTCTTAGTTTGTCATGTACTAACATCTCCAACAGATAAACAAGGTCTACATACATGTTAAACAAGAAATGCTTTGAAATCTCACATCTCAAACTATAGAGTTCATACCATATTGAAGCATCTCTTGTTTAATATGTATCTAGACCTTGTTTATCAGTTGGAGCTGCTAGTACATGACAAACTAAGACTATGTGCACTGGATTTGCATTTTTTTGATCTTTTTGAATATCTTGTGATTATTTCAAATTCGGCCTATTTCACACTATATTGAAGCATAGTGCAAAATCAAATTCAGGCCAAATCAAGACACATATAATGACTATGTGCGAAGGTTTTGTATTTTTTCAATTTTTATTGAATTATCTATGCGAAGGATTTTAGATAAACCCTACCGAGCATCCTGGACCATTCATCTGACTCTGCCGCGCTTAACTGCTGCCGTGCGATCAGGTCTTCTAGAAGGAATCACGAGCGATCCGTGGGAGCACCGTTTCTTCGACATGATTGGCCAGCGTTTTTTTCTTCTCTGTGACGCGATAACTGTTTTTTTTTGAGAATTACGCGAGAACTGTTGGACCGTTTCAAATACCCCGCCCGCCGGCGACCCCAGGTGGCTCGCGCTGCAGGAGGAGATTTCGGAGACCACCAACTCCGATTCCGATTTCTCCTCAGACTCCGACTTCGAGTTCTAGTTCATCGATTCGTAGTTATTAGGGTTATTGAATCGAGTGTTTAGGGTTTAGGATCGAATCGTCTGTTCGTGTAATGAATCGTGTTCGTCCAAGTTCATCTATATATCTATATTTGCAGTCTATTTTACTGTATTTTTTGATTTGATTTTTATTTGCAAAAGAGTCTGCTAAAACCATCCGCGCCAACTTATACCTGCCCCGAGTGTAGAATTAATGCAAAGAGGGCCAGACTTTGGCAGTTTTTTCATCTCTTTCCATTAATGTATGGGGCACGCGTTGGTCCGTTCTGCCTCTTGCTTCCTCGGTCTCCGTTGTGCTGCACAGCTAGTTAACGCAGAGGTTTTCTGCATGCGTGTGCGTAAGACTTTGGACTTGCTTTCACCTCTTTGCGTTAATGCACGCATGCAGGGTCACGTCATGCAGGGTCACGTCGCATCCTAGCCCAGCTATTTTTGCAGTCACCGCGTTGACCACAACGCAGCTTCACGACGTGGCGCGCGCGCACGTACTACTAAGCCTAATTCACACTCGTCATCACGTCTTTCACACAGTTGCGCCCGTAACTTCTTCATCTACCCCAATTAATTCACACTCCTCATCGGGTCTGTAAATAGTGCCAAGCCAACTTCCCTTCTTCTCATCCATCTCCAGCCCCTTTGCCTCCTCCTCCCTCTACCACCATGTCGACCTACTCTCTCCCTTCCAGCCCCGAGTCCGTCAGCGACGAGGACAACCACCCAAACCGTCGAGGCTGGTGGGAGGCGCCAGAGGAGCCGGAGGAGAAACCTCCGAAGCATATGCGTCGGCGTCGCGAGCCGTGGGCGTCGGGCCCCTTCGTCCACAATCCCGACCCCGACGAGGTCAAGAAGATCGCCAACCGCTCTGACAAGAAATGCCAGCGCGTCCTCGCCATCCTGGAGAACAAGGAGAAGAAGGAACTCGACGCCGACGAAGAGAGGGAGGAGGAGAAGGCGGCGGCGAGGGAGCGGCGCGCCAGGCTGAAGCCCCGGGAAAGGGAGGATAAGCGGATCCAGGAGGACAATCTCCGGGCCTTGTCCAACTGCGAGATGGCGGACAGGGCGGCGGATTGGAGGGCGGCGGCGGCGGCGGCGTCGGCGTCGGCGTCAGCGCTCCCAGCACCACCGATGGAGTAGGCCAACCCCCGGCGGCTGGCCGGCAGACGGAAGGGTGCCCGCAGACGAAGGGGCACCAGCGGTTAGGGTTTAGGGCCCTATATGATTTTTTTTTCTTTTTTTAGTTTAATATATGTAATGTGGGTAGGGCCCCTCTATATGTAAAGTGGGGCCAATGTTTGTGTTAATATAAAATAGTGTTTGCTCGTGTTTGAATTATTTTTGAACAAAAGTAATCCACTAACTTCTAAATTAGCTTCACAACTCATCGTCAACGAAAATGTGCGTCAAATGTGATATGGAAACATGCATCAAAACTTCTAAACCAAAACTTATTCATATTATTAATCCCAATAGAAACATGCATGGAAACTTTTAAACCTAAACTTATCCAGCAATAACATGCTATGGAAATAACATTTAAAACTAAACCTAAACCTAAAGTGTGCACGTCTGTTTTTTTCTGAGAGCACTTCTTTTAACATTGGGCCTGTCTAGGTTTTACATGGGCCTGGCCTTTTCTCGTAGCCGTTTTCAATTTTTTTTCTTCTACTGAACTGAACCTGAACTGAACATTGCACAAAATCATAAGAACTGAAACAAACCAAATTAGGGCTAGATTCCTGACGCATTTATTCCATGTCTTAGCCATACACAAATTGACCATGTCAAGCTAACTGGAACACTAACTACATTATTTTTGACTAATGATCAGCAAATAGACAACTCCAAGAACAATTGCACATAGATAAAAAATTGCAGCCAGCAGATTGCTCTGCTTCTTCAGATCGACAAGCTTCTCCAGCTGTTTGGCCATCTTCTTCAACTCGTCCTTCTGCACCCCATTCTGCACCGTAGCAACAACCCCAGTAGCAGATCCCAATTGCTCCACCGCCGGTGGCAAATTGGGCACCAGGGATTTGCCCTCCTTTTGATTCCTCTTGATGTACACATCAAGCCAATCGAAATGGCCACATGCCTGCAAATACGAAAACCCAAATCGGATGCATACCCAAATCGGATGAAAACCCAAATCGGCTAAAACCCAAATTTGAGGAAACATAAAACGAAATTGAGAGGGGGGAAACACATATCTCACCTCCCCCGGCTGTTCTTTGCTCTCGCATATCACATACTCGCGCCTGCGGTTGCCGTTCTTGTCGCTCGTGGTGACCCGCCGCTTCAGGGACGCCGTCCGTCCGCACCCAGGGCACCTTCCCAGCGGAACTGGACCGAAGCGCGGCCATTTAGAGTCAGAGACGGAAGCGGAGCTCGTCGACATGCCACCGGAGAAGAAGGGGATGTCGCCCCTGTAGCTGTACCAGACGGCCGCACCCTCCACGGCGATCTTCCAACCGTCGGCGGCGCTACCCGTGGACGCCGCCCTCTCCGTCGCCCGCGTCCGGCTCCTTCCTATCAATAGGGGTCGCCGCCCACCTCTGCGCGTGGCCGCCCTCTCCGTCGCTCGGCTGATTTTCCTGCTCACCGCTGCGAGCTCCGGGGCCGTGCTCCGCCTCTTTTACAGCGCAGCCGCAAGCAAACGGTCAATAGCTGGGTCCCACAAGCCGCGCCAACGGTTGTCTTCTGGGTCCCATAAGTCAGCAGTCAACGGTTGTATTCTGGGTCCCACAAGTCAGCAGACCTGACGGAGACGGCAAGAGTCACGGAACGAATCCTTGCGCACAAACTAGGGGCAAAACTGAGGTCCATTCGCGACTGAGGGTAAAACTGAGGTCGTGGACACAACTGAGGGCAGTCTGATATTTAACCCAACAAATTAAGTGTTTTGGTCCTCAACCTCACCTGTGGTTGTCAAGCACAAGGTGTAGAATGATATCAAGATAAATATGCAATGATGGGTGATGAATATGCTAGGATGATGATGGCAATGATATATGATATATTTTTGGGTTTTTATGATGGATGCAAGGTGGAAAAGTCTTTTTGTATTTTCGGATTTATGAATGGCAGAAAATGACAAGGTGGCAAAAGTGGTTGGAAAGGTGTTTCTTATGATTAAAAATGGACCGGGGTTCATGGTTTCACTTATGCACTCTCTCTTTAAATGGTGTGGCAGACAAGTGGACAAAGAGTTGACATATGATATTGCAAGCACACAGTTTGATATCAAGTTAACAATTATATGGGCATCACATCCTAACATAGAGGCATTTTAGTTATTATTCTCACTTATACTCCACCAAGATGCGAACTAAATCATAACACCTTGGTAATTAAGATGACTCAGAGTATAGCAATAATTTTCATGACATGAAGTGAAAATAAGAACATGCTGGATCTAGTCACAGGAAGAAGCTTGGTCACCCTCAACCCTTGCAGCATGGTATTTTTGTTTATCCCTAGTGAGGTAACAAAGTAAGGTAAACACCCAAGTGGATCGCAATATTTCAGTTGTCAGCTTACCGCATTCACCACTCCCCGTTACTCCAACTAATGCACACATCACCCCACACACGCTCTCATAAACATGCTTGATCATAACAAGTAGACAAGAACGGGGTACATAATATGCATCTATACTCATAACTGAAACAAACATTTGCAATCTCAACATATATTAACTCACAAAAAGATCCACCACATAGGTAATACAAATATGACCGTAATCATGTTCAGCAGCTCATACGGTACTCATTAGTGAAGCTCAAGAGAGAGGAGAGATACATAAGTTACTTCCACAAACCCATAGTCCAGAGGTGGACTACTCCCTCTTCATGGTGGAGACGGTGGAGATGTCGATGGAGATGAAGGAGACCACGCCGGCAGCGCCCCGCCGGAGTTTTCCCCCTCCAATCTGCAGCTCCAGGTCTTCGTTTTCGTGTTTCTGTGATACGACGGCGCTTGTGTACGGGAACGGCAGGGGACCTTTTTATTGGCGTTTTTTATGTCAAGAGGATGTCGGTGGAGCAAAGATCGACGGCTGCGGAGCCCCGAGGCCCAAAAGAGGTGGGCCCACACGGCTAGGTACAGGGGCCGCGTGGGGCACCCTGTTTTGGCCTTCTGGCCTCCGTTTGCTTGCTTCCTTCGCTATGAGGTCTTCCTCCTTCCAAAATAATGATGCCTGTATTTTTCCATAATTTTTGGACGTCGTTTGGGTCCCTGAAACAAAAAAGGAAAGAAATAGGGTTTTCTGCCTGCGCAGAGTTAATTCCATAAAAATAGGAAACAATTGATTTATTTCCTAAAATCATTAAATAACAGTAATATAACCCTTATATGATGCAAATATGATTGAAATATAAATGATATAGTGCAAAGTTCATGTATGCATTTTACATGCATCAACATCCCCAAGCTTAACCAATACTCATCCTCGAGTATGAAGGTGATAAAACTAACATGGGCTTATACAAACTCATTTAAACTACTTCATTTCCACCTCATTTCACCATGATAGTCATCCATAAACAAAAGCACATGATATCAACTAAATGAGATGAAGGAGCATGTTGAAAGCTTTGCATGTGACAGCACATATGGGCTAACTCCCAACCTCGGACATTTATCAAGCCACTAGCATCATAATCTTAATCACAATGGGTCATGTTTTATTTATTGCAATGATAATAAAATGTGCATCAAGTTTGTGAGAGCTATATAACCAACTTTTCTCATGGCTATCAATAACATAATCATTTTCATTCAGAAGTATAGATAACACAAATATCATGATGAATATACTCGGAATAGCATATAGCTAGTAGGTAGATATGGTGGACTCACTGGAATAACTTTGGTTGAAGGTGTTGGAAACAAGTTTTTGCTTGTTGGAATGATTGGGCTAGCAAAAGGGAGAAAGTTGACCATCTAGATGCATGCATGAGTGTCCATAGAACTAACTTATCATGTTAAACAAAGTGAAATAACTTTCAGCATCAAAACATGAATAAGTGATAACTCTTGATAAAGCATTTACATATTATTACTCATTAACAAGCTCATGAATCATGCAACTATATGTATCATTAAAAATCAACTCAAACATCCTTTTCCCAATATGATAAAAGCATCCAACATATTTCAATCCAAATTTCCAGAAACTTTCCCATATACAATTATTATGTGGTGGTCTCACAAGACTCAACAAACAAACAAAAAGACGCTCCAAGTTTATGCGATAAAGTGTTTCGATCGAAAAACAGAAGTTAGACGTGTGCAAACCGAGAGTGTGTAGGTCCAGTGGGGTTGTCTTCACATCCCCAAGCTTATGGTCTTCACCATCCTTGGATAACTCTTGGTGCATCTCCTCCAATCCCTGTGAAAAAACTTCAAAACACCGTTTCTCCCATTTCTTTTCTGTGGGGTGCATTATAGTGATAAACAAATAGGTTTCTTGCTGCATATAATCCTTGGAAAAAATACATATGAATGTCCAGAAAGTGTATAATGTTGTATGCCTACTCATAAACTCATTTGAATCAAAAAGATTCAAGATAAAAGTTCAAAACATGCATAAAACAAAATGGGACAGAATCTGTCCAGAAAAACAGCAGCAGCAAAACGTATTTTTCTACCCTACTGAACTTTGTCGAAAAATTCCGAAAAAATTCATGCATACAGAGGATGAAAAGTTGCAACTACAGTTCAAATATGAGCTCATTCGGAGTTAGAATAAGAATTAAAAATCATACCGTGCACAGATTCGTGCAGGAATAAAATCTCCGAACTCAATAAGCAACTTTTCAAGACCAACATGGGTAAAACTTGGCACTTTATTAAAAACTCCAGAAACTAACTAGACACAAAATCTCTTGTTACAGCAAGAGGACACAAAGAAAAATCACACACAAAATAACCGGGTTGCCTCCCGCAAAGCGCTTTCTTTATAGCCATATAGCTAGGCTTCTTACTTGTTGTTTATCGAAGATGAAGCTCATGAGGGAGCTTGAATGATGTGCCCCTCTTCCTTGGGAAGTGTTCCATGCACTTCTTGTGTGGGAACTGAAACTTCACATTCCCTTCCTTTGAGTCAATGATAGCACCTGTGGTACGAAGAAAAGGTCTTCCAAGAATAATAGGACTAGAGGTTTTATTCCCCATGTCCATGATTAGAAAATCCACAGGCACAAAAGTCATATGTAGCTCTACCATAACATCACTTACTTTCCCTAAAGCATGTTTAATGGAATCATCAGCAAGTGCAAGTTCAATAGAGCATTTTTCAAGATTTTTCAACTCAAGTACTTCATATAGTTCTTTAGACAAGACAGAGACACTAGATCCTAGATCAAGTATGGCATGGTGTGTCTCTTTTCCAATAGTTACTAGCACCTTGGGATCCATATATCCCCAAGCTTAGGTGGTATCATGGCCTCTTGGTTGTACCTAGCAATTTTCTCTTTCAAGACATGATTAGCAATATAGGAACCAAAGCCAGCTTGATTAGTGTTGATAGAAGGATCACTTGCAAACTTTTGTAGATAGATATCAATTCATGCAAGCTACAATTTTCTAAGTCAAGCAAAGGATCCTTAACTTCACTAAGCATTTTAACTTCTTCAACCTTTTTCTTTCATTACCCCAATAGATTCTTTAGCAACTCTCTCTTGCTCATGAATGTGATCCCAAGACTTATTGATAACTTCTTGGCAATACTTAATTGTTTCCTCATGTTTTTGGGCTGTAATGATACTTTTAATGATGAGACTTCCTTAGCAAGCTGATCTACTCTTTCAAACAAAGCATCTTGTTTTTCAAACTTAGAGATAAATTCCTTATTGAGCTCTTTTTGAGTAGATATAAAAGATCTAATGGTGTTTTCCAAATCACTAGAAACACTACCACTAGAAGCATATTTATTTGGCACATATGGGGGTTTATTATAAGAGTTATAATTGTTGTTCCCATACCCATTGTTACCATAGTTCCTAATGAAGTTGACATCAATGTTTCAGGATTAGTACCAACTAGTTCTTGCAAAGGCATATTTTCAACATTAGGTTTATTAAGCAAAGCAAGAATAGTATCCATCTTAGATGACAAATCATTAGTTTCCTCAATAGTTCACTTTCTTAGAAGGATTCGGTGCCCTATCAGAATGCCATTGACTATAGTTTTGCAAAATGCTTTCCAATATATCCTTAGCCTCTACTATAGTCTTACTCATAAAAGCACCTCCAGCAGCAGAATCAAGTATGTTTCTAGACATGTAGTTTAAACCATTGTAGAAAGAGTGTAATATGGTCCATTCATTAACCCCATGTGAAGGACAAGTTCTAAGCATAAGCTTTATCCTATCCCAAGCCATAGCAACATGTTCATTTTCATTTTGCCTAAAAGAAAGGATGTTGTTTCTATTTTGCAAAATTTTAACAGGAGGATAGTATTTCTTAATGAAAGCTTCTTTCAAATCACTCCAAGTATTGATGCTATCAGTAGGTAATGAGTGCAGCCACTCTTTAGCTTTTCCTCTAAGTGAGAAAGGAAAAAGTTTCAGTTTCAGAATATCACTTTCCACATTCTTAAACTTTTGCATGTCACATATTTCAACAAAATCATGAAGATGCATTGAGGCATCCTCCATAGCACTACCACCAAATTGTTCCCTAGTTATCAAGTTAAGCAAACTAGGACTCACTTCATAACTATCAGCTTTAATCTCAGGTGTGGCAATCGACCTAGCAATGAATTGATCATTAGGAGTGTTTGTGTAGTCACACAACTTAGTTCTTTCTCCCATTTTAGCAAGTTTTTATGTGTTTTTGATTTTTATGATGCAAAACTGAAAATAAATATGACTCACAAATGCAAACCGAATTACAAATGCAAGACACAATGCAATGACAATGACAAAACAAATGAATTTGCTTTGAAGGTAAAGATGGATAAGATGATGCTCACGTAGGTGCAACCTCCCCAAGCTTAGGTGTTAGCACAAGTTGGTGATGAAGTTGACTTTGTTGTGATATCCTTGAATCAATTCGGCTCCAGAAAATAGCTGTTGATGTGGAGTCAGAGTTTTCAGGCTGCACCCTCGGATAAATCTCTTCAGCTACGATTCCCCGGCAACGCGCCAGAAAACACTTTGCTGAGCGCTAAGTTGACGAGGGAATATATTGTGGTGTTGCTTCTATCTCCCCGGCAACGGCGCCAGACAACAGTCTTGATACCCGTAGAAATGATAGCCTTCAGTAGCTACCTGCAGTGAAAAGTATACGGGGTTAGGTTGAGCCTCCAAGTGCAGAGTATGTAGTAGTGGAAGAAGTGTTTTCCCCACGAGGGTGACTCGAGGGTTTAATATCGAACTCTCGGGAATCAGAAGTGATAGATTTATCTTCCTTATCCTCTTTTGGTTACCTACAAAACAAAGTTAAGTGTTTTGGTCCTCAACCTCACATGTGGTTGTCAAGCACAAGGTGTAGAATGATATCAAGATAAATATGCAATGATGGGTGATGAATATGCTAGGATGATGATGGCAATGATATATGATATATTTTTGGGTTTTTATGATGGATGCAAGGTGGAAAAGTCTTTTTGTATTTTCGAATTTATAAATGCAGAAAATGACAAGGTGGCAAAAGTGGTTGGAAAGGTGTTTCTTATGATTAAAAATGGACCGGGGTTCATGGTTTCACTTATGCACTCTCTCTTTAAATGGTGTGGCAGACAAGTGGACAAAGAGTTGACATATGAGATTGCAAGCACAAAGTTTGATATCAAGTTAACAATTATATGGGCATCACGTCCTAACATAGAGACCTTTTGGTTATTAGTCTCACTTATACTCCACCAAGATGCGAACTAAATCATAACACCTTGGTAATTAAGATGACTCAGAGTATCGCAATAAGTTTCATGACATGAAGTGAAAATAAGAACATGCTGGATCTAGTCACAGGAAGAAGCTTGGTCACCCTCAGCCCTTGCAGCATGGTATTTTTGTTTATCCCTAGTGAGGTAACAAAGTAAGGTAAACACCCAAGTGGATCGCGATATTTCAGTTGTCAGCTTACCGCACTCACCACTCCTCGTTACTCCAACTAATGCACACATCACCCCACACACGCTCTCATAAACATGCTTGATCATAACAAGTAGACAAGAACGGGGTACATAATATGCATCTATACTCATAACTGAAACAAACATTTGCAATCTCAACATATATTAACTCACAAAAAGATCCACCGCATAGGTAATACAAATATGACCGTAATCATGTTCAGCAGCTCATACGGTACTCATTAGTGAAACTCAAGAGAGAGGAGAGATACATAAGTTACTTCCACAAACCCATAGTCCAGAGGTGGACTACTCCCTCTTCATGGTGGAGACGGTGGAGATGTCAATGGAGATGGAGACCACGCCGGCAGCACCCCGCCGGAGTTTTCCCCTCCAATCTGCAGCTCCAGGTCTTCATTTTCATGTTTCTGTGATACGGCGGCGCTTGTGTACGTGAACGCCAGGGGACCTTTTTTATAGACGTTTTTAGGTCAAGAGGATGTCGGTGGAGCAAAGATCGACGGCTGCGGAGCCCCGAGGCCCAAAAGAGGTGGGCCCACGCGGCCAGGTACAGGGGCCGCGTGGGGCACCCTCTTTTGGCCTTCTGGCCTCCGTTTGCTTGCTTCCTTCGCTCCGAGGTCTTCCTCCTTCCAAAATAATGATGTCTGTATTTTTCCATAATTTTTGGATGTCGTTTGGGTCCCTGAAACAAAAAAGAAAGAAATAGGGTTTTCTGCCTGCGCAGAGTTAATTCCATAAAATAGGAAACAATTGATTTATTTCCTAAAATCATTAAATAACAGTAATATAACCCTTATATGATGCAAATATGATCGAAATATAAGTGATATAGTGCAAAGTTCATGTATGCATTTTACATGCATCAGTGAAGCACTGACTAAGCATGCATCTCTACACCTTGGCTATTTTCTGGATCATTTACTTTCCATTTCTATGCAAATTGTCTGATCATACTAATCCCAAGCATTTTAACTTAGAAATGTTTAAATCCTGCTATTTGAAACTTGTCTCTAAACTAGCACTTGCTCTAATAGTAAACAGAACTACATTTGAATCCAATTTGAATGAGCTGCTAAGTTTTCAGAACCTTGCACTATTCATATTCTGCTTGTTGTCATTTGTATCCAATTTTCTTTACTTGAGGACAAGCAAAGGTTTAAGTCTGGGGGTTTGATCACCATCATTTATATGCACAATTCACAGACCTAAAACCTCAGAAAACATCACTACTGCTATATCAAGAACTGTAATTATCTGCATTTTACAGTATTTTCATCCAGTTTGCAGTTCAGTGCGCAAAGGCACATAATCTCCTGAAGATCCAATGTAAAAGTAATGCAAGAAGCAACATTCAACTCATACCAATGCAGCAGACAAGATGGCCATGATCAACAAGACCAAATCAAGCTAGAACCTGAAGAACACCACTGTGCCAAAAGTGAACAGTAACTGACAGAGAGCAATTTTGTCAGTTAACTCAAGTTCTTCATCACCAGTCGAAGCAAAGCACAAGTGCAGAAATACAAGGCCCAAAGAGAAGAGAAGAGGCAATTCAAATATGTTTGAATCATAGAAAGGGAAAGAAGATCAACTTGGAGATCAAGGAAACCACAAAGGCATAAAGGCAAAAAGGTGAAAAAGAGAGAAACATGCCATGTGCACTGTGAGCTGTGGCCAAAGAGGAAGCTTCCCACTCCATCAACTCGTACCACACCTCCACAACAAATGGAAAAAGGTGTATAAAGCCACCACCACCACCATAGAGCCTCTCTCTCGCAATTCTCTGGCACACACACCACTCTCTCCCCAATTCACCTCTCCACCTTTCCTCAGCCTCTACTACACCTTTTCACCACCAACTCGAGACCAAGAACACCAAGAACTCCAAGAACAACAAGATCCAGAGAAGAACAAGATGAACAAGGAGATCAGGAGAAGAAGTACAAGGCCTTGGTAACCAGAAGCTCATGATCTGCAACTCTGCTTCCTCTGCTTCGACTAGGGTTTCTGTGAGCTAAAGCCAAAGATTTCTCTCCACTCTCTTGTGTAATCTTGTGTGAATTGAGTAGATCATCCAGCCGTGAGTAGAACTTGTGATATTTAGCTACTGCAGTGAGTTGAGTGACACAGTTCACTGCTTTATCTGAAGTTTTGCATGATTTACTTGTTGTGTTGTGTGATCTGTGTGTGTAAGGCTAATCCCTGCACACTGATTGTTGTAATTTTGTCCCTAGCCTCCCTTTGCTTGTTAACTCACTTGTGGTCTGGCTTGACAACCCATAAAGCAGTGATCTTTGTGTTATGCATTTTCTTCCTGCCTAAAACTGCTAAAAACCCTTGCTTGCATGACTAGTCTCTGCAAGCTGTGAGATCAATCTTGTTCCCTATCTAAACCTTGCTTTGATCCTTGCCAGCAGCTGGATTGACAACCCAGAGGCTGCAAGTTAAATTCTGAACCCTAGTTCTTAAACCCTTTTCCAGTAAAAACATTTACTTTCTTGTTGGAAACCTTAAAAACTGAAGAATTAGTCTAGCTTCTGCCAACCCTTAGCAGCATCATAGACTTGTTGATCCCTGTGGAGATGATAACACAAACCCCACTTGCATTTACAACTTGATCACAAATTTTTATGGATTTTCGGGTATATAAGAAAAATAAAACAAGACAAAAATAAACTAGATAAGAAAACTAAGCAAAATAATACTAGACAAAAGTAAACTAGACAAAACACAACTAAACAAAAATAAACTAAGCACAAATAAACTAGACAGAAGTAAACTAGACAAGACAAAATAAAATAAAAACAGAGAGACGGGTAAAGTTGTAACAACCCCAAGTTTAAAACCTTGAAAACCCGTGTAAAATTTTCGCTTTTGTGTTGCATTGCATCATGGCATCCATATTAAGTTGCTAAACAACACATAAAATTGGTTTGGCAACATTGGGAAACAAAATGCTAAACGTTCTAAACAAAATCTCAAATCAATGAAAGCACTCAAGGTTGCAAACAAAATACTTTGACATTGTATATTTGTCAAGGAAGTTCCAAGAGTTCTGAAAATATATTTTGCACTTGCTATAAATTTCCAAAGGAGCAACATTTTTGAGTTCAGCAAAATGCCCTATTTTTAACCCTAAGAACAATTGTTGTCCAAAACATTTTATTTGGCCACCCCAATTTTTGTGGTGTTTCCACATGTTGTCAGGAGGCTACTCAAATTTTCTCATATTTTTATAAATTATCTAAGTGCCTTAATTAATTCAATGGAATGCTGCTGGATTTTAAAAGGTTTTAAAAAGAAAACTGCCGAGGACCTATCCGTGATGGCAACAAGTTTTCTAGGGGGCAATTTGTGAAATCTGTTTCTTCCTCCTCTCTCCTGTAGCGACCGGGGCACACTGCTCGCGCCGCACCCCCATGCCCTCCTTGCTCGCCGCCCCCCTTCTCTGACTCTTCCCTGCAGGAGAGCACGCCCCCACGAGGCCGCACTGCTCCCCCTTCCTCCTTGCTCACCTGCTCCCGTTCCCCTCTCTTCTCTCCCTACGAGTTGCACCGGAGCTCGAGCTCCGCCGTCACATTGCCGTTGATTGGGGGCACCTTGAGCCAAGCCGAGACCGCCGTGAGCTCCGCCGTGCCGTGCTCCTTCTCAATGCCGAAGTAATCGAAGAGGGAAGTTGAGAATCGACCGCGCCGCCTGTTTCCCTCCGACCACGGCCGCCGCGTCGCCGCCACGTCGCCGGTCGATTGCCGCCGTCTCCGTCCACCCCGCGCCTCGCCGTTTGCGCTTACGTGCTCTTGGTGGGCTGCTGCTCCTTCCCATGCCCTCCTGCCTCCCGTGCGTGAGCCGTAGCTCTAGTGCGCCGTAGAAATCGCCGTCGCCGAAGTTCCGTCGCCGTCGCATGGTTTGGTCGTGTACAGAACCCAGTTTCTTTTCGTCGCTCGGAGTCGATCCGGAGTTGAGTCGGAATTCCGGACGATCGGAAAAATCCGATTATCTACTTACTTGATTCCGACATAATCCAGTACCGTTTTGCAATGTTCTGGAGTGGGATCGGAACCAGTCGGAAATTTCCGAGTAATTCGGAATTCTGAATTAATTCCGAAATTACCCAGTATCAAACTATCCCTGTTTGAGTTATTCTTTCTTTCTAAATTGTTAAATAATGGTGCTGAGTTTTAAATAACCCTTTTTTTAAGAGTACTTATCTAAAAGGAAATTGTAGATGGAATAGCTTGCTATCGGTGCATCCGAAAAATGTGTGTGTTATACCAAAATGTCCAGAAAAATATGAACGACTCATTAAAGTAAATATCATGCATATCTAATCACCAAAACTCTGCATTTCATCACCTGAGCATGACATCCAATATACAAGTCCACCCTCGGGTTTCAACTATCCTAATCAACAAGTAAATATGTTATATTGCTTAAATCCACGGAATATTCGAGTTGCGCCCCTCTAAGCATTCAAACTCCATTTAATTTGAATAGATTGAATCATCCCATCCCGAGGATTTAAATTGACATGTCATCATGTGTTTGTGCATTGCATTTGTTAAATCATGTGTGGTGATTGATTGTTTCTTCCGTTGCTATGCTTCGATAGATCAAGCAGCCGGGGTTACTCCACAATACCCCGAAGATCTGTACTACCAGCCGTATCAACAAGGCAAGCGTAATCCCCCCTCTGAGCATATCTTATCCTATGTTTCCGCAATTATTTTCTCCACTATAATATTGCATGCGGTTCCAAATGTCACCTTTATTGGATTAGAGTATCCTATAGTTGCATTACGTTTCCGATGCCAATACCTGTTTCCCCTCCTATTAACCATAGGTTTGTATTAATGGCCGGAGCTACTTAACTATGCTATGTTGATGCTTAGCCATGCTTAGTTAATGTTATTCGTCCGATGGATGGTTCATGTTGGAAACAGGTGATGAGATGAATGATGATGGTGGAGAATTGTGGTAACAGGTAATAAGATGCTAAAAGGTGGGGATGAGAGGCCACTGTGGTTGTGGTGCTTTGTCTCATTCTCGTCGCCTAGGTGCGAGTTCTTTACCTCTTGAACCAAGACTGAGCGTGCAACCATGCGTGAGGCCTATGCATTCGCAGTGCAGGAACCCTCATAGACTAAATAACTCGGGCGGGACTAGCCAGGGTCCTCTAGTTCGGGCTTCCATTTGCGCGTGCGTTGGGATGGTGGCCAAGACTGAGATGAGGATGGTGGTGTTAGGAAAATGAGTGGCCACGGGGCAGGGTGTTGAGATCCGCTGCTCCGTCCTCACTGATGATCCTGGGTTAGTCCTTAACGAGGGAGAAGTCGACACCGCTCCCACCCAGTCAGCTTTCCAAGGAAGAGAGCTAATTGTACAGGTAATGGGCCGGACGGTACGCGTGGCAAACATTGTACACCCTGCAGGGTAAATCTTTTCGAAAAGCCATGTCCACGGTTACGAACGACTTGGGAAAGGACAATAAGACCATAGAATAACATGAACGGAATGATTAAAACTTGGGTACTAAAGGTGCCACTCAAGAATGCAAGGTCGACTTCCTCGAGGGTGATTCGGGAGGTGCCTTTGTAGAACAGGTATAGTGGTTGATGTTGAGAAAGGTGATGAAAGAAAAGAGTTACTTCTTACCTCTTTGAAAATACTCTGAATAGTCGATGCCATTGAGTTATGTTTTCATAAATAAAATCAGCTTTATGCAAAACAGCCATAAAACTTTGAAAGCCTCATCGAGCTAAAGCTCCATATATAATCTTGCGAGTTCGTCGAACTCAACGTCGTTTGTTTTGTTTCAGAGGAGGACTTCACCGACCTCGAAGGTGGGTTCTTTGTGGACGTCGACGAGTAGTCTGGGGTTCCCAGGTGGCAGCTTGGGACATCCCGTAACAGCTGGCGCTGGGTGTTTGTCTGCAGGCCTCTTAGGCCATAATTTGGATCTTGTTGTTTAGAACAACTTAGTTTGCTTCCGCTTGTTGTAATGTTGGGTCCGTGACCTCTGGTTGTTATTTGCTATCTTTCTCTATTATAAGAGTTGAACTATAATGGTTTGTGTCGTAGAGTCTGTGATGTGCCAGTTGTTCCACAAGTCTTGATCTCTCTATTATGCATTGATAGTTGAGCCTGTGTTAAGGCATCAATCGGGGTGTTGCGTTGCCGTGATCAATTCCGAGCAACGCCTGCCAAAGGTTTTGGCCGGGGATTGGTAAACATGTAACCTCCGGTTGTATTGCTTAACCGGTGACACTCAGCATCACTGTATAGCAGTCGGGTTGGGGCGCCACAAAAGTGTACTCCCCAGGTGAACTTATGAGTAGAGCTATGCTCCCCGGCAACGGCGCCAGAAAATAGTCTTGATAACCCACAAGTATAGGGGATCGCAACAGTCTTCGAGGGAAGTAAAACCCAAATTTATTGATTCGACACATGGGGAGACAAAGAATACTTATAAGCCTTAACAACGGAGTTGTCAATTCAGCTGCACCTGGAAAAGCACTAGTAACAGGGGTGATGTGAAAGCAGCAGTAATATGAGAGCAATAGTAACAGTAGCACAACAGTAGTAGCAGTAACACAGAGGCAATGGCACCAGAAAATAGTTGACACTACTTCTAATGGCATATAGGACCGAATGAGTATTTGATGATGACAGATGGACCGGGGTTCCCAGCTATCTACACTAGTGGTAACTCTCCAATAACAAGTGTTGGGTGAACAAATTACAGTTGGACAATTGATAGAATTGAAATAGCATTAAGACAGAACATCTAGTCTATTAATCATGTAGGCATGTTTTCAATATATAGTCATACGTGCTCGCAATGAGAAACTTGCACAACATCTTTTGTCCTACCAGCCCGTTTGCAGCGGGGCCTCAAGGGAATCTACTGGTAATTAAGGTACTCCTTTTAATAGAGCACCGGAGCAAAGCATTAGCACTTAGTGAAAACATGTGATCCTCATATCTAAACCATCCCCTCCAGTTATCCCAGTTGCTGTCACTCTGGGGCCTCGGGTTCCGGACAGAGACATGTGCAAACAACTTGTAGATACAATCTAAGCAATAATTATATAGCTTAAATCTAAGATCATGCCACTCGTGCACTAGTGACAAGCATTAAACACAACAAGATTACAGCAACAATAACTTCACAAAATTATAGATAGACTGATCATAATGTAACAATTCATCGGATCCCAACAAACACAACACCGATTACATCAGATGGATCTCAATCATGTAAGGCAGCTCATGAGATCATTGTATTGAAGTACATGGGAGAGAGAGTGCCAACTAGCTATAGCTAGAACCCGTAGTCCATGGGGAACTACTCACAAACCATCATGGAGTCAAAGTGTAGAGTCGATGGAGATGGCTCCGGGGGTCAATCCCCGTCCCGGCAGGGTGCCGGAACAGGAACTTCTGGCCCCCGAAACTTGTCTTCGATGGCGGCGGCGCTGCGGAACCCTTTCTGGAATATGACTCCTTATTTTAGGGTTTTTGCGTCGGGGGCAATAAATAGGCGAAAGGACGATGGTCGGTGGAGGCCCGAGGGCTCCTCCCCACATGGCGGCGGGCCAGGGGCCCACCCGCGCCGTGGTATGGGGAGGGAGCCTCGGTGCCCCCCTTTGTCTGTCCTTCGGACTTCGTGTACGTGTCGAAAAAATAGGAACTTCGCTTTTGTTTCGTCCAATTCGAGAATATTTCCAGAACAGCTTTTCTGGAGACAAAAACAGCAGAAAAAAGGAACTGTGGCATCTTGTTAATAGGTTAGTCCCAGAAAATGTATAATAATGATATATAATGCATATAAAACATGTGACATTGATATATAAAACAAGCATGAAACATCAGAAATTATAGATACGTTTGAGACGTATCACAGCTCTACCAGACAGCGATATTGTAACATCCCAAGTTTTTCAAAAGTTGAAAAATCAGAAAAATTTAAAACTTTCGAAAACTATTATGTATTTTGCTCTGAAAAGAAAATTCATGCATACATTCTTCATCATATAGCATTGTTTGCATTTGGATATTTCAAAAGTGGGAAATAAATTTCCACTTGAAAACATATTTCAGAAAATATATTAGTAGAGCAAATTATGCTACAAATTCTTTTGACTTTTGAACTTATTGTTCTGTTAATGTTTGCTTGTGATGGTTTGTATTTGTTTGAACTTATTTGTAAAATAAAGTATCATCAAATATTTACAATTCTGGTACTTAAAGTTATTTAAGCCACATTTACTTTGTTTAAAACCTATTTTTAAAGATTTGACATTTATTGTCAAATTTCCATTTTAAACCTATTTCAAATTTTTGTAAATAATTTGTGATGGAAAATATTAATTGAGGTTTTCAAATTAAAGAGTTGGTTTTTACAAAACTATAGAAATTGGTTTGACTTAATTTGGTTTTGTATTTAAAAAGATATAAAAGTTTTTAGGAAAAGAAAAGCTTTTGAACAAAAATAAAAAGGAACCCTAACTAATTGGGCCAAGCCCATCTCTTCTCTCTCGCACGCGCAGCGCGCTAAAGCCCAGCAGCCGCCCAGCGCTGGCCTCGCTCGCCCCTCTCTCTCTGAGGCACGGGACCCGCACGTGACGTCACCCGTGACGCACGCCTTCAACCTCCAGCGCGTTTTCCGTCCGGAAGAACTCCGATCCGTTCACGACTCGAATCCAAGCCGTGTGGTTCACGAAATCCGTCCGATGCACCCCTATATAAACTCCAGCCCCGCCGCCTTTTTCCGCACCGAAAACCCTATCAATCTCGCCATCAGGCTGCTCGCACGCCACCTCGAAGCTCCGCCTCTGCCACCGGGGAGAAGTTCACCGTACGTAGATTCCGGCAACCCCTAGCCCTCTCTTAACCCTCTTTTCTTTCTTTTTGTGGCGCCCTGACCTGACTGTTATACAGTGATGCTGTGTGTCACCGGTTAAGCGATACAACTGGAGGTTACGGTTTACCAATCCCCGGCCAAAACCTTTGGCAGGCGTTGCTCGGAATGGATCATCGGCAACGCAACACCCCGATTGATGCCTTAACACAGGCACAACCCTCAATGCATAATACAGAGACCAAGACTTGTGGAACAACTGGCACATCACAGACTCTATGACACAAAGTATTATAGTTCAACTCTTATAATAGAGAAAGATAGCAAATGACAACCAGAGGTCACGGACCCAACATTACAACAAGCGGAAGCAAAATAGGTTGTTCTAAACAACAAGATCCAAATTATGGCCTAAGATGCCTACAGATATACACCACAGCGCCAGCTGATCCGGGATGTCCCAAGCTGCCACCTGGGAACCCCAGACTACTCGTCGACGTCCACAAAGAACCCACCTTCGAGGTCGGTGAAATACTCCTCTGAAACAAAACAAACGACGTTGAGTTCGACGAACTCACAAGATTAAGAGCTAATATATGCTCGATGATTAGCTTTCAAGGGTTTATGGCTGTTTTGCATAAAGCTGATTTTATTTATGAAAAACATAACTCGAAGGCATCGACTATTCAGAAATTTTCAAAAGAGGTAAGGAGTAACTCTTTCTTTCATCACCTTACTCATCATCAACCATTGTACCTGTTTCAACAAGGCACCTCCCCGAATCACCCTCGAGGAAGCTCACCTTTCAATCGTGAGTGGTACCTGTAGTACCCAGTTTTTAATCATTCCGTTAAAGTTATTCTATGGTCTTATCGTCCTTTCCCAAGTTGTCCTTAACCGTGGACACGGCTTTTCAAAAAGATTTAACCCTGCAGGGGTGTACAATGTTTGCCACGCGTACCGTCCGGCCCATTACCTAGCTTTTAGCTCTCTTCCTTGGAGAACCGGCTGGGTGGGAGCGGTGTCGACTTCTCCCTCGTTAAGGACTTTCCAGGATCATCAGTGGCGGTAGGACTGCCAGGATCACAACACCCCGCCCCACGGCCACTCATTTTCCTAACACCACCATCCTCATCCCAGTTCACACCACCATCATCACGCATGCGCAAATGGAAGCCCGAACTAGAGGATCCTGGCTAGTCCCGCTCGAGTTATTTAGTCTATGAGGGTTCCTGCACTGCGAATGCATAGGCCTCACGCATGGTTGCACGCTCATTCTTGGTTCGGGAGGTAAAGAACTCGCACCTAGGCGGCGAGAACGAGATAAAGCACCACAACCACAGTGGCCTCTCATCCCCACCTTCTTAGCATCTTATCACCTGTCACCACATTTCTCCACCATCATCTCCACTTTCCACACCTGTTTCCAACAACACATATATCCATCGTACAGCTATGCATATAACTAGGCATGGCTAAGCATCACATAGCATTTATAAGTATCTCGGCCAACAACACAAACCTATGGATAATAGGAGGGGAAACAGATAATGGCATAGGGAAAAAAATTAATGCAACTAAAGGATACTCTAATCCGACAAAAGTTGACATTTAGAACCGCATGCAATATTATAGTGGAGAAAATATTTGCGGAAACATAGGATAAGATATGCTCAGAGGGGGATTACGCTTGCCTTGCTGATACGGCTGGTAGTACGGATCGTCACAAGACGGGGGTGGCACTTCACCTCCTTGATCTACCGATGCACAAAAAACACCGGAAAAGCAATCAACACATGGCAATTGTGCAATGCATACAAAGGATGATGATATGACATTTTAAATGCACCCTAGAAACTTTAAACAGGAACAACCAATTAAATGGGGTCCCCGTTATATTTATCGCATAATTTGGAAGAACCTCATATTAAAACTTAATGAGTGCCATGACTACTAGAGCACCTTATTGTAATTGTGATCGATGATGCATGATGATAGAGATTGTGGATCACTTATGATTTTCTGAGCATTTTGATATAAGGAACACATTTTTCCGAGGTCCCGGTCAAAAGTTATTAGTTTTCTCCTGACCGAAGTGTGGAGTTTGTCATAGAGCTACTTCCCGGTACCGCTCCAATTTCCAAGAAGCCCTACCGTATGCCGGTGGAAGAGTTGGCTCTGTTGAAAGAGCAAATTGATCAGCTGTTAGCTAAGGATTTCATTCAGCCTAGCAGTTCACCATGGGGTTGTCCGGTACTCTTTGTCAAGAAGAGGGATTCTACCGTGCCTCGTCTAGTCTCTGACTATCAACCGTTGAATGCGGTGACCATCAAGAACAAGTACCCTATTCCTCGTATCAATGATCTGTTGGATCAATTGGCTGGTGCAACGGTATTCTCCAAGATGGATCTGAGGTCAGGCTATCATCAGATCAAGATCAGAAAGGAGGATATTCCAAAGACGGCATTCGTCACTCGATATGGCTCTTATGAGTCTACCGTCATGTCCTTCGGTCTCACAAATGCCCCGGCTACTTTCATGAGGCTCATGAACTCTGTCTTCATGGATTATCTTGACAAGTTTGTTGTCATTTATATTGATGACATTCTCATCTACTCCAAAACTAATGAAGAGCATGAGGAACATCTTCGTTTGGTTCTGACACGACTTCGAGAACACCGCCTCTATGCCAAGTTCTCCAAGTGTGAGTTTTGGTTGGATAATCTCGTCTTCCTTGGTCATGTGATATCCGCTGGAGGTGTGGCTGTCATTCCCGACAAGATCCAGTCCATTCTGGATTGGCCAACTCCAATGTCAGTCAAGGACATCCGTAGCTTTCTCGGATTGGCAGGTTATTACCGCCGGTTCATTGAAGGTTTCTCCAAGATAGCCAAGGCTCTGACTGACCTTCTCAAGAAGGATAAAAAGTTTGTATGGTCGGCCGAAGCTGAAGAGAGTTTCAAAACACTGAAAGCCAAGCTCACCTCCGCTCCTGTGCTTGTCCTGCCGGACACGAGCAAGGATTTCGTCGTCTTCTGTGACGCCTCTCTTCAAGGTTTGGGTTGTGTATTGATGCAAGATGGCCATGTGGTGGCGTATGCTTCTCGCCAATTGAAGCCGCATGAGCTCAACTACCCAACTCATGATCTGGAACTTGTCGCGGTGGTTTATGCTTTGAAGCAATGGAGACCATACCTGTTTGATAACCGTTGCGAGATCTTCTCGGATCACAAGAGTCTGAAATACCTCTTTACCCAGCCGGATTTGAATCTCAGGCAAAGGCGTTGGTTGGAGTTAATCACGGACTACAATGTGAGTCTGAACTATCAACCCGGCAAAGCAAACGTCGTGGCTGACGCGCTAAGTCGGAAGTCCTATTGTAACAATCTGATGATTGAGAAGGCCCAACCTGCCCTACATGAAGAGTTCGCCCGTTTGAACCTGGAAATTGTTCCCTCCGGCTACCTTGCAAATCTGGAGATCAAATCTACTCTTGTAGACCAGATTAAGGATGCTCAAACTCGTGACAAGGGCATTCAGAAAATCAAAGAGAACATTGCTAGCGGGAAGGCAAAATGTTTTTCTGTCAATGAATCCGGAGTTGTTTATTTCGGTGACCGCTTGGTTGTGCCAAAGAAACAAAAGTTGAGAGGGCTGATCCTCCAAAAAGCTCATGAATCTCCTCTCTCTATTCATCCCGGTAGTACCAAGATGTACCAAGACCTTCGACCACTATTCTGGTGGACTCGTATGAAACGAGAAATTGCCAAGTATGTTGCTGAATGCGACACCTGTCGACGGGTAAAGGCTGAACATCAAAGACCTGCCGGTACTCTTCGCCCTATTGCAGTCCCCGAGTGGAAATGGGATGAAATTGGTATGGACTTCATCACCGGGTTTCCCCGATCTCAAAAGGGCAACAATGCTATCTGGGTAATCATTGATCGTCTTTCCAAGGTTGCTCACTTCCTACCAGTCCGTGATGATGTACGGGCAAGTCAACTTGCTGAATTATATTTGGCTCGTATTGTTCCATTGCATGGGGTCCCTCTGAGGATCATATCGGACCGTGGAAGTATCTTTGTATCCAAGTTTTGGCAGAGTTTCCAAACTGCTATGGGGTCCCGTCTCAACTTCAGTACCGCCTACCATCCTCAAACTGATGGTCAAACCGAAAGAGTGAACCAAGTATTGGAAGACATGCTTTGGGCATGTGTGATCTCTTTTGGCAAGGGTTGGGAAAAGTATCTCCCTTTCGCGGAGTTCTCCTACAACAATAGCTATCAAGCTAGTCTGGGCATGGCTCCATTCGAGGCTCTATATGGAAGAAAATGCCGCACTCCTCTAAATTGGTCCGAGACCGGAGAGAGAGCACTCTTTGGTCCTGATGTGATCAATGAAGCTGAGGAGAAGGTGTGGATCATAAGAGAGAATTTGAAGATTGCTCAGTCTAGGCAGAAGAGCTACTATGATAAACATCATCAGGAAATTCACTATGAAATTGGTGATAAAGCTTACCTCCGTGTCTCTCCCCTTCGTGGCATTCGCCGCTTCGGAATCAAAGGGAAATTGGCCCCTCGCTATGTTGGTCCCTTCACCGTCCTAGAAAAGCGAGGAGATCTTTCTTATAAGTTGGAGTTACCGGTCAAATTCCCAAATGTACATGATGTGTTTCATGTCTCCCAACTTCGCCGGTGTTTCAAGGATCCAATCCATGGGTCAATCATGAAGAGCTAGATCTACAAGAAGACCTCACTTATCGTGAGCATCCTATCCGTGTCTTGGATGAAGCTGAAAGAAAGACCCGGAACAAGACTACCAAGTTCCTCAAAGTCCAGTGGTCTCACCACTCCGAGGATGAAGCAACTTGGGAACGAGAGTCTAGTCTTCGTGAGGAGTATCCCGACTTCTTCTCGCAATCTTAGAATCTCGGGACGAGATTCCTGTAAGGAGGGTAGAGTTGTAACAGCCCAAAACTGAGAACCTAAAAACCTGTGTATTTTTTCCACTTTTGTGTTAATTGCATCGTGGCATCCATGCATAAACATGTCTCTTCTGAATTGATACAACATTGATATCGAAATGATATTGAGTTGCTAAAACAAAATGCCCAAAGTGCTTGAACAAAACTTCCACACGATGGTGGCACTCAAAGTTGCAAAACAAAATTTCCTTGACATCTTATATTTGTCAAGGAAGTTCCAAGAGCTCAAAACAAATATTTTGCTTTTGCTTCAAATTGTTAAAGGAGCCACATCTTTGAATTTAGCAAAAATGCCCTAAGTCAACCCTATTAACAAAGGTGGTCCAAACAATTTTATTTTGCCACACCAAAGTTTGGGGTACTTCTACATAACATGAGGAGTCTCCCCAAATTTTCTCAGAATTTTTGGAAGTATTCAAATACCTGATTTAATTCAAATACAGCTGCTGTAAATTTTGTCCAGAACTGAAAAGGACCTGTTCGTAAATAATGGAGGACCTGTCCATGTTAGAAATAGAAGCTCCAGGGGTTTTCGGAAGTTTGCCATCTTCTTCGTCCCTATAGCGACACGGTCGCGTCGCTGCCGCCGGACCACCTCGTCGCCATGCCCTCCTTGCGCGCCGGGCCCCCCCCTGCTCTGCCTCCCCTGGAAGAGGAGCTCCTCGAGGCCCCACCCCGTGCTGCCCCGTTCCCCCTGCTCCTCTGCTCCCCATCTCTTCCCTCCCGAGCCGCCATGGCCGCCGGACTCGCCGAGCTTGTCTCCGTCGCCTGAGCGCCTCCCGCTCAAATCGAGGACCGGAGAAAGCTCCGCCGTGCTCTCCTCTACCTCCACGTGGAAGGAATCGACGCAGAACGTCACGAATCGCCGTCGCCATCGCCGTTTCCCCGCCGCCGGCCGAAGCTCCGCCGCGGCCTCGCCGGTTGATTTTGCCGCCGTCCGTCCACCTCCGGCCACGCCAAGACCACCCACGAGACCAGGGTGAGATGCTGCTTCTCCCCATGCCCATCCCTCGCCGCTGTGTCGCGCGCCACCATCGCATCCTTGCCGCGCCGCGCTCACGTCGCACTGTCACCGTGCGCTCTTTTCTTTTTCCTCGTTCAGTTTCGTTAGTTCTCGACCGGAGATTCCGGCCCAACTCCGGTGTAACTCCGGCCCGCGTCCAGAGACTGCCGTCGTTGGGCTGAAAATTGCTGGACCGGAAACTCCGGCCCATGAGCACTGGTGGACCGGAAATTCCGGCCTGTGCAGAAAATTATGCAGTTTTCCTTTTTCCTTTCCCTTTCGATAGTACATGTCCCCGCTCCCCCTCCCACGTGTAGAGTATCGAACTCCGATGATTCAAGTATACCATCCCCTCCCTCGAGTCGGGTACTTATATTTTTTTCATCGTTGGAATTAATTAATTAAAAGAATAATTTAAAAAGGAGGAAATTCTAAAACTAATAACTTTTGACCGGGACCTCGGAAAAATGTGTTCCTTATATCAAAATGCTCAGAAAATCATAAGTGATCCACAATCTCTATCATCATGCATCATCGATCACAATTACAATAAGGTGCTCTAGTAGTCATGGCACTCATTAAGTTTTAATATGGGGTTCTTCCAAATTATGCGATAAATATAACGGGGACCCCATTTAATTGGTTGGTCCTGTTTAAAGTTTCTAGGGTGCATTTAAAATGTCATATCATCATCCTTTGTATGCATTGCACAATTGCCATGTGTTGATTGCTTTTCCGGTGTTTTTTGTGCATCGGTAGATCAAGGAGGTGAAGTGCCACCCCCATCTTGTGACGATCCGTACTACCAGCCGTATCAGCAAGGCAAGCGTAATCCCCCCTCTGAGCATATCTTATCCTATGTTTCCGCAAATATTTTCTCCACTATAATATTGCATGCGGTTCTAAATGTCAACTTTTGTCAGATTAGAGTATCCTATAGTTGCATTAATTTTTTTCCCTATGCCATTATCTGTTTCCCCTCCTATTATCCATAGGTTTGTGTTGTTGGCCGAGATACTTATAAATGCTATGTGATGCTTAGCCATGCCTAGTTATATGCATAGCTGTACGATGGATATATGTGTTGCTGGAAACAGGTGTGGAAAGTGGAGATGATGGTGGAGAAATGTGGTGACAGGTGATAAGATGCTAAGAAGGTGGGGATGAGAGGCCACTGTGGTTGTGGTGCTTTGTCTCGTTCTCACTGCCTAGGTGCGAGTTCTTTACCTCCCGAACCAAGAATGAGCGTGCATGTGGCGCCCCGACCCGACTGCTATACAGTGATACTGTGTCTCCGGTTATCCGATACCAGCAGGCACACTATCAAAGCATAAGAGAGAGATCAAGACTTGTGGAACAACTGGCACATCGCAGACTCTACGACACAAATCATATAGTTCAACTCTTATAATAGAGAAAGATAGCAAATGACAACCAGAGGTCACAGACCCAACATTACATCAAGCGGAAGCGAAATTAGGTTGTTCTAAACAACAAGATCCAACATATGGCCTAAGAGGCCTACAGATAAACATCACAACGCCAGCTGTTCCAGGATGTCCCAAGCTGCCACCTGGGAACCCCAGACTACTCGTCGACGTCCACAAAGAACCCACCTTCGAGGTCGGTGAAGTCCTCTCCTGAAAATAAGCAAACGACGTTGAGTTCGACGAACTCGCAAGATTAAGAGCTAATATATGCTCGATGATTGGCTTTCAAGGTTTTATGGCTGTTTTGCATAAAGCTGATTTTATTTATGAAAACATAACTCAAAGGCATCGACTATTCAGAGTATTTTCAAAAGAGGTAAGAAGTACTCTTTTCTTGATCACCTTTCTCAACAACAACCATCACCAACCACTGTACCTGTTCATCAAAGGCACCTCCCCGAATCACCCTCGAGGAAGCTCACCTTGCTTTTGTGAAGTGGTACCTCTAGTACCCAGTTTTTAATCATTCCGTTAGAGTTATGCTATGATCTTACCTTCACTTCCCAAGTCGTCCATAACCGCGGACACGGCTTTTCGAAAAGATTTAACCCTGCAGGGGTGTACAAATGTTTGCCACGCGTACCGTCCGGCCCATTACCTGATCATTAGCTCTCTTCCTTGGAGAGCCGGCTGGGTGGGAGCGGTGTCGACTTCTCCCTCGTTAAGGACTAACCCAGGATCATCAGTGAGGACGAAGCACGGATCATCGACACCGTGCCCCGTGGCCACTCATTCTCCTAACACCACAATCCTCATCTCAGCTCATCCCACCATCATCACGCACGCGCAAATGGAAGCCCGAACTAGAGGACCCTGGCTAGCCCCGCTCGAGTTATTTAGTCTATGAGGGTTCCTGCAAATGCATAGGCCTCACGCATGGTTGCACGCTCAGTCTTGGTTCAAGAGGTATAGAACTCGCACCTAGGCGGCGAGAACGAGACAAAGCACCACAACCACAGTGGCCTCTCATCCCCACCTTTAAGCATTTATTACCCGTCACCACAATTCCTCCACCATCATTCTCATTTCAACACCTGTTTCCAACATAAACCATCCACCATATAGCTATGCAATTAACTAAGCATGGCTAAGCAACAACATAGCATAGTAAGTATCTCGGCCAACAATACAACCCTATGGATAATAGGAGGGAAACAGGTAAAAGGGCATAGGGAACTTAATGCAACTATAGGATACTCTAATCCAAGAAAATTGACATTTAGAACCGCATGCAATATTATAGTGGAGAAAATATTTGCGGAAACATAGGATAAGATATGCTCAGAGGGGGGATTACGCTTGCCTTGCTCAATGTGCGGGTAGTACGGATCGTCGGGGTATTGCGGTGTAACCCCGGCTGCTTGATCTATCGAGGCATAGCAACGGAAGAACAATCAATCACCACACAAACTTTAGCAAATGCAATGCACAAACACATGATGGCATGTCAATTTAAATCCCCGAGAGGAGGATGATTCAACTATTCAATTTAACGGAGTTTGGGTGCTTAGAGGGGTGCACTTCGAACATACCGTGGAGTTAAATCAAGATTCATCTTTACTTGTTAATTAGCATAGATGATCCTATGGTTAACTTGCATGTGAATGGCATGATCATGTGATGAAATGCATGGTTTAGGTGATTTAAACATTAGTGTAAACAAGTTCCAAAAATTGGGCTGAAACCGGTTAAAACGGGCATCCGGAATGAAATCCGGAAAATTCTGGGTTTTATACCGGGTCATTCCGGGTTTTATACCGGGTCTGGCACCGGGTTTAATTCCGGGTCATTTCCGGGTATGATCCGGGCGAAAATGGTCGAGTCCAGTACCGTTTTTCTTAACCCGGTATAGATTCCGGACCATTCCGGGTCTGGTACCGGGTGATTCCGGGTTCAGTTCCGGAAATTTCCGGGTCTGACACCGGATTTGTCAACGCGACGAGAACTAAAACTGCTACGGTGAATCCACGAAATGGAGGGGGAGGAAGGGAGAATGGGGGTGCATTTGGAAGGCTTGCTCACCCTGAACTCGTGGGGTGCTTGAGAGTGGGTGGAGATGGCCGGAATCGCTCGGGAAAGCTCCGGGCAACCGCGGGGGAAGTAGTGGACGGCGAGCTCGATTGAAGGCTTCCCGGCTCGATTCCTTCGGTGGAGAGGTAGAGGACGGCGAGGCGGAGCTATTGGCGGTCTTCGTTTCGCTCGGGGACTCCTCAATCAACGGCGGCGAGCTCGGCCATGGGAGTTAGCTTTTGGAGCTCTTGGGGAGAGGAAAATATGGAGAAGAGAGTGAGGGAGAGGGAGTGGGCTGGTTGGGGGTTTTCTCCTTTTTCTTTATTTTCCAACTTACACAAAACCCCCTGCACTTTTGTTTCCAACATGGATAGGTCCTTTCCCCCTTTTGAAAGAAAAATTAGTAGCTCCTTTCTAGATTTAATTAAGGCACTAACTTATTTTAGAGAAATATGACAAAAATTTGGGGAGGCTCCCCTTAGCTTGATGAAGCTCCAAAATTTTGGTGTGACAAAAATAAAAGGTTTTGAACCACCCTTGTTCATATAGGTTTGGATTAGGGCATTTTGCTAAATTAAAAATGTTGCTCCTTTGGTAAATTAGAGCAAGTGCAAAATATTACCTGGGAGTTTGTTGAAACAAGTTTGCATTGTGGTTTTCAAATGGTGCTAAACCATTTAGTGTGTTGCCCAGCAATTTAATATGGATGCCATGATGCAGTTAAACACAAAAGCGAAAATTTTAAACAGGTTTTCAGGTTCTCAAGTTTGGGGCTGTTACAAATCTACCCTCCTTACAGGAATCTCGTCCCGAGATTCTAAGGTGCGGAAAGAAATCGGGATACTCCTCACGAGACTAGACTCTCGTTCCCAAGTTGCTTCTTCCTCGGAATGATGAGACCATTGAACTTTGAGAAACTTGGTAGTCTTGTTACGAGTCTTTCTTTCGGCTTCGTCCAAGACACGGATAGGATGTTCGCGATAAGTAAGATCTTCCTGGAGATCCAGCTCTTCATGATTGACCCCATGGATAGGATCTTTGAAACACCGGCGAAGTTGAGATACATGGAACACATCATGCACATTGGGAAAGATGACCGGTAACTCCAACTTATAAGAAAGATCTCCTCGCTTGGCCAGAACGGTGAAGGGGCCAACATAGCGAGGCGCCAATTTCCCTTTGATTCCGAAGCGGCGAACGCCACGGAGGGGAGAGACACGGAGATAAGCTTTATCACCGATTTCATAGTGAATTTCCTGATGATGCTTATCATAGTAGCTCTTCTGCCTAGACTGAGCAATCTTCAGATTCTCTCTTATGATTCTAACCTTCTCCTCAGCTTCATTGATATATCTGGACCAAAGAGTGCCCTCTCTCCGGTCTCAGACCAATTTAGAGGAGTGCGGCATTTTCTTCCATAGAGAACCTCAAATGGAGCCATGCCCAGACTAGCTTGATAGCTATTGTTGTAGGAGAACTCCGCGAAAGGGAGATACTTTTCCCAATCCTTGCCGAAAGAGATTACACATGCCCTAAGCATGTCTTCCAAAACTTGGTTCACTCTCTCGGTCTGACCATCAGTTTGGGGATGGAAAGCGGTGCTGAAGTTAAGACGAGTTCCCATAGCAGTTTGGAAACTAGTCCAAAACTTGGAGGTGAATAGGCTTCCACGATCAGAAATTATCTTCTTGGGAATGCCGTGAAGGACGACGATACGAGAGGTATACAGGTCTGCCAACTTGGCAGCAGTAACGTCCACTCGAACAGGGAGGAAGTGAGCCACTTTGGATAGTCGATCAATGATGACCCAGATGGCATCATGCCCTTTGGAGACTTCGGAAGACCAGTAATGAAATCCATACCAATTTCATCCCATTTCCACTCGGGAATAGCAATAGGGTGAAGAGTACCGGCAGGTCTTTGATGTTCAGCCTTTACCCGTCGACAGGTGTCACATTCAGCAACATACCTAGCAATTTCCCGTTTCATACGGGTCCACCAGAATAGTGGTCGAAGGTCTTGGTACATTTTGGTACTACCGGGATGAATAGAGAGAGGAGATTCATGAGCTTCTTGGAGGATCAACTCCCTCAATTTTCGTTTCTTTGGCACCACCAAGCGGTCACCAAAATAAACCACTCCAGATTCATTGACAGAGAAACATTTGGCCTTCCCGCTGGCAATGTTCTCCTTGATTTTTAGAATACCCTTGTCACGCTTCTGAGCATCCTTAATCTGGTCCACAAGAGTAGATTTGATCTCCAGATTTGCAAGGTAGCCGGAAGGAACAATTTCCAGGTTCAAACGGGCGAACTCTTTATAAAGGGCAGGTTGGGCCTTTCAATCATCAGATTGTTGCAATAAGACTTCCGACTTAGCGCGTCAGCCACGACGTTTGCTTTGCCGGGTTGATAATTCAGACTCACATTGTAGTCCGTGATTAACTCCAACCAACGCCTTTGCCTGAGATTTAAATCCGGCTGGGTGAAGAGGTACTTCAGACTCTTGTGATCCGAGAAGATCTCGCAACGGTTACCAAACAAGTATGGTCTCCATTGCTTCAAAGCATAGACCACTGCGGCAAGCTCTAGATCATGAGTTGGGTAATTGAGCTCATGCGGCTTAAGTTGGCGAGAAGCATAGCCACCACATGGCCATCTTGCATTAGCACACAGCCCAAACCTTGAAGAGAGGCGTCACAGAAGACGACGAAATCCTTGCTTGTGTCCGGCAGGACAAGCACAGGAGCGGACGTGAGCTTGGCTTTCAGTGTTTGGAAACTCTCTTCAGCTTCGGCCGACCATACAAACTTTTATCCTTCTTGAGAAGGTCAGTCAATGCCTTGGCTATTTTGGAGAAAGCTTCGATGAATCGGCGGTAGTAACCCGCCAATCCGAGAAAGCTACGAATGTCCTTGACTGACATTGGAGTTTTCCAGTCTAGAATAGCTTGAATTTTGTCGGGGATGACTTCCACACCATTGGCAGATATTACATGTCCAAGGAAGACAAGTTTATCCAACCAAAACTCACACTTGGAGAACTTGGCATAGAGACGGTGTTCCGAAGCCGTGTCAGAACCAACCGAAGGTGTTCATCATGCTCTTCGTCGGTTTTAGAATAGATGAGGATGTCATCGATGTAAATGACGACAAACTTATCAAGATAATCCATGAAAATGGAATTCATGAGCCTCATGAAAGTAGCTGGAGCATTTGTGAGACCAAAGGACATGACGGTATACTCATATGAGCCATAGCGAGTAACAAATGCCGTCTTTGGGATATCCTCCTTTCTGATCTTTATTTGATGGTACCCAGACCTCAGATCCATCTTGGAGAATACTCTTGCACCAGCTAACTGATCCAACAGATCATTGATGCGAGGAATGGGTACTTGTTCTTGATTGTCACCGCATTCAACGGTCTATAGTCAGAGACAAGACGAGGCACGGTAGAATCCCTCTTCTTGACAAAGAGTACCGGACAACCCCATGGTGAACTGCTAGGCTGGATGAACTCCTTGCTAACAGCTGATCAATTTGCTCTTTCAACAGAGCCAACTCTTCCACCGGCATACGGTAGGGCTTCTTGGAAATTGGAGCGTACCGGGAAGTAGTCTATGACAAACTCCACACTTCGATCAGGTGGCATGCCAGGCAATTCTTCTGGGAACACATCCGGGAAGTCACACACCACGTGTATGTCCTGGATTTCAGGAGGGGACAAGCCTTCCATGAAACATAGGGTGATCTCCGGGGAGAGGGGATTGTCTGATGATGGAGGTCCTGAATATGTAGCCCAAAACTGCACATCGTAACCGGAAGGGTGGGTCACGGTGATGGACTTAGCAGCACAGTCGAGATTAGCATGGTATCTTGCTAACCAGTCCATGCCCAGTATGGCATCAAGGCCCTTCGACCTCAAGGCTATCAACGGGAAAGGGAAGGACAGGGATGCTATGATAATCTGGACCTCAGGAGTAACGCCATCGGTTTGCCATTTAGAGCCAGGAGTGGAGATCTCCAAAGGTCGTCTCATTTTCTCGAACGGTATTTTGTGCTCTTTTGCAAACGCTATGGATATGAATGAATGCGATGCTCCAGAGTCAAACAAAACCGTAGCTGTATTGCCGTTGATTCGTAACTCACCCATGAGAACGCCGGGATCATCTTCAGCTTCTTCAATAGAGACGTGGTTCAGGCGACCACGCACAAAGGTCCAGCCTTGCCAGCTGGAGTGGCAGGGGCTCGTGCAGGAGTTATCGCGAGAGGGGTCTTCTGGGGGCACTCCCTGGAGTAGTGACCAGCCTGGCCACAGGTGTAGCAAGTGACTCCAGGTGGAGCAGGTAGCATAGGACGGTACCCACTTCCGCCTATCCCAAGTGTCGAAGTAGTGGGGTGCGGAGGAGGTGGCCTATATCCTGCTGCCCTCGGCATGAAGGGAGCACGAGGTACGGCGCTGTAGGGAACAAAGACCCTGCGCTTCTTGCTCTCAGAACCCGAGGAACTCTGGTGGTCCCCATGTGCGGGCCTCTTGGAAGCTTCAAGTTCCTTTCTTCCTTGCTCAAGAGTGAAAGCCTGATTGAACAGCTCCTGATAGGTCTGGAACCTGAAGGGCAAAAGCTCATAGCGGAGCTGCGGAGTCAGACCCTTGCGGAACAGCTCTTGCTTGTCAGCATCATTGGTCACGTCCCTTGGGGCGTAACGAGACAGATGGTTGAACTCACGACCATAAGTGCGGAGGTCCATCCGTCCCTGTTGCAGATCCAGGAACTCTCTCCTCTTCAAGTCCATGATCGGTGGGGAATGTATCCGCACGGAAGGCAGTGCGAAAATCCGCCCAGTGAAGACATGGTTGGCTGGAAACAAAGCCACATGGCTTTCCCACCAACAGCCAGCAGCACCAACCAAAGATAGGTGGCAAAGTTGACTTGTTCAGCCAATGGGACATGCAGCGCGGAGAACTTGCGCTCCAAAGCACGAAGCCAATCATCAGCTTCCAGTGGCTCCTTAGCATCAGCAAAGTGGGTGGCTGTGAGCGCAGGAACTCGGTGAGAGTGTTGCACTCGTTCCTCCGTGCATTCTGCTGCACCAACTGCTCAAGCAAGCGCTCATTGCGCCCACGGTTCTCCTCAATGCCATCAAGACTTGAGCCATCGAGGGTGGTGGCGGCAGATCATCCTCATCATCATCGTGGTTACCGCGACCACCACGGCCTCCACGGCCTCCACGACCTCCTCGAGCCATTCTGGAGATTTGACAATGACACGGTTAGCATCTTTCTCCGAATGGTCGAACAATAGCATTAGCGTCTTCACAAGTACACAGACTAGGGACGATAATACTTTGCGAGAAGGAAAACAACAAGATAGAACTTGGGTCGAAGATCAGCATCATGTGCTACTAGTGAGAGTTAAGAAATCACAACTTAACACACTCTAGTTGGCACAATCCGGGACCTTATGTTCAAGTCCGTGGGTTAACACCCAAAGAAAGGATCAAATGATTCGACTCGGTAGAAACATCTTAGTTGATTTGGGATTGCAACGCAGCGGGAGCAACGTGACACATAACACTCAAGGTCGAACCCACCCACGTTTCTCCTAATTTTGAAGTAACAGGTGAGAAGCAAAACTTTTAAACTCAAATCGAGGTAAGATTGCTCCGAGATTAGAGGGTAACCAGATAAGGAGTAAAAAGAATCCTAAGATGGTTTTCACAACTCATTTTTAGGTTAAAAATATTTTCACAAACACTAGACTCAACATCGACCAGTAGAAGGGTTTCCTACAGGCAGTACTGCTCTGATACCAACTTGTGGCGCCCCGACCCGACTGCTATACAGTGATACTGTGTCTCCGGTTATCCGATACCAGCAGGCACACTATCAAAGCATAAGAGAGAGATCAAGACTTGTGGAACAACTGGCACATCGCAGACTCTACGACACAAATCATATAGTTCAACTCTTATAATAGAGAAAGATAGCAAATGACAACCAGAGGTCACAGACCCAACATTACATCAAGCGGAAGCGAAATTAGGTTGTTCTAAACAACAAGATCCAACATATGGCCTAAGAGGCCTACAGATAAACATCACAACGCCAGCTGTTCCAGGATGTCCCAAGCTGCCACCTGGGAACCCCAGACTACTCGTCGACGTCCACAAAGAACCCACCTTCGAGGTCGGTGAAGTCCTCTCCTGAAAATAAGCAAACGACGTTGAGTTCGACGAACTCGCAAGATTAAGAGCTAATATATGCTCGATGATTGGCTTTCAAGGTTTTATGGCTGTTTTGCATAAAGCTGATTTTATTTATGAAAACATAACTCAAAGGCATCGACTATTCAGAGTATTTTCAAAAGAGGTAAGAAGTACTCTTTTCTTGATCACCTTTCTCAACAACAACCATCACCAACCACTGTACCTGTTCATCAAAGGCACCTCCCCGAATCACCCTCGAGGAAGCTCACCTTGCTTTTGTGAAGTGGTACCTCTAGTACCCAGTTTTTAATCATTCCGTTAGAGTTATGCTATGATCTTACCTTCACTTCCCAAGTCGTCCATAACCGCGGACACGGCTTTTCGAAAAGATTTAACCCTGCAGGGGTGTACAAATGTTTGCCACGCGTACCGTCCGGCCCATTACCTGATCATTAGCTCTCTTCCTTGGAGAGCCGGCTGGGTGGGAGCGGTGTCGACTTCTCCCTCGTTAAGGACTAACCCAGGATCATCAGTGAGGACGAAGCACGGATCATCGACACCGTGCCCCGTGGCCACTCATTCTCCTAACACCACAATCCTCATCTCAGCTCATCCCACCATCATCACGCACGCGCAAATGGAAGCCCGAACTAGAGGACCCTGGCTAGCCCCGCTCGAGTTATTTAGTCTATGAGGGTTCCTGCAAATGCATAGGCCTCACGCATGGTTGCACGCTCAGTCTTGGTTCAAGAGGTATAGAACTCGCACCTAGGCGGCGAGAACGAGACAAAGCACCACAACCACAGTGGCCTCTCATCCCCACCTTTAAGCATTTTATTACCCGTCACCACAATTCCTCCACCATCATTCTCATTTCAACACCTGTTTCCAACATAAACCATCCACCATATAGCTATGCAATTAACTAAGCATGGCTAAGCAACAACATAGCATAGTAAGTATCTCGGCCAACAATACAACCTATGGATAATAGGAGGGAAACAGGTAAAAGGCATAGGGAACTTAATGCAACTATAGGATACTCTAATCCAAGAAAATTGACATTTAGAACCGCATGCAATATTATAGTGGAGAAAATATTTGCGGAAACATAGGATAAGATATGCTCAGAGGGGGGATTACGCTTGCCTTGCTCAATGTGCGGGTAGTACGGATCGTCGGGGTATTGCGGTGTAACCCCGGCTGCTTGATCTATCGAGGCATAGCAACGGAAGAACAATCAATCACCACACAAACTTTAGCAAATGCAATGCACAAACACATGATGGCATGTCAATTTAAATCCCCGAGAGGAGGATGATTCAACTATTCAATTTAACGGAGTTTGGGTGCTTAGAGGGGTGCACTTCGAACATACCGTGGAGTTAAATCAAGATTCATCTTTACTTGTTAATTAGCATAGATGATCCTATGGTTAACTTGCATGTGAATGGCATGATCATGTGATGAAATGCATGGTTTAGGTGATTTAAACATTAGTGTAAACAAGTTCCAAAAAAATTGGGCTGAAACCGGTTAAAACGGGCATCCGGAATGAAATCCGGAAAATTCTGGGTTTTATACCGGGTCATTCCGGGTTTTATACCGGGTCTGGCACCGGGTTTAATTCCGGGTCATTTCCGGGTATGATCCGGGCGAAAATGGTCGAGTCCAGTACCGTTTTTCTTAACCCGGTATAGATTCCGGACCATTCCGGGTCTGGTACCGGGTGATTCCGGGTTCAGTTCCGGAAATTTCCGGGTCTGACACCGGATTTGTCAACGCGACGAGAACTAAAACTGCTACGGTGAATCCACGAAATGGAGGGGGAGGAAGGGAGAATGGGGGTGCATTTGGAAGGCTTGCTCACCCTGAACTCGTGGGGTGCTTGAGAGTGGGTGGAGATGGCCGGAATCGCTCGGGAAAGCTCCGGGCAACCGCGGGGGAAGTAGTGGACGGCGAGCTCGATTGAAGGCTTCCCGGCTCGATTCCTTCGGTGGAGAGGTAGAGGACGGCGAGGCGGAGCTATTGGCGGTCTTCGTTTCGCTCGGGGACTCCTGAATCAACGGCGGCGAGCTCGGCCATGGGAGTTAGCTTTTGGAGCTCTTGGGGAGAGGAAAATATGGAGAAGAGAGTGAGGGAGAGGGAGTGGGCTGGTTGGGGGTTTTCTCCTTTTTCTTTATTTTCCAACTTACACAAAACCCCCTGCACTTTTGTTTCCAACATGGATAGGTCCTTTCCCCTTTTGAAAGAAAAATTAGTAGCTCCTTTCTAGATTTAATTAAGGCACTAACTTATTTTAGAGAAATATGACAAAAATTTGGGGAGGCTCCCCTTAGCTTGATGAAGCTCCAAAAATTTTGGTGTGACAAAAATAAAAGGTTTTGAACCACCCTTGTTCATATAGGTTTGGATTAGGGCATTTTGCTAAATTAAAAATGTTGCTCCTTTGGTAAATTAGAGCAAGTGCAAAATATTACCTGGGAGTTTGTTGAAACAAGTTTGCATTGTGGTTTTCAAATGGTGCTAAACCATTTAGTGTGTTGCCCAGCAATTTAATATGGATGCCATGATGCAGTTAAACACAAAAGCGAAAATTTTAAACAGGTTTTCAGGTTCTCAAGTTTGGGGCTGTTACAGTGCAACCATGCGTGAGGCCTATGCATTCGCAGTGCAGGAACCCTCATAGACTAAATAACTCGAGCGGGACTAGCCAGGGTCCTCTAGTTCGGGCTTCCATTTGCGCGTGCGTGATGATGGTGGTGTGAACTGGGATGAGGATGGTGGTGTTAGGAAAATGAGTGGCCGTGGGGCGGGGTGTTGTGATCCTGGCAGTCCTACCGCCACTGATGATCCTGGAAAGTCCTTAACGAGGGAGAAGTCGACACCGCTCCCACCCAACCGGTTCTCCAAGGAAGAGAGCTAAAAGCTAGGTAATGGGTCGGACGGTACGCGTGGCAAACATTGTACACCCTGCAGGGTTAAATCTTTTCGAAAAGCCGTGTCCACGGTTAAGGACAACTTGGGAAAGGACGATAAGACCATAGAATAACTTTAACGGAATGATTAAAAACTGGGTACTACAGGTACCACTCACGATTGAAAGGTGAGCTTCCTCGAGGGTGATTCGGGGAGGTGCCTTGTTGAAACAGGTACAATGGTTGATGATGAGTAAGGTGATGAAAGAAAGAGTTACTCCTTACCTCTTTTGAAAATTTCTGAATAGTCGATGCCTTCGAGTTATGTTTTTCATAAATAAAATCAGCTTTATGCAAAACAGCCATAAACCCTTGAAAGCTAATCATCGAGCATATATTAGCTCTTAATCTTGCGAGTTCGTCGAACTCAACGTCGTTTGTTTTGTTTCAGAGGAGGATTTCACCGACCTCGAAGGTGGGTTCTTTGTGGACGTCGACGAGTAGTCTGGGGTTCCCAGGTGGCAGCTTGGGACATCCCGGATCAGCTGGCGCTGTGGTGTATATCTGTAGGCCTCTTAGGCCATAATTTGGATCTTGTTGTTTAGAACAACCTATTTTGCTTCCGCTTGTTGTAATGTTGGGTCCGTGACCTCTGGTTGTCATTTGCTATCTTTCTCTATTATAAGAGTTGAACTATAATGCTTTGTGTCGTAGAGTCTGTGATGTGTCAGTTGTTCCACAAGTCTTGGTCTCTCTATTATGCATTGAGGGTTGTGCCTGTGTTAAGGCATCAATCGGGGTGTTGCGTTGCTGATGATCCATTCCGAGCAACGCCTGCCAAAGGTTTTGGCCGGGGATTGGTAAACCCGTAACCTCCGGTTGTATCGCTTAACGGTGACACACAGCATCACTGTATAACAGTCAGGTCAGGGCGCCACACTTTTCATCTTGCGCACCTCCCTGACATGCTTTGGTATTTTTTTACGCGCGCCAGATCGACGAACTCATCCACACTCGAAGCAAGCCGCCGCCGCCGTCGACTCCGACGAGAGATTCCCGACGAGTCCGTGCACCCCGACGACGACCACCTCGCCACGACCTCCAGCACCGCGTGGTATGATTCCCTTGCCCACTTAGGCCATAGATCGTCGAACTCATCCTCGCCAGCAATGGCGCCGCCCTGTTTTTTGGGTCACCGGAGCAAACTCCGGTACACTGCGCCGCCCCTTTTTGGTCTTGAGATCTAGGACCGTTAGATCTATCTCCTACGGTTTAGATTAGATCCTCTGCGCGAAGGGGTACCAGCGAATCTAGAGACGCCACGTCGACGCCTCGTCAGCAGCCTTGTCATCGCCAAGTCAGCGCCACGTCAAGCGGTCAAAGCCTCGTCAGCGCCAGCGTGGAGGAGATTTTCCCTGTTTTATTTTTATTTGGCGATTTTGTAGAAACGTCCCTGGAACTTAGATCTATAATTAATTTTTATCGGCTCGGCCAAATTTTGCAAACTTTATATTTTTGGAAAGCTTAGGACTTGTAGAAACTTTTGGAATAGTTAAAATTATGTTTTGACAAATTCAAATTGGTTCAAATTTTAAATTTGTTTGTGTAAGTAAATTTAACTTAACTTGAGTTTTATAAATTATTTTTGAGCAAACTCCTTTGCTATATTTTTGTATGCCTAAGTATTGGCCGTAGGAATACTCTATTATTTTTGTAAAATTATTTTTAATGATTTTTGAGAAAAAATGATTAAATGCTTTTCAGGTGTTATTTTAAATAAATAAAATGTATTAAAAATTATTTTCTTCTTATATTCGAGTTATAAAATAACTTAGTAGTATTTGGAAGACTTTAGTACCTAAAGTACTTAGAAATATTTTGCCTCTCAAAAAAACAACTATTTCTCCCTTAGAAAATATTTGACAAGTATTTGACAACACTTTTTCCTTAGAATTTTTTTAGCATCTCTTATGTGTTAACTTTTCCTTAGAATTTATTTGTGACTTTTGTTTTACCCCTTTGGTCCTTAGTCATTTTTGGACCATCCTTCTTGATTGCATTTCCTTAGAGCATTTTCATAAGCATGGCATGCATATTAAAGTCCTTAGTATTATTTTGTACTTCTTACATGACTTTCCTCCTTAGAAAATTTTGAGGATGCATGCTAGCTCTTTGACTCTCCTAGTCAAAAACAACTAAGTTAGAAATTAGTGGAAATCAAAGAAGGACTTAGCATGAAAACAAGACTCCAGAAGCACACCAAGAAGAAAGGACTTAGAAGAAATCAGAGGAAGTTCATGAAGACCAACCAGCTACATTTCCCAAGCCCCCCTTCCCTTTCTCTCTTTTCTTCCTTCTTCTCTTAAACTTCTTGGTGAATATTCTACAATCAAGACCAACCTTGATGCTACCAACAATCAAGTCTTCAGAACCATCAAGTCCACATTTTTCAATGGAGTCAACACACCAAGGAGAAAGTTACAAAGAAATTGAAGATGCTTGGAAGACCAACATTCTTTCTATCTTTTCTTCTTTCTAATTTCTATCTCTCACCTTGGACAAAATCAATGAAGACCATTGAAGATCAATTATGCTACCAAGGAGTTGAAGATTAATTAAAGACCAAAATTGTGAAGACATAGAGTAGCCTTACAACTTTTCAAGTTGTGTTATCCAGTTTATTTTACTCAACATGGACCTTGCCTTAGCCATTTTGGATTAAGTTAGTTTATGTCTCCTTTCCTTATTATGTTTTGCTTGTCTTTCATACCACATTTCTTTGTATCATCCTGCATCTCATGCATGTCATATTTTTCCAAGTATTGCATTTATGATTGTATGTTTATTTGTGATTTGTTTGACTTGTTAGAAATTCCGGAGAGAGACGAAAGTGGTTGCAACTACTATTACTACACTTCCTGTTGCCAAGTCAATTGGCACACCCCTCATGAAATTTCCTAAGTATTTTTATATGCATTACTTAGTGTATTTCCTTATATGCATGTGTTGGATAGTATTATTGCTATGTGCTAAACCCACCATACCTTTACACTAGTTGTGTCTAGAACCCTTTGATAACTTAGTAGAATATTGATGCTATGCAAATGTGTTTTCTTTAAAGCTTAATTCTACTAAGTAATTTATCACCTGGGTGGACTTGGTTATGAAAAGATGATGGAAAGGTTGAGTGTCATCTCTTAGGGGTGACCTCTAAGGGATGGTCACTTGTGGTTGCCACCCAGGGTATTAAGGGGCCAATGTTTCTCTAAGTGAAGTTGCTTACCGTGCAGCCATTAGTCAAATGGGCTCTGGCTAGATGGATTAAGTTGCGTGGACTCCTCCCGGCTTGACAAGCAGATGTAGAGGATGTACGTGGAACGGGTCAAGCCCGTATGGGATGGGGAATATGCTTCTGAAAAGTCTCATCTCAACTCTCTCCTTTTCCTTAGCACAAATTGAGTGCTTGAGGATAGTTTGGGTTTGTTGGGTCTAATGGTGAAAGTGCACAACCTCTGCAGAGTTAAAAACTAAGTACTTAGCCGTGTCCCCGGTTACGGACAATTTGAGCAGCTGATCAAGGATTCAACGGAGGCTTCATCATTCCAATTTCGAAAGTAAAACTTGATGGTGAACAAGGGTAGATGAGACTATGGTTTTATACCATATCGTCTCCAACTTTTAAAGAAAATGTTTTACAAAGTGTTAGGCAAAATTGGCTTTTATGCAAAATAGCCTTTAAACTCCACCAGCCAAATATGCATATAGGTTATAGAGTTATTCCATTAAGCGTCCACATAGTGTCACTTGCCAGATCCATTTTTAATGGTATCTGACCCACTCTGTTGCAAAATTTTATTTGTTGCAGAAATTTCTGACGATGAGTAAGGTTACGTTTGGGTTTCGAGTCTGCAACCAACATGTTTTCGCCTGTGGCACATGCAAAGGATGAGGACTCCATGAAGTTTTATTTCCGCTGCTTTACTCTTTCAAGCTAGCTATATGCTATGCAAGTTGTAATGAATATTTTTCCAAGTCTGGATCATTCGATGTAATAATGATACTTTGTTGTGATACTACATCTTAAATTGTGTGTGCAAATTAAACGATCCAGGGGTTTGCACTATACACAGGTACCTTGCCAATTTCTAAGTGCAGGTACGCTACAGATGGTATTAGAGCACTATGTTGCCTGTAGGTTCGAAACCCTAAGTCTGGATAGAAATAGGATGGCCATAGGAATTAAAAGCTAATTTATTCTACTATAAAAGTTTAATCTTGTTTCCTCCCTTTTCTTTTGAACTTATTCTAGTAACTCTTGATCTAATCTTGTTTCCTCAAATTCTGTATAGATGGTTCCCTTCACCTTCACGGAGGTTTCGAGAGACAGCGTGACCTGTCCTTTTGGTATCCAACTAAATGATGTCTGCAGAGTGCTGGATTTGGTTCCCCCAATCTTCAAAATAAGGACGATACCCTCCAATAAGCAACGCTGGGAGATTGAGACAGAGATCCTACCTGGTACTACCAGGATTTCCACCGAGGCGATTGTCTACAGGAGGGTGTACACCACCTGGGAGACTGGCCTTCTGCTAGCAAAACATGAGGCACTATCACGTATCTGTGAGGAATTCTACGAGATGCTGCCACAAAACTCTCCCTATCGTCGCTTCGGGAGGCGTAGCGCTAATGGAATATCCCACTGGAGTGGAAAGGAACGTGAGAAGCTAGACCAGACAGGTCTAAAAATGGAAGATTTGGAGTTAGCAGCACATAGGGCCGCCACTGCACTCCATGCTGAGATGAAGATGACGGATGAGGCCAAGGATTTGATTGAGGAGCAGAGGAAGGAGATCGAGACCACTGTAGAAATAATAGTCTCCGAAGGACTTCAGAAGCAGAAGCGTGAGACGACCATTCAAAGACTTGAAGCTGAAAATTTGAAGCTTCTAAACAAGGTCGACAGACAGGAAGCAACAATAGCAGCCCTTCGGGAACAATGTGCCCAACTCGCAAGAAAGTCATTCGAAGAGGAGAACTCAAGGATGAAGCGCCCTAAGACTAAGGCCTCCACATAGTGTTCCAGTAGGAGCCGGAAAGAGTAGTCACCCACCAACCCTAGAAATTTGTCAGACGACGTTAGTCCTCAATATTGACCAACCAAATTGTGGTATGGCAGTAATTAGGCTTGTATTTTCAAAACTTTCGTTTTTACCCTGGTTTGAAGTCAAGAGAGAAGTTTGAAAGTTTTAAAGGTTTGTGTGCATGTTTGTGTTGTGATCTGTGAATGCTTGTATGGGTAGAAATATTTCCCTTAGATCTTTCCATCTTGTACTTATCTATTCCAAAACCCACAGATGTCTCCCCAGAGTGTACCTGAAGACAACAACAACGCCAGCACCAACAACGTGAAAGCAATGTTGCAAAAGATGATGGCCACACAAACCCAGCTGATGACCATGATGACTCAGATCAAAGCAAATCAAAGTGAACCACCACCACCCCTAACCCATACGGATAGACTTGTCAATTTTTTAAGTCTTGAACCCAATACGTTCCACCCTACAAATGATCCAATTGCGGCAACCGACTGGCTACGATCAATAGAAAAGGATCTGATACTTTGTGAGTGCACCGACACAGAGAAAGTGAGTTTTGCATCTTATTTCTTGGAAGGACTTGCTGCTAAATGGTGGGAAACTTATCATAGCACTCACACATGTGATACTTTAACCTGGAAAGAGTTCAAGGAAGGGTTTTGTAGTGTTTACAGTTCCCCTGACATGTGGAACATGAAGCAAGAAGAGTTCCTAAACCTGAGGCAAGGGGATAGGACGCTCAAGGAGTATAGAGATGATTTCTATGCACTGTCTCGTTATGCCCCTGAAGGCATAAATATCGAGGAAGAGAGGGAGGAAATGTTTCTCAAGAGACTATGCGACGAGATGAAAGTCCCTTTCACAGTCACACATGCTTCGGATTATCAGGCCTTATTGGACCAAGCAATCATACTGGAAGATAATATCAAGAAGACTGGAAATAGGAAGGGAAAGCTGAGTATCAACAAACATCATTCTGAGCCTTCATTCAAGAGACACCCTACTCCTGAAGTGAACCAGTCACAAACAGGGGAATCACCATAATAGAGGGAGTCACCTCAAACATCATGATCACAAGAGTGAATTCAAGGGAAGCAATGGAGACCACAAGAAAAACATCAGTCATATCACCTGTTTCACCTGCAGGAAGCAAGGACATTACTCTACTGAGTGCCCAGACAAGAAACCCCAGAACAACCCCCACAAGAAAGACATCAGCCAAGTGATTTGCTACAAGTGCAAAAAAAGGGACATTATATAAGTGATTGCCCTGAATGGAAGGAAGGAGCTGCCAAGCCCAACCCATTTAAGGGAGGACATGCGAACCATATCCATGTGGAAGGAAACTACAATGAGCCTAAAAGGGTGAACGGTATGTTCTCGATAAAGTTTGCACCTTGAAGTTTGACTACCAACAAAATTTCTTTTAAGGGTGGTAGCCACCCAGATATCCCAGTCACAACCTTTTGCTAGCCTTCCCGAATCTCGGGGACGAGATTCCTTTTAAGGGTGGTAGTATGTAACATCCCAAGTTTTTCAAAAGTTGAAAAATCAGAAAAATTTAAAAGTTTCGAAAACTATTATGTATTTTGCTCTGAAAAGAAAATTCATGCATACATTCTTCATCATATAGCATTGTTTGCATTTGGATATTTCAAAAGTGGGAAATAAATTTACACTTGAAAACATATTTAAGAAAATATATTAGTAGAGCAAATTATGCTACAAATTCTTTTGACTTTTGAACTTATTGTTCTATTAATGTTTGCTTGTGATGGTTTGTATTTGTTTGAACTTATTTGTAAAATAAAGTATCCTCAAATATTTACAATTGTGGTACTTAAAGTTATTTAAGCCACGTTTACTTTGTTTAAAACCTATTTTTAAAGATTTGACATTTATTGTCAAATTTCCATTTTAAACCTATTTCAAAATTTTGTAAATAATTTGTGTTGGAAAATATTAATTGAGGTTTTCAAATTAAAGAGTTGGTTTTTACAAAACTATAGAAATTGGTTTGACTTAATTTGGTTTTGTATTTAAAAAGATATAAAAGTTTTTAGGAAAAGAAAAGAAAAGCTTTTGAACAAAAATAAAAAGGAACCCTAACTAATTGGGCCAAGCCCATCTCTTCTCTCTCGCACGCGCAGCGCGCTAAAGCCCAGCAGCCGCCCAGCGCCGGCCTCACTCTCCCCTCTCTCTCTCTGAGGCACGGGACCCGCACGTGATGTCACCCGTGACGTACGCCTTCAACCTCCAGCGCGTTTTCCATCCGGAAGAACTCCGATCCGTTCACGACTCGAATCCAAGCCGTGTGGTTCACGAAATCCGTCTGATGCACCCCTATATAAACTCCAGCCCCGCCACCTTTTTCCGCACCGAAAACCCTATCAATCTCGCCATCAGGCTGCTCGCACGCCACCTCGAAGCTCCGCCTCTGCCACCGGGGAGAAGTTCACCGTACGGTAGATTCCGGCAACCCCTAGCCCTCTCTTAACCCTCTTTTTCTTTCTTTTCATCTTGCGCACCTCCCTGACATGCTTTGGTATTTTTTTACGCGCGACAGATCGACGAACTCATCCACACTCGAAGCAAGCCACCGCCGTCGTCGACTCCGACGAGAGATTCCCGACGAGTCCGTGCACCCCGACGACGACCACCTCGCCACCGACCTCGCCACGACCTCCAGCACCACGTGGTATGATTCCCTAGCCCACTTAGGCCGTAGATCGTCGAACTCGTCCTCGCCAGCAATGGCGCCGCCCTGTTTTTTGGGTCACCGGAGCAAACTCCGGTACACTGCGCCGCCCCTTTTTGGTCTTGAGGTCTAGGACCGTTAGATCTATCTCCTACGGTTTAGATTAGATCCTCTGCGCGAAGGGGTACCAGCGAATCCAGAGACGCCACGTCGACGCCTCGTCAGCAGCCTTGTCATCGCCAAGTCAGCGCCACGTCAAGCGGTCAAAGCCTCATCAGCGCCAGCGTGGAGGAGATTTTCCCTGTTTTATTTTTATTTGGCGATTTTGCAGAAACGTCCCTAGAACTTAGATCTATAATTAATTTTTATCGGCTCGGCCAAATTTTGCAAACTTTATATTTTTGGAAAGCATAGGACTTGTAGAAACTTTTGGAATAGTTAAAATTATGTTTTGACAAATTCAAATTGGTTCAAATTTTAAATTTGTTTGTGTAAGTAAATTTAACTTAACTTGAGTTTTATAAATTATTTTTGAGCAAACTCCTTTGCTATATTTTTGTATGCCTAAGTATTGGCCGTAGAAATACTCTATTATTTTTGTAAAATTATTTTTAATGATTTTTGAGAAAAAAAATGATTAAATGCTTTTCAGGTGTTATTTTAAATAAATAAAATGTATTAAAAATTATTTTCTTCTTATATTTGAGTTATAAAATAACTTAGTAGTATATGGAAGACTTTAGTACCTAAAGTACTTAGAAATATTTTGCCTCTAAAAAAAACAACTATTTCTCCCTTAGAAAATATTTGACAAGTATTTGACAACACTTTTTCCTTAGAATTTTTTTAGCATCTCTTATGTGTTAACTTTTCCTTAGAATTTATTTGTGACTTTTGTTTGACCCCTTTGGTCCTTAGTCATTTTTGGACCATCCTTCTTGATTGCATTTCCTTAGAGCATTTTCATAAGCATGTCATGCATATTAAAGTCCTTAGTATTATTTTGTACTTCTTACATGGCTTTCCTCCTTAGAAAATTTTGAGGATGCATGCTAGCTCTTTGACTCTCCTAGTCAAAAACCACTAAGTTAGAAATTAGTGGAAATCAAAGAAGGACTTAGCATGAAAACAAGACTCCAGAAGCACACCAAGAAGAAAGGACTTAGAAGAAATCAGAGGAAGTTCATGAAGACCAACCAGCTACATTTCCCAAGTCCCCCTTCCCTTTCTCTCTTTTCTTCCTTCTTCTCTTAAACTTCTTGGGGAATATTCTACAATCAAGACCAACCTTGATGCTACCAACAATCAAGTCTTCAGAACCATCAAGTCCACATTTTTCAATGGAGTCAACACACCAAGGAGAAAGTTACAAAGAAATTGAAGATGCTTGGAAGACAAACATTCTTTCTATCTTTTCTTCTTTCTAATTTCTATCTCTCACCTTGGACAAAAATCAATGAAGACCATTGAAGATCAATTATGCTACCAAGGAGTTGAAGATTAATTAAAGACCAAAATTGTGAAGACATAGAGTAGCCTTACAACTTTTCAAGTTGTGTTGTCCAGTTTATTTTACTCAACCTGGACCTTGCCTTAGCCATTTTGGATTAAGTTAGTTTATGTCTCCTTTCCTTATTATGTTTTGCTTGTCTTTCATACCACATTTCTTTGTATCATCCTGCATCTCATGCATGTCATATTTTTCCAAGTGTTGCATTTATGATTGTATGTTTATTTGTGATTTCTTTGACTTGTTAGAAATTCCGGAGAGAGACGAAAGTGGTTGCAACTACTATTACTACACTTCATGTTGCCAAGGCAAGTGGCACACCCCTCATGAAATTTCCTAAGTATTTTTATATGCATTACTTAGTGTATTTCCTTATATGCATGTGTTGGATAGTATTATTGCTATGTGCTAAACCCACAATACCTTTACACTAGTTGTGTCTAGAACCCTTTTATAACTTAGTAGAATATTGATGCTATGCAAATGTGTTTTCTTTAAAGCTTAATTCTACTAAGTAATTTATCACCTGGGTGGACTTGGTTATGAAAAGATGATGGAAAGGTTGAGTGTCATCTCTTAGGGTGACCTCTAAGGGATGGTCACTTGTGGTTGCCACCCAGGGTATTAAGGGGCCAATGTTTCTCTAAGTGAAGTTGCTTACCGTGCAGCCATTAGTCAAATGGGCTCTGGCTAGATGGATTAAGTTGCGTGGACTCCTCCCGGCTTGACAAGCAGATGTAGAGGATGTAGGTGGAACGGGTCAAGCCAGTATGGGATGGGGAATATGCTTCTGAAAAGTCTCGTCTCAACTCTCTCCTTTTCCTTAGCACAAATTGAGTGCTTGAGGATAGTTTGGGTTTGTTGGGTCTAATGGTGAAAGTGCACAACCTCTGTAGAGTTAAAAACTAAGTACTTAGCCGTGTCCCCGGTTACGGACAATTTGAGCAGCTGATCAAGGATTCAACGGAGGCTTCATCATTCCAATTTTGAAAGTAAAACTTGATGGTGAACAAGGGTAGATGAGACTATGGTTTTATACCATATCGTCTCCAACTTTTAAAGAAAATGTTTTACAAAGTGTTAGGCAAAATTGGCTTTTATGCAAAATAGCCTTTAAACTCCACCAGCCAAATATGCATATAGGTTATAGAGTTATTCCATTAAGCGTCCACATAGTGTCACTTGCCAGATCCATTTTTAATGGTATCTGACCCACTCTGTTGCAAAATTTTATTTGTTGCAGAAATTTCTGACGATGAGTAAGGTTACGTTTGTGTTTCGAGTCTGCAACCAACATGTTTTCACCTGTGGCACATGCAAAGGATGAGGACTCCATGAAGTTTTATTTCCGCTGCTTTACTCTTTCAAGCTAGCTATATGCTATGCAAGTTGTAATGAATATTTTTCCAAGTCTGGATCATTCGATGTAATAATGATACTTTGTTGTGATACTACATCTTAAACTGTGTGTGCAAATGAAACGATCCAGGGGTTTGCACTATACACAGGTACCTTGCCAATTTCTAAGTGCAGGTACGCTACAGATATAGAGAATAGTTTCTTCTTAACTTCACCCATTGAAATACCTACACACTTGAATAACTCGCATAATTCATGTAAAAATAATAAATGATCATCAGGATGAACAGTTCCATCCCCTTCATAGCAGTTATTCATAACACGTTCAACAATTTTCATAGTTATTTTGAATGGGATTACCTGCTCAGGTGGCGCCTCCTCTACTACCTTAGCAGTGGTAGTGGTTTTCCCAAATAGGAATTCAAGAGAAGATCTCTCCATAATAAAATATAGCAGCAGGCAAAAATAAAAACAGCACATACAGTAGGAGTTTTCCTTACCAATTCCACTTACCAATAGCGCTTCACTCCCCGGCAACGGCGCCAGAAAATAGTTTTGATGACCCACAAGTATAGGGGGTGTATCGTAGTACTTTCGATAAATAAGAGTGTCGAACCCAACGAGGAGCAGAAGGTGTTGACAAGCAGTTTTGATTAGGAATTCACTGTAAATACTAGCAGACAAGTTTTTAGGGTTTTTTATATAGCAGATAAATAAAGTACAAGTAAATAAAATGCAGTAATAATAATTACAGCGAGTGGCCCAATCCTTTCTATAGCAAAGGACAAGCCGGTAGGTTTACTTATGATGACCAAACGTTCTTGAGGACACACGGGAATTTCGTCAAGTGCTTTCGCTTCATATAGTTGATTAATCTTCATTGTTTTGATAAGTGTTGTGTGGGTGAACCTATGCTAATGCACCGCCCTTCCTAGGACTAATACATACTTGTGATTATACCCCTTGCAAGCATCCGCAAATACAAGAAAGTAATTAAGATAAATCTAACCACAGCCTTAAACTCTGAGATCCTGCTATCCCTCATGCATCGATATACCAACGGGGGTTTAGGTTTCTGTCACTCCGGCAACCCCACAGTTGGCAACTGAATACACAATGCATTCCCCTAGGCCCATAAAGGTGAAGTGTCATGTAGTCGACGTTCACATGACACCACTAGAAGAATAACACCACAACTTAAATATCAAACCATTAAATATTACTCAACATAATTCACTACTAACATCAAGACTTCTCCCATGTCCTCAAGAACTAAACGAACTACTCACAAGACATCATATGGAACATGATTAGAGGTGATATAATGATGAATAACAATCTGGACATAAACCTTAATTCAACGGTTTCACTCAATAGCATCAACCACAAGGAGTAATCAACACCGGGAAAGCTTCCCCTATGAACGAGACAAGATTCAACCCTAGATGTTACAGCGGAACGGAGTGGAGCGGCGGATATGATGGTGCTGGCGGTGGAGATGATGATGATGATCCCAATGAAGTCTAGCTCGATGACGGTGACGATGGCGACGATTTCCCCCCTCTGGGAAGGAATTTCCCCGACAGATTTCTCCCTGCCGGAGAGCTTTTCTCTCTCTGGTATTTTCCGCCTCGTGGACACGGCGGAATATTTCCTCGACGTCCCCCCTAGGCTTAGGGTTTCCTGGGGATGATGTACGCGAAGGGGCACTGGCAGAGGTGGGCCAGGGCCTCCTAACCACGTGGCGGCGCGCCAGCAAGGTGGCCGCGCCACGACATGGTGAGGGCCCATGGTGGCCCACCTTGCCCCCCCCCTTTTGGCTACCTCCGCCATCTGACAAAATAGGAGCTTCGTGATATTTTCCTCGAACTGCTGATCTTCAGAAATATGGTATCTTGACGGTCCTTTTTCCAGCAGAAATCTGACTCCGGTGTTTAATTCTCCAATAATCATCAAACATGCAAAATAGGTAAAATAACATAAGTATCATCTCTAAATATGAAATATATCAATGAATAACAGTAAATTATGATATAAAATAGTGATGCAAAATGGACGGATCAACGACCACTGGGAGGGTGAGGAGGACACGCCTGACTTCTAGCTCAGGATTCAGCCTCTCACGCGGCGATGGACGAGGACGGCGCTGCCCTGCTCCCAGCGCCTAGATTAGTTAGTTTAGTTGTTGTTTAAGTCTAGATTAAATGTAATTTAAGATTTAGCTTAAAATTCATTGGTAGTGCATGTAATTTCAATAAAAATCATGTCTTTTGTTCGTAATTTGCAAACTTCGATCAAATATGAGTGGGTACCGGCGGTGGGGAAGGCGACCACTGAACGACCGGACAGGTGGCCGGCACCACCCAAATGATGTCCGCTTTTGCTAGTGTCGAGCAATTTTTAGGAGCCGCCGGTGGAGATGCTCTAACGTCATAACGGCATAACCATGCATGCAGGTGCCGACGAGTGGGAGGATCAGCACATGTTGCCATTCCTTGTGTCGCCCCAGCACGCGACCCACGCGGACCTGCGCGATGATGCATATGACGAGTGGTGACGCCGCCGGACCCGCGTCGGGTGCTGATAGAGGTCTAGAAAGGCACATCCTAAGGTTCATTGCGGCAGTGGGGTGGCGTAGTGACTCTTTGGGAAAGCGCGTGATGCATGTAAAATGCATACATGAACTTTGCACTATATCACTTATATTCCAATCATATTTGCATCATATAAGGGTTATATTACTGTTATTTAATGATTTTAGGAAATAAATCAATTGTTTCCTATTTTTATGGAATTAACTCTGCGCAGGCAGAAAACCCTATTTCTTTCCTTTTTTGTTTCAGGGACCCAAACGACGTCCAATAATTATGGAAAAATACAGGCATCATTATTTTGGAAGGAGGAAGACCTCGGAGCGAAGGAAGCAAGCAAACAGAGGCCAGAAGGCCAAAAGAGGGTGGCCCACACGGCCCCTGTACCTGGCTGCATGGGGCCCACTCTTTTGGGCCTTGGGGCTCCGCAGCCGTCGATCTTTGCTCCACCGACATCCTCTTGACCTAAAAACGACTATAAAAAAGGTCCCCTGGCGTTCCCGTACACAAGCGCCGCCGAAACACAGAAACACCGAAAGAGAGACCTGGAGCTGCAGATTGGAGGGGGAAAACTACGGCGGGGCGCTGCCGGGGTGGTCTCCACCTTCTCCAACGACTTCTCCACCGTCTCCATGATGAAGGGGGAGTAGTCCACCCCCTGGACTTGGGTTTGTGGTGGTAACTTATGTATCTCTCCTCTCTTTGAGCTTCACTAATTAGTACCGTATGAGCTGCTGAACATGATTACGGTCATCTATGTAATTCCCATGGTGGATATTGTGGTATGAGATGATTTGCTATGCATTTACTGTTGTGTTGGAACTTTTATGACTTGTCATACTTTGGAGATATTCTATGATGCATGTGATGGTTTGATTTATGCATATGCCTTGTTTATCCTTATCATGAGGTGATTTACACCACCAAGTGTAGATAGATGAGAGAGATGTGGTCATACACATAAAATATAAATCATTGCACTAGTGTTTAGAATATTATCCATTATGAAGTATGATGTATGTAGGTACGGGATGGCCGATGTGACACGGCATATGTATTGAGTGACATGTGATATACAACCCAACATCCTTTATCTGGGGGTAAAAAGAAAGAGTATGATGTGGGAGTGACAGCAACCACGCTAGCCTTACGAGGGTGACCTAGCAACACAAATGAGTACTTCTTTCAACTATGTGTTTTAGGACATATAGCCGTCATAAAAAGCTACCATTAAACATGACAATTGTGTGTACTTTATCTATAACATAATGATCACCATAGATGAGAGAGAGAGGATTAAGTGAACCCATGAACCCATGTCCATTGTTCCTATAAGAGAAAACCTTTGTCTTGTCCTCTTGCATTGAAGAGGATTGGGAACTTTTACATCTTGTTTTGCTACATCAAACTTCCATCCATTAAATCAACCACCTTGTTCTTAAACTTGTTTAGTGCATAATCAACTAAAACTTGTGACACTTTAGTTGTAGGAAATAGATAACTTTTCCTTCTTGCTCCTGCGGATCGATACCTTACTTCCACATTGAGAGGTGATACGGTGATCCCCTGCTCTTGGGGGTAATCAAGTACTTTTCTGGCGCCGTTGCCGGGAGCGTAGCGCTTAAGTTTCTATTCTTGTGTGCACTAGACTAAGCTTGGGGAGGTTTCTTTAAACTTGTTTTATATCTTGCAATCATCTAAGCTTGGGGAGGTTTATGGCTTTTATGAATCGTGCATCGCTGCATCTTGCTTTTATGAAAGTGCTTATGCCACTACTGCTAAAGTGGTTGAAACTACTGTGTCTGAGGTACCTAAAGTGGGATTTAAAGTTCCCATTGGTCATGTTAAAAGAGTTATGAACAAACCATTTACAGGGGATGGAACTAAGTCTGCATGTGAACACATAGAAACAATTGATGAAATATGTGGTTTATTTAGGCTTCCTGGTATTTCTGATGATCAAATAAAAAGGAAGCTATTATATTTGTCTTTATCTGGTAATGCTCGTGATTGGTACATGTCTTTGGATGAAGAAGTGAAAACTGATTGGAGTATTTTGAGGGAGGTTTTTCTTAAATATTTTACTCCCCAAGAAAGTACTAATATTTTGCAGGAAGAAGATGATGAACACATAAGCTTGGAAGAGGAAGAATGTGAAGAAGAGGATAAAAACCTAAGCTTGGGGATGCCCATGCAATCTCAAGAAGATGCTGAAAAAGATGAACAACTGGAGAATGAAGAGTTGGATCCCCCAACTTCACCATCAACATATGATAGTAACACTCAAACTCAAAAACCTTTTGTTAGTAAACTTATTGATATAATGAGGAGTGTTGCTTAAATGATATATGATAATGCTTTAGATGATGGTCCTATGCTTATTGATAATCCTACACGTTTGGAAGTTGTTACTACTTTATGTGAGGATAAAAATGATATACTTGCTGTTTGTGACAATACTCTCACTCATGAGAGTCCTACATTGTTCCTGAATTCTCCTAATAACACCATAGAGGAGAAATTTGCTTATGTTGAGAAATACTTATGTGGTTTGCAATTATCTCTAGTTCCAAATTTTGTTGCAACCATGATATTAAACTTGATATTGATCTTAACAACTATTTTGAAAGAGGAAGCATGCTAATGAATTCCAAATAAATTTAATGATCCTCTTTATGTCCCAAATTATCTAAGTTGGAAGATTCTATTGGTTATATGGTTGAATACACTTCTACTACTTGCAACTATTATGAAAGAGGAGGTGATAAGAACCCTCTTATGCTACTAATAATTATGGGCTGCAAGTAACTATTGTTAATATGCATTGGAAAACTTCTATTCATTGTGAATCATTCATATACAAAATGCCAATGCATAGAAGAAAGTTAGACTTCGTTGTTATTACTTTGTGTTTTGTGTTTCTCTCAACTAGGTTTCAACTTGACTATTATTTTGATCGGTTTGAGAGCACATGGGACCCTGGTATTATGCATGGAAACTTCCCAAGAAGAGGGGCACATCATTCAAGCTCCTCATGAGCTTCATCTTCGATAAACAACAAGTAAGAAGCCTAGCTATATGGCTATAAAGAAAGCGCTTTGCGGGAGGCAACCCGGTTATTTTTATGTGTGATTTTTCTTTGTGTCCTCTTGCTGTAAAAGAGATTTTGTGTCTAGTTAGTTTCTGGAGTTTTTAATAAAGTGCCAAGTTTTACCCTTTTTGGTTTGAAAAGTTGCTTATAGTTCGGAGATTTTATTCCTGCACGAATCTGTGCACGGTATGATTTTTAATTCTTATTCTGTAACTCCGAATGAGCTCATATTTGAACTGTAGTTGCAACTTTTCATCCTCTGTATGCATGAATTTTTCGGAATTTTTGACAAAGTTTAGGGTAGAAAAATACGTTTTGCTGCTGCTGTTTTTCTGGACAGATTCTGTCCCATTTTGTTTGATGCATGCTTTGAGCTTTTAATTTGAATCTTTTTGATCCAATTGAGTTTATGAGTAGGCATACAACATTATACACTTTCTGGACATTCATATGATTTTTGTTCAAGGATTATATGCAGCAAGAAACATATTTGTTTATCACTACTAATGCACCCCACAGAAAAGAAATGGGAGAAACGGTGTTTTGAAGTTTTTTCACAGGGATTGGAGGAGATGCACCAAGAGCTATCCAAGGATGGTGAAGACCATAAGCTTGGGGATGTGAAGACAACCCCACTGGACCTACACACTCTCGGTTTGCACACGTCTAACTTCTGTTTTTCGATCGAAACACTTTATCGCATAAACTTGGAGCGTCTTTTTGTTTGTTTGTTGAGTCTTGTGAGACCACCACATTATCATTTATATGGAAAGCTACTGGAAATTGGGTTGAAATATGTTGGATGCTTTATATATTGGGAAAAGGGATGTTTGAGTTGATTTTTAATGATACATATAGTTGCATGATTCATGAGCTTGTTTATGAGTAATAATTTGCAAATGCTTTATCAAGAGCTATCACTTATTCATGTTTTGATGCTGAATTATTTTACTTGTTTAACATGGATTAGTTAGTTCTATGGACACTCATGCATGCATCTAGATGGTCAACTTTCTCCCTTTTGCTAGCCCAAACATTCCAACAAGCAAAAACTTGTTTCCAACACCTTCAACCAAAGTTATTCCAGTGAGTCCACCATATCTACCTACTAGCTATATGCTATTCCGAGTATGTTCATCATGATATTTGTGTTATCTATACCTCTGAATGAAAATGATTATGTTATTGATTGCCATGGGAAAAGTTGGTTATATAGCTCTCACGAACTTGATGCACATTTTACTATCATTGCAAAATAAAACATGACCCATTGTGATTAAGATTATGATGCTAGTGGCTTGATAAATGTTCGAGGTTGGGAGTTAGCCCATATGTGCTGTCACATGCAAAGCTTTCAACATGCTCCTTCATCTCATTTAGTTGATATCATGTACTTTTGTTTATGGATGCCTATCATGGTGAAATGAGTGGAAATGAAGTAGTTTAAATGAGTTTGTATAAATGGTTAGAGAGACGCCTGGGCCGCTAATCTAAGCCATGCATCATTCATGGTGGAAATTTACTTACATGCTATGGTGAACCGTCTGTGATACACCTTATAATAAAAAGCTATTCCAATGGTAAATAAAAAGGGTGTTGAGGTTGTTCATCTTGTTTGTTTGTCTTGTCATTTTGATATGGGCTTGTTCCATATCCTGGGACAAGAGGTACCCCAGTTGACGCTCTTGATGATACTATTATTACTTACAATGATATATAACTTGAACTTGCTTTGTTTCCTAAGTTGAGTAATCATGGTGTAGGTACTTGTATTCAAGGGGCATGAGACACCAACCTTTACTTTGTCAAGCACACTACTCATATTTGCTCTCACATTAAACTATAATCATTCAAGATGCTATGATAGGGGAATGAGAGCTTGACACCAAGTATTACCACATTGCAATCATTAACTTAAGTAGAAGAGTTTGGAGGTTAGATGAAACTTATGCATGCTTTACCTCTACTCACTTATACATCTTTCCAAAGTGTCCACCAAACATATTCAGATTTTCATCATCACTCTATGACCATGTAGGATGTTCTTGCTTATCATTATGCATACATGTGGTCCATATTACTATCTGTTATGTTACACTTTGTGAACTATCATTGAACATCCTTGCATTGAATACTTGATATCACTTCATAAACTGTTTTGCATATTGCTACTCCTTTGAAGAATGAATCATTTGACTCTATGTAGCAGTAGCAATCATCTTTGATATCCATTGTTAGTGCTATATTGCAAAGCCCATGTTAGTTTTATCACCTTCATACTCGAGGACGAGTATTGGTTAAGCTTGGGGATGTTGATGCATGTAAAATGCATACATGAACTTTGCACTATATCACTTATATTCCAATCATATTTGCATCATATAAGGGTTATATACTGTTATTTAATGATTTTAGGAAATAAATCAATTGTTTCCTATTTTTATGGAATTAACCTGCGCAGGCAGAAAACCCTATTTCTTTCCTTTTTTGTTTCAGGGACCCAAACGACGTCCAATAATTATGGAAAAATACAGGCATCATTATTTTGGAAGGAGGAAGACCTCGGAGCGAAGGAAGCAAGCAAACGGAGGCTAGAAGGCCAAAAGAGGGTGGCCCACGCGGCCCCTATACCTGGCCGCGTGGGGCCCACTCTTTTGGGCCTCAGGGCTTCGCAGCGTCGATCTTTGCTCCACCGACATCCTTTTGACCTAAAAACGCCTATAAAAAAGGTCTCCTGGCGTTCCCGTACACAAGTGCCGCCGAAACACAGAAACACCGAAAGAGAGACCTGGAGCTGCAGATTGGAGGGGGAAAACTCCGGCGGGGCGTTGCCGGGGTGGTCTCCACCTTCTCCAACGACTTCTCCACCGTCTCCATGATGAAGGGGGAGTAGTCCACCCCCTGGACTTGGGTTTATGGTGGTAACTTATGTATCTCTCCTCTATTTGAGCTTCACTAATTAGTACCGTATGACCTGCTGAACATGATTACGGTCATCTATGTAATTTCCATGGTGGATATTGTAGTATGAGATGATTTGCTATGCATTTACTGTTGTGTTGGAACTTTTATGACTTGTCATACTTTGGAGATATTCTATGATGCATGTGATGGTTTGATTTATGCATAATGCCTTGTTTATCCTTATCATGAGGTGATTGACACCACCAAGAGTAGATAGATGAGAGAGATGTGGTCATACACACAAAATATAAATCATTGCACTAGTGTTTAGAATATTGTCCATTATGAAGTATGATGTATGTAGGTACGGGATGGCCGATGTGACACGGCATATGTATTGAGTGACATGTGATATACATCCCAACATCCTTTATCTGGGGGTAAAAAGAAAGAGTATGATGTGGGAGTGACAGCAACCATGCTAGCCTTACGAGGGTGACCTAGCAACACAAATGAGTACTTCTTTCAACTATGTGTTTCAGGACATATAGCCGTCATAAAAAGCTACCATTAGAACATGACAATTGTGTGTACTTTATCTATAACATAATGATCACCATAGATGAGAGAGAGGATTAAGTGAACACATAAACCCATGTCCATTGTTCCCATAAGAGAAAACCTTTGTCTTGTCCTCTTGCATTGAAGAGGATTGGGTCACTTTCACACTCTTGTTTTGTTAATTTAAACTTCCATCCATTAAATCAACCACCTTGTTCCTTAAACTTGTTTAGTGCATAATCAACTAAAACTTGTGACACTTTATTTGTAGGGAATAGATAACTTTTCATTCTTGCTCCTGCGGATCGATACCTTACTTCCACATTGAGAGGTGCTACGGTGATCCCGTGCTCTTGGGGGTAATCAGCGCGGCAGTGTCCGGGAGCTCACCCAGCTCCGGATCGAGCGTGGGGGACCAAGATCACGGGGAGCATCAGACCCGACCAGTCCCTCTCCCATAAGTTATGTAGCCATATAGAGGCTGAAAGCAAGTGAATACAACCAATTACATAACTTCAAATTCTAAGTATTTTATAAAATTTGACCAAATAAAGAACGCCATAAGATCCAAGGAAAAACACTGACACTTCACGCCGCAATCTAGAACTATCTAAATTAGTTGCAAATTAACTTGGTACTCTCGTACTTCACAAACATCTACCATATGTTATTTGCCACGTTCATACACTCTAAAATAGAATTCCAATTGTATTTTAGATACTTGAGGATTAAAAAAAGATGCATATAAAACACTACAATACATGGACACAATGCATTTTAAAAGTAAGTATACTACCCAAACGTTTCAAACTAAACAAATTTCATTTTTTTGCGATGTAATACATTTTGCGTTTAGCATTGCGCAATGCATTTAGTGATAAAATATAGGCATGGGAGAGAAATAAGTATCTTAATATACATGAGTGTGCTTATGTCATTAATTAGTACGGTTATACCTAAAAAATATTATTGAAGGCACCTCGTCACATGTTGTATCAGAATTATTTAGGACCAGGTAAAAAAGTTTAATACAAATATCTTATTCCTCTGCGCTTGAGATGGTTTGTCGTAAATTGAGATCGGATTTCGTGGAGGGGAAACAACGTAAATAAAGAATCATTAAGAGATTCTGATTAGGGGATGTAAGAATAAGATATGGCACATATCAGGCGCAAACAACACAAGTTCTGAAAATCTGAAAATGGCGATCTGAACCATTCGATTTCTGTACAACGGTTGATATTGACGGCCTTCATCCCACCTCACATGTTTTGCAAATAGACCCATGTAATTCCCCAAAAAGCAGCTCTCCCTCCCATTCTATCCAATTCCTCTCGCTCGCTATCCTGAACAAGGCGGCCGCCGGGGTGAAGCTCGAGACGACGAGACCATGGAGATCCCAGAGTTCTGGCGGTGCCATACCCCCACAGTTGTCGGATTCGTCATCTCCATCTCTACCACATCCCTATTCTGCACATCTGCCATTCGATGCGGACGCGGCCGGATTCCCCGTTCCCAATTTCCAATGCCTCCAGCATCTACAAGTTTTGTTTTCTAGCTGTGCTTCAACCTAACGCCAGCCGCCTCTCCTCAAGGATTGTGTCGCCCCAACAAGCCCAGATTTGTGTTGTTATGCGTTACTTAGAACCAATTTGTTCTAATACTTTGGATCCAGTAGACATTCTTAGTGATTTGTTCGTTCATGTTAAATCTGGTATATACTGGTTAGTTTGGTCGTCAATGCCAAGCTCATACTGTAGAGCCTTTCTATAGATCTAGTTCCAGTATGTCTGCAGATTTTTTGGTTTATTCTAGGCTTGTGTTTGTTTGTTCTTACGATCTGTTGTGCCTAATGTACATAAATTATTACTACTCCCTCCGTTTTTGTATACAAGGCCACTATCAAATACACGTTTTTCTTCTATAAAAGGCCACTATCTCTTCCCAAGATGAATTAATTAGATTTTTATCTCGTAAATTAGTGTTACTTAATGCAAATATTGCATGCAACCATACAGAAAAAGACACCACATGCACCGAATTTAATTAGCCCAGAACACGAGAGACTTTTGACACAATTAGCCACGCTGTTTATTAGTTGGGTTTGTTTTCTTGGTATCTGAAAAGTGAATAGTGGCCTTGTATATAAAAACGGAGGGAGTACATTTTTTCCGATAAAGACAGAAATTATCACATGGTTCAGTTTTGTTGCAGATCTGTCTTGAGAATTAAATTAGTGCACAAACTAGACATTGTTCAGACCCGAATCCCAGATTTGTTATAACTGTGGCAGCAACAAAATACACTTTTTTTTCTTGATCTACATCCCTTTTTCTTTTTTGAACAATCATCTTCAGCCCATGATGGGAATTAACTCTGAGGTGGAACTGCTCACGAGGGGTTATATGTAAAGTGTATCAAGGCCTACGGGCGTGTTTCTGCAAAATGCATAGAGCAAGGTAGGAGGTCCTTCCAGGAAATCAGGACCATTGGTACATGATCGGATGGACAGCATGGAAAATTTTCAGATTTGCAGGATTTGGTCATTTACCTTATACGTCCCCGCAATGCAACACACTTATATTCATCCTCATGCGGGTGTTTACATAGAGTGCACAGCAGAGTGAGAGATGAATACATATCGATCCTAGAAGCTAAGAGAGTGGAGTGGTGCTAGTCTTGTACCGTTTGAATGGAAAACACAGAGACCATGAAAGGATAAATTTGACAAAATTTCAAACTATTCAGAATGTGTACTATCTACAATTCCAACCACTCATTTTCTGTTTTCGTCCAACCCAAATATAACGCTTTATCTACTGAATTTTTGAATACTTGTAGATCATATTTTATATTTCATGTTTATATATTTTTTAAATACTTTAAACTTCAAATATAAATTTTGAACTTTTGGAATACGAAGCTCAGCATTACCGCCGAAAAGTCGGAAAAAAGGTGTCCTTTCCTTTACACAAAACCATAAAGAACCTTGTGGGTGAACATGCAAAATACCCCTAACAGACCAGGTCCACCACCGAGTCACCGAACCAAACACATCTCCGTGGACGTGTATTCGAGACGCCCAGCCCAGCCAGATCGCTGCCGTCCCAGTCAGACTCCGCCTCCAAATCTCGCCCGAACGAAAGAGATTCCACGGCGGCGATGGCGGCGACCGGCGACGACGTCCCCATCATCCAGGCGGAGAACCTCACCAGCAACGTCAGGTCCATCCTCTACAGGTCCGCGCCTCTCCCACCCTCCCTTTTTCCTCCCGCGCAACCCCCCTCTCCTCGATGTGTTCGATGACCCGATCTGATCTGGAACCGTGCTCAGTTTTGCGGTAGCTTGTTCAGGTGTGATCCGAGTGTGTCTTATGGATCAATAGCGTAATTACGGGTCACTGGATGGTTCTCTGCAAGTATTTGTAGGAAGGGAACATGTGAGTGGAATTTTATTTGAGGAAGGGGAGGAGGGGTGTGGAGTTCGTGGTTTCTCCTGGAGGCCTGGAGCTACGATGCGACCCTATAGCCACGCTAGGTTAATATGAAACACCAGTGCACAGTGGATTGGAACTCGTGGTAGCTGCGTGGTGGTGGTGAATAGTCTGAACAGACTAAAGATTATGTGCGTGACCTTTGACTTAATGATTTCTGGATAACAGAGGTGAACTGCTGGATCAGTGAGGAACGATTTGCTAAACGTGACTACCTTTAGGTTGAGTGCCCATATTACATCCGCCAGGTATATCTGATTTTCGAGTGGGGCAGGTATAGACTACAGAGTGATGTTATTCTTGATTCCTTATGTTTCAGACTCACGTGGACAGGTGTTTAGACAAAGTAATTACGCTCTTGTAGCTGTTTTAATGTGTTTGATTGATTGGTACTGAACATGCATAATACTGAGGCGGACTGGGCGGTAAACGGGCTTCAAACACTTTGTTTTATGTGCGTCGACACACTATGTAGTGTCCTGTTTCAGTTTTGTTGATTACACTGTTTTTCTACTGTAAGGAAATATCATAGACATTTCACTTTTTGTATTTAACCAAATATTGTTTGTCCTAAACATGATGATTTCTTTGTGTTACAGTCGGACATTCTTGTCGATCACTGGTGGCGTTGTTGCCGGTATCTGGGGATTCACGGGTCTGACGGGTTTCATCTTCTACTTTCTGATAATGATGGTAGCATCTCTTGGTCTCTTGGCAAAGTCAAAGTTCTCAGTCCACACATACTTCGACAGTTGGAGCAGGATTTTAGTTGAAGGAGTTTTTGGCGGCCTTATGGTAAGAGTTATTGTCATACTGATGTATTCCGCCTAACATTCCTAAACGTTTTGAACCTGAGAATTGTATTTTGTATACTGTTGAAGTATGTCATATACAGACACTGCTGTTTATACTTGATGCAGCATTCTCATCAATTATGTCATCTTAGTTGTATTCCAAGTTCATCTAGGAAGCTATTGAACATTGAGCTGGATCCAAATGAGTTCTTTTTTGGCACAGCTGTCACCAATCTTATGTTAGGACTTAGGAGTTATACAAGTATGCGCAACTCTACGTTTCCACTGTCTGTTACTAGTAAATATAATACCTGTAGCTTTAGATAATCCAGTAGGACCACAGATACTATTGAAACTTGGGAGGATTAACTATCTACTAAGCTATCTATGTTATAGTTATTGGTCCCCTAATATTATAGTTAATGGTCCCCTGTGTCCTTTGCTAGATGTAGGAAAATTGTCAAAACAGAACAGTTAATTCTACTCTATCTCCATATCCATACTTTTTATCTTGTTTTCTAGTTTCTCTTCTAGTATTTCTTTGTTACAATGTTTTGCCTTTTTTCGTGATGTTCTAACATTTAGCTTTTTCATTTGCAGTCCTTCGTGCTGTTCTGGACGTATCCTTGATAAATTGATATTTACAATTCTTTTAACATGTTAATTGAACCTCTTATGTCCTTATAAGTTGGACGGTTACTAAATTTGTACCTGTGTTCCACCATCATCTTTTACTGCTAAAGCACCAGTATATATTTTTCTCGAGTTCATCCTTGACACTTAACCAGGTTTGCTTATGATATTGTCCACATCTTCTGATGGAAGGAGGAGCTGAATTCAGAAGAGCACATCATATCACATCTTCTGATCGAAAGGAGCTAATGTCAGAAAAACAAGGCACATGCAAAGATTTCCCCTAACGTGATGGAACTTTATCTGTTTTTGTTGTTAGTTATTACGATTACTGTCTAGTTCGACGAACTTCAGCAATGTATATGCCAATTTGATGGCTAGTGTATCGGTTATCACGCTGTAAACCTGCAAGTCAGAAAAGGCGCAAACCCTCTTTCCCTGATGATCTGGAACAATTGCGTTGCTCATTTCCTGTATGCGTGTTGAATGAATTGCAGTGATCACATTATTCAAATTACAGGCTAGACTGAAAACAATCTTCCTTTTAGATGTCATGTTCTGAGACATTGATTTAGCTTTTTTTTATAGGAATTTTCAATTAAGCATCAACTTGTTACAATCGTCAGTGTGAAATATCTAAGATCTTTACATTCCTTGAGCAGTGAATGTGGTTGCCTGTCATTTCGGTTTCAGTCAACTTGATGTGCCTAAGTTGCTCATGGTGGTGAACTTCTACAAAAGATCTTCTCTTGAGAAGTTAGCTTCAGCCTTCAGGTAACAAAAAACAGCGCACTTACATCATATCGAGGCACTGCGCCACACAGCTACTTCTAGATTAGTCCAGTTCTGGTCTATACACACTGCAGGGAGAGCGCCTGCACGTACACGGGGCTTGAGCTGCAGGGCGAAACCTAGCCCAGCTGAACAAACTGGCCATCAACCTTCCGAGTGACATGAACCGTCATCGTTGCCTTCCTTGCACCTTTCATCAGTTCGAAGGCACAGACGTCGCCCTCGCGCAGGCTGTTGTTGACAAACTTGGCCCAGCGCCTGCCGTTGAAGCCCCGGTGGACACTTGCATAGTAGTACTTGACATACCACTGCTCTTTTCGGTTTGGCCTGAGAAGCAGCATGTCATGCGACTTTCTCTCAAGATGATTAGCTGCAAACTTGCTGGGGATGATCTGCAGATGGAACATTAGCTGGATCAGCATTGGCTAGAAGTCACAGTCGAGTATCAGCATGGGATTAGGTATACATGAAAGAAGGGGACACCATATTTAGGTACTTATAAGATTTATGGGTAAAGAAAGCTCCAAGTTAACAGATGAAAACAATCTATGGACGTAATCATGCATTCATCCTTAGGACGAACAACATATTGGACTGACCATGATGTTGTTCGAACGACGAACATGAGCTTTCTGCAGGACAACCACATAAACCGGATTTCCCGGTTGAATCAGCGCCAGCATGAATATCTGCTCCCGTTCGTCCGCAGTTAGGTAACTTGCAAACCTTGAGTAGTAGTAGTCTGAGTCAGTCACCCCACGTTTAACTTGAAAGTCCCCATTGGATGGATAACCATTCTCTTTCCCTGTGGAAAATGCATATTATGTTTACTGGATTATTATGTGGTTTACACACAAATAAATGCCACAAAAGTGCAAGTTATGAGGACACGTTGCAAAGTTTTTTTGGGGGCTTTACTTGGCTCCTCTGAAGAAGTAGAGGCCTTGTGAGGAGACCCAACCGGCTGCGACAGCGGCACGATGGCATTGTTGTAATCGCTCAAAGGACGATGGCATTGTTGTAATCGCTCAAAGGACAATGTCCTTCAGCTTGCTGACCAACAATGTCATCAAACTGTTTAAGCATGTTGGTACGCTCTTTATCGGCGAAGAAACAGGGCGCTTTCTCGTAGCCGCTCGAGCCGAAGATGTGCACATCGAAGGAGCCAGTGCCACTGCATTTTTTTTTTTTTTTTTGCGTATCGCCAGTGCCACTGCATTTGAAGAAGAGGAGGTCGTTCTCCTGCAGCTCATGGGCCTTGGCGAATTCCTCCCATCTTGACATGAAGAACAACTCGTCGGCGATCTTCCCGACATCGACGCGCCACGGATCGCCGCTGGGTGCTTTGAGGGTGAATGATCCCTTGGCGATCTGCCCGGTGAACTTGTTGGCGATGTTCTCCGGAATGCTCTAGTATAAGAAAGTAAGATGAAGACAGTAATTAAGCAGACATCTCATGTAATCAGCTTGCCTCATTCGATGAGGAAATATAATTCATTTAGATGACATGAACCAACTAACTAATGCAAAAAACCAACTGATCGATTGATGGTGATGGATGAAAAGAGAAGAAAAAGCTAACATTGAACTCGAAAAAAATCTAACAGTGAACTCGAAAAAAATCCAACAGTGAAATTTAACGTTAGTGTACTTTTGGGGCATTCTTCAAATTCATTTTCATCAAAACAGTATAGAGATTGACCCTTTAAAATAAATACGATCCAAAAGATTCAAGTTCCCACATGCAAGAAAGAGACACAAAAGTTTTCCGTAAAGTTTTTTTTTTGCGGGTAAAGTTTTCCGTAAAGTTAATTCTTGAAAAAAAAACATAGCCACAACCTGCCGAAAAAAGTTGATTCATTCAGCTCGGATATGCCGGTTAAATGATGACAAAAGTCCACGATGATTTCACCTTGGGACAAGACAATGAGAAACATTTTAAATGATCAAGAGCAGTTTATCCACTCTTTCGATTTTGGTCAAATTGGTGCCATAAGATATGGGTTACATAGATCTACTTTCAGTGTTTGGATCGAATAATGGGCATATGCATTGGTCGAGTACAATTTGAGCTATGAGTTTTACAAAACTATGAAAGGCTAAATGGTTGACTTCATTATTGAGCATTGGATTGGTGAAGAGCATACTTTGAGTATCAACCTTGTCGCTCTGCTACCATAGAAATTATATTTTGATTGATCAGTCTGTAACAATGCTAAAAAGTCACATTTTTCATATTTCTCCATGGTGATGTCGTTAAAACCTCATGTCAACTGGAATTTTTCTGCACCAATAATCATACCGAATATGAAGCTTTCCTATTTAGATCAGAAGTCATAATGGCTGCAGCTGCTAGGCACATTGAGTCTTTCAATGATTTGTAGCAAGTTTCCCAACATATATCCACGGTTCCCAATGTTTCGATGAATCACTCAATATTTACCTTCAAAAATTTGTAGATATAATTTCTAGCAAATTTTGTTCTTGTTTTGTTCCGAGAATTACTAGAAATGTACAGTGAGACAGTTTGGCTCCCGAGTTACAGCTCGTTTGTTTTAAAAATCAAAATCGACACTTTTTTGTTTAAAAAAATCGGAAAACAATCCCATATGTAGTTAGTGTAGAGATGTACAAGCGTGTAAAAATTCCACTCGAAATTCGTTATATTTTGGGCTGAAAAAAATAATGAAAAATGGGTGGATGGGTGTGTGGACAATCCACAGTTTCAAAATTTTGAAATTTTCCCCATTTATCATTTTTGTGTAGCCCAAAATACAATGATTTTTGAGTCAAAAAATTTATACGCTTATATATGTCGACACTATCTACATCTGGGATTTTTTATATTTATAGAAGCACAAAAGTGCTATTTTTGAAATTTTGAAAAAACGACCTCCATTTGGACTTTTCGTGCTATGAGCCTATGATAAGCATTAAGCATAACCATGTGAATGGGTTTGGTATATGGGCCTAATTCCAGATCCAAAGTCGCAGGCCCATGGCTTCTCTTCCAAAACCCAATTCGCAAACAGCGTCACTCCTCCCACTGGCCCCAGAACCCTAACCTCCTTCTCCTCCACCATGGCCTCCTCCCTGCTCCGCTCCGGCCACCGCCTCCTCCTCCGCCACCACGGCCGCCGCCTCCCGGCGTCCTTCTCCACCGCCGCCGCCGAGGAGCTCATCGACGTCCGCAAGCTCCCCACCGACTACGAACCCTCCACTTTCGACCCGTCGGCCCCGCCGTCCCGCCCGCCGCCCTCCGACCGCGTCTGGCGCCTCGTCGACGACGTCTCCGCCCTCACCCTCGCCGAGGCCGCCGAGCTCTCCTCCCTCCTGCTCCGCCGCCTCGACATCCCCGCCGCGCCGCCCATCGCCATCCTCAACTCCGCCGCGGGCCTGGGAGGAGGCAGCGGCGGGGCAGCCGCAGGCGCGGCCGGAGACAAGCCGGCCGCGACGGCCGAGAAGACGGTGTTCGAGCTGCGGCTCGAGGGCTTCGACGCGGCGAGCAAGATCAAGGTGATCAAGGAGATCCGGACGTTCACCGACCTCGGGCTGAAGGAGGCCAAGGAGCTCGTGGAGAAGGCGCCCGCCGTGATCAAGGGCGGCTTGTCCAAGGAGGAAGCCCAGGCGATCGTCGACCGGATGAAGGCCATCGGCGCCAAGGTCGTCATGGACTGATCGGCTCCGCGCTCGGGCATTCCAAGGTGAGATCCTGCCGAATTGTAGCTCGGATTAGCTTGAGCGGATATATGCCGGGTCGTCTGTGTGGGCAGTATGCAACTATGTATCAATCACGTCTCGTTATGATGTGATATTTGATTGATTCACCATGTTCCTAGCCCTTTTCTGAACATGTGATCCTAGACCTCTTGATTAATCGATGTGATGCATTTGTAAACTTGCAATTGTCAATTTGTAATTAAGCCTAGGCCTCTTGATCGATCCTAGGCCTCTTGATTAATCCTAGGCCTCTTTTAGACTTGTGCAATGCTCTGCTTTGCTCTGTATGAATAATATCAGATTTCACTCTACCTTGAGTCAAACACTTGAACTGAATCCTTGTATGCTCTATTTGAGTAATTGCGCAATATGCATGCAATGCAAAGAAATTCAAAGGGAGAATAGGCAAGTACCACTAGTAAGTTTCAAAATACCATTAGTCAAAACCAAACTGGCAAAATAGCAGTCATTTCAGTATTTTTCACGCCAAAATACCACTACTGTTTAATTGAAACTAATGCACCAAAAAAAGGACATAGATGCCCTTGCCTCTTCACATATCACACTCTAAATTCAACACAAATTAAGCAAAACATTCAGCAGAAATTAGCTAGCATTTCAGCAGGCAGCAGATGCCGCACTGGAGCAGCTGCCGCCGTGTGGGCGAGCAGCAAAGGGTGCGGAGGCTGGGCAAAAGAGTGGTAGCAGTGGGGCGCCGGGAGGGGTGTACGACATGATAGCAGAGACTGCACAGCACACGCTGTGGGGTGCGGAGGGGCTCACAGAGTCGCAGGGGAGGTGCGGAGGCTGGGCAAAAGGGTGGAAGCAGTGCGGGGCTGGGAGAATTGGCGGGCTTGGAGGGAAAGAAGGGGCAGCAGGGCGTCGGTGTAGCCGGAGCAGTGTGCCGTGGTGGGAGGGCAAGGTCGGGAGGTGAAAGAAGCTTGCAGAGGGCATACAGTTGGAATAGAGAAGGGCATTTTTGGAATATCAAAAAAACTGACAGCTTAACCCTGTGTTGATCAAAGTAATTTGTTGGACAACTGACGGCAGTGGTACTTTGTCGTGAGAAAACTAAAATCATTGTTATTTTGGCACTTTTGTTTTGACTAGTGCTATTTTGGAACTTTTGGCATTTGTTTTGACCGCACTGTTTGACAACGCAATATGTTTTGACTATGTGCAGGTACTGTTGAATGTCTTGACCATATGCCTACCAGGGTTAATGGATGTAAGCAATTTGGGACTCACATCCCGGTGCCAATTGAACATTGTAGGGCCCAGAGGTCTTCAAAATGCTGGCTGCATCTCCACCGATGCCATGATGCTTTTCCTCTTATTTTTTTCCTTTTGATGATTTTTATGACTCCTAACACGAAATGTGGAATAAATCATTTCTAAAAAAATGAGAGAAAAATATGCTGAGCTGATTAAGTTAATTTATAGCTGCAGCTTGGCTGCTTTTTGTGTGCAACTCAAGTTGCACTTATGATGACATGCCATTTGGTTCCTTGCCGCAGCTACTTGTCTCTGATGTACTTGTCATACATTCATTTTTGGGTGAGTTGTGCTAAACGATTCCTTTGCAACATGAACTATGGCATGCAACGCTTTCTCAAGTTTCCTGTGTCGAAAAATGCGGTAGTTCTCTAATATCGTGGTAGCTCATCAAGCAACCAGAGATTCACCCTGATATTGTGGTAGCTCATCAAGCAACCAGAGATTCACCCTGTGTATTGGTGATCGCACGGGAGACACGTTATGAGATGGGGCTGAACATCGGAGACAACATGGCATACAGACATACATGTGTGAACTGTGACTAGATCTCCTTAGCCTAAAACTCAAAGAACACCTTCAATAAAATATTAGGTACAGTTTAAGAAATTGTACTTCACATTAGAATTGAATCTAAAACCTGCAGCTACGGCAGATGCATAAAGTCATGGTAACAGATTCCATGAGACGATGTTACAAAAGATGCGACCAACCAATATATTAGGCCAGAAACATTTTGTGTGAATAAAACTAGTAGGGCTGTACCAGAAACCTATTGTCTCAATCTATGTCCAAAACTCAATTCTATTCATCATTGAAGTTGGTACAGAGTTGGCAAGATAGTGCTAAGATTTGTACATATTTTCTTTACCAGATGACCACAGAAGCTGCACTTTTTTTACTTTCATAAAAAACATAATATTGATGATTGCGTATCATCTCTCCTGGTTTCAACTTTCGGCAAAATTGCAACAGTACAACTACTGGACTAGTTAGTTATTTTCTTCAGTTCTTCACCAAACTTGTCTCTATACATTCAGAGCTCTCAAAACAGAAAACAGAATTAGCCTTAGATTGTAGACTTCTCTACAATGCTACAAGATCAATTTGCCTCGCTTGAAGTTCAGGTCAATGGATCACAACAAATTAGACTGCAGCAGTCCCCTTCTCCGCCGTGCTTTCGCCGAAAGCTCTGTCCCTCGCTTTGTCGGACTGCAAGACCAACAACATCTCAGTTGCATACAAATCGGGATTTTCTCTTAGCATACGACAAAGACTTCTGTTGAGAAATTGCAAAGTTTGAGATAAAAGAACGAACCATCTTTTGATAGTTGCTGAAGAATGTTATGATGGCGAGGAGTAAGAATTGCACTATGGAACCACATGAGATGCCCATCCAAAGTCCTTTCCCTCCCAACTTCAGAGCAAACCCAAGAAGGAGAGACATTGGGATTCCAAAGAGGTAGAATGAACCGAGGTTGACATAGGCGCCCAGATGCTGCCACCCACACCCTCGAGCGATACCTGGACAATTCGCATACAGTATGTTTTAATATTAGATGTCAATGCATCAGGCCATAAACATATGTAGAGAATAGAAAGATCAGATTCCTCTCTATTGGAGTTTAGTAATATATTATGTCATTATAAACGAGGATCTTGCCAGGGTCTAAAGTAAGCTTATGTTGGAAGTGTCAAGCAAGAGCATATGTTTGGGCAAGTACGGTTCACCATTTTGGCTTATCCAGAGCTGTCAGCAAGCATGTTTTTGCACAAAATATTTAAATGCATCTGTGAAGCAAATAACAGTTTCACTAGCTAGAAGAAAGGTGCAACTGCATACTTAGTGAGGTGGCGCCAACTTAATGATACATCCCAGCCAGATGTGTGTGGATGTAAACACCGGCATCCATGTTTACATAAGAGCACATGTTTGAAAGAACAAACAAGTAACTCCCCAAGTAACAGTGTCGGCTTCCACAACACAAAATAGCATTAGTATAATGAAACATCAAACTATTAATAATTGACACCTTACCTGATAATGTCTTTGCGAAATCAGTATGACTCACAAATGACAATATCACTTGCTACCTAGCAGGGATTATTACCTGTTGGAGTATCAGTTAGTGTAATAGTAGTGTCCCAGGAGAGTCTAGATTATTCCAGGGAGTGTTAGTCTGAGTTAGTATCCTACAAGACTCTAGAGTATTCTAGTGTACAGTTGAGATGTAAATATAAGTTGAGCTATATATATATAAGAGGATGTGGAGGTCCAAGGGATCTACCCATCAAGAAAATTTCCCCAAAAACAACTACATGGTATCAGAGCCGTGGTGCTCCTGAGAGGTGGCAATGGTGATAGCGCAGGGCTGCTCTGCTGTGGCCTAAGGTGAGGAAGGGGGCGCGTGGTCCTGGTGGTGGCCGGTGTGAATCAGCGGCTTGTGGAGGAGCTCCAGGCGACCAGGTGGGCAGTGTAGGCAGGGGCAGCTGCCTCAACCGGAGAGGTGCTGGCAGGCAGAGGTGTGGCTGCTTAGAATCTGAGGTTTCGGTGGCAGCGGCTGGCAGTGCGCGTGCGGCCAGAGAGGTAGTAGTGCTGCAGCAGATTGGAAGCTAGTGGCCGTCTCTTGTACGTGGCTGGTTTGGTTTTGCCGTGGAAGGTTCCTGTTGGTAGGCAGCACATTGGTGGAGCAACAGAGGAGCTGCGGGTGCCGTGTAGGGAGGTCACACGGCAGGGAGGAGCAAGGATTGAGCAGAAGGTTGGCTGAGCTGCTACTGTGGGAATTAAAAAAGGGAGAGAACAGGCAGCTGCTGTTTCTGGCCTGAAGACTGAAGAGTAAAGATAACAAAGAAGAGCGCAGCAAGTGGTGCGGTTGTTTACTGTGTGAGCTGAGAGCTGCAGTAACCTGATATCCAGTGATGGAAGAGAGTCAAGATATTGAGCAATTGCTTGACAAATTGGCTGAACTGTTGAAGGCAAAAATCAAAGACAAACTAACTTTGACGGCACAAGGATCAAATGAGATGCTTGAAGTCTCAGCCAAAGAGTTCGAGAAAATGAGACAATCATTCGAGAATGCAGAAAGTTCCAAATCGAGTGGGAAAACAACAATTCTCGGTAATTTTGTGAATCTTGCTCAAACCCGAAAAAGCATCTCAAATCAGGCTCCTTCAAATGAAGTTTCTAGTACAAATTGGATACTAGATTCGGGAGCGTCGGCACATGTCACAGGTAGGTGGAGTGAGTTTGCATCCTATACTCCACATCCACCCATGCATAAAGAGACCATCCAAACAGCCGATGGAACTTATCAACCTGTCGAAGGGGTCGGCACAGTGAAATGCACTCCGTCAATTACATTGTCTTCGGTCTTATATGCTCCATCATTTCCAGTTAGTTTGGTGTCTATGAGCTCCTTGGTTGATGATATTGATTGTCGAATCATTGCTGATCGATACAATTGCATAATTGAGGAGAGGTCAACAGGAAGGAGGATTGGGTTTGGTGTCAGGCATAAGGGACTATGGTACTTGGATAGACGAGAAATAGATGATGCATTATGCACCGCCCTGATGGTTGCTGCAGGAGATGATGAAGCAAAGGTAATGCTCCAACATTGTCGATTGGGCCATATATCGTTTGATGCTATGACTAAGATATTTCCTGAAGAAATGAAGAAGGTAGATAAAGACAAACTTGTGTGTGATGCATGTGAGTATGGAAAACACACAAGAACATCATATGTGAGTCGTGGACTCCGGAGTACATTGCCCTTCATGTTGATTCACTCTGATGTGTGGACTTCTCCAGTGGTTTCTATTAGTGGAATGAAGTATTTTGTCACCTTCATTGATTGTCACTCCCGAATGACTTGGATATATCTCATGAAACAAAAGAGTGAGGTGCTTAATTGTTTCAAGGACTTCCATGCGTATATCCAAAATCGTTTTAGTACTGGTATTCAAACTATCAGGACGGACAATGGGACAGAGTATGTGAACAATGAATTTGGCAAATTTCTATCGGAAAAAGGAATACTTCATCAAACTTCGTGTCCTGATACTTCTCCACAGAATGGAGTAGCTGAAAGGAAGAACCGGCATCTGCTTGAGGTAGCTCGATCACTTATGTTTACAATGAATGTGCCTAAATTCTTATGGAGTGAAGCGGTTATGACTGCTACTTATCTCATCAACCGGATGCCATCAAGAGTGCTTGGGATGAAAACTCCATACGAAATGGTCTATGGTAAAAATGAATTCATTGTTCCGCCAAAGGTCTTCGGGTGTACGTGCTTTGTTAGAGACCATAGACCTTCGGTGGGAAAATTGGATCCACGTGCTGTGAAGTGCATCTTCATTGGATACTCATCTGGACAGAAGGGCTACAAGTGTTGGAGTCCTAGTGAACGGAGAACATTTGTGAGCATGGATATGACATTCAGAGAATCTGAACCCTTCTATGGAGAAAAGACGGATCTCAGCTCGTTATTTGACTTTGACTCTTCTAGCACAAGTGATGCTAGTCGAGAGGGGGAGAGTGAATCTTTAATAACAAAGGAGGATGAACCATCGAGAGTTGTGGATGGTTCAATGCCATGTCCGATGAGTGAAGAGAAATGGAGAAAGCCAAATGAGGAACAAAATTTTAAGGTGTATACACGGAGACAACCTACGGGTGAAGAGAGATGGAGAAAACCAAACGAGGAAGAAAATTTGAGGGTGTATACAAGGAGACAACATACAGGTGAAGAGAGATGGAAAAAACCAAATGAGGAAGAAAATTTAAGGGTGTATACGAGGAGGCAACCACAACATCAACAACAAGCTCGAACAAATGGTGAGGTCCAATTGCAGGGGGAGCAAAATCAACAACAACAGATTCCAGTGGTCGACGAACTTGACCCAGATGAGAGTGAGCCACGTGTCATTGATGACTCACTGAATTTGCCAATTGCCTTGAGGAAAGAACCACGAGCTACAACAGGAAAGTCTCGTGAAAGGTACGGTTTTGAGCATGATATTGCAAACTATGTGTCATATGACTTATTGTCACCCGGGTATAGAGCCTTTGTTGCTTCATTGCAATCTGTGGTAATCCCAAGAGATTGGAAAGCAGCAAAACAAGACCCAAAGTGGCATGAGGCCATGTTGGAGGAAATGAAAGCTCTTGAGAAGAACAAGACATGGGATCTTGTTTCTCTTCCAGCAGGGAAAAGGCCAGTTACTTGCAAATGGGTGTATACCGTGAAGCAAACACCCGAAGGAAAAATAGAACGATACAAGGCGAGGTTGGTGGCAAGAGGTTACAGTCAAACTTATGGGATTGACTATGACGAGACATTTGCACCCGTTGCAAAGATGAGTACAGTAAGAACTCTTATTTCTTGTGCTGCTAATTTTGGTTGGCCATTGCATCAGTTGGATGTGAAAAATGCATTCTTGCATGGTGATCTTGAGGAGGAAGTCTACATGGAAATTCCACCTGGCTTTAGTACATCTCAAACCCATGGAAAGGTCCTTAGGTTGAGAAAGTCGTTGTATGGGCTTAAACAATCTCCACGAGCATGGTTTGATCGATTTCGTCGTGCTATGTGTGGTATGGGATACAAACAATGCAATGGTGATCACACTGTCTTCTACCGCCACTCAGAACGGCACATCACGATTCTTGCTGTGTATGTGGATGATATCATTATCACTGGGGATGATATTGTTGAGATGGCACAACTAAAGCAGAAGTTGAGTAAAGAGTTTGAGGTTAAGGACCTTGGACAACTGAGGTACTTCCTAGGCATTGAGATTGCAAGGTCCCCCAAAGGGATAGTTCTATCGCAGCGAAAGTATGTCTTGGACCTCCTTAGTGATACAGGAATGCTTGGGTGTCGAGCTGCTGCAACTCCTATTGAGCAAAATCATCAATTGTGTGCGCAATCTGGAGATCCCGTAGATAGAGAGAGATACCAACGACTTGTAGGTCGACTCATCTACTTGTGCCACACTAGACCTGATATATCATATGCGGTGAGTGTGGTTAGCCGCTACATGCATGACCCAAGAAGTGAGCATTTAGAAGCAGCACACCGAATTTTGCGCTATCTAAAAGGGAGTCCTGGAAGAGGTTTATGGTTCAAGGCTAATGGAAACTTGAATCTAGAGGGGTATTGTGATGCCGATTGGGCTAGTTGCCTTGATGATAGAAGGTCAACATCTGGTTTTTGTGTCTTTGTTGGAGGAAACTTAGTATCTTGGCGGAGCAAGAAGCAGTCGGTGGTCTCCCGATCTACGGCAGAAGCAGAATATAGAGCAATGTCCGTTTGTTTGAGTGAGATGCTATGGATGAAAGGCCTCTTATCAGAGTTAAGGCTTCTAAGGAAAGGACCATTGAAGCTTTGGTGTGATAACAAGTCAGCAATCAACATTGCAAATAATCCAGTTCAGCATGACCGAACGAAGCATGTGGAGATAGATCGGTTTTTCATCAAAGAACGGCTTGATGAGGGAACATTGAAGCTAAGTCATGTAACTTCTGCAGAACAATTAGCTGATTGCCTAACAAAGGGGTTAGGACCAAAAGAGTGTTTGTCGTCTTGTAACAAGATGGGGATGATAGATATCTATCACCCATCTTGAGGGGGAGTGTTGGAGTATCAGTTAGTGTAATAGTAGTGTCCTAGGAGAGTCTAGATTATTCCAGGGAGTGTTAGTCTGAGTTAGTATCCTACAAGACTCTAGAGTATTCTAGTGTACAGTTGAGATGTAAATATGTAGTGAGGGTTAGAATTGTAATGGGTGTGTGTTTTATGAGGGCCAAACTGAAAGGACACGGATGTCGCCTAGAGGGGGGGTGAATAGGCGATTAAAATTCTTTGCGGTTAGGCTTGAATAAATGCGGAATAAAACTAGCGTTTAATTTATCAAGCACGAAACCTAAACAAGCTAGGTTAACCTATGTGCACCAACAACTTATGCTAAACAAGATAAGTAAATATGTGATAGCAAGATATATTACTTCAAGCTCGATGGCTATCACAAAGTAAATAGCATAAGTAAGAAGCTCGGGTATAGAAATACCGAGGCACTTGGAGACGATGATTTATCCCGAAGTTCACTTCCCAATGGAAGCTACGTCTCCGTTGGAGCGGTGCAGAGTCACAAAGTGATCCCCGAATAGCCGTCAAATGGCACACCGTAATCTCCTTCGTGCCTCCACCAATGTGGAGTGCCACGAACCACTATGGGACACTTGAGGGTGGTCACCGAACCCGTACAAGGATGAGGCACACTCCACAACTTAATTGGAGGCTCTCACCGAATTCCCGCGGCTCCCAAAGCCACAAGAATCACAAGGTTGGGGCGCAACTCCACAACTTAATTGGAGGCTACCAACTATCCCGCGAGCCACCAAAACTCCGAGATCAACAAGGACCGTCTAGGGCACTCCAAGTACCCAAGAGGACAAGCTCTAGGGCACCCCAAGTACCCAAGAGTAACAAGCTTCTCAACTTCGATTTCCACGTATCACCGTGGAGAACTCAAACCGATGCAACCGATGCAAGAAGGCAAGACCACTAGAAGTGGTCAAATCCTTCACTCCCAAATCCCACCAAAAGCAACTAATGCTTGTAGGGGGAGAAGAGAGGAAGAACAAGGAAGAACTCAACAAATGGAACTTCAAGATCACGATCTACTAGGTTCCCCTCACTTAGAGGAGGAATGGATTGGATGAATATGTAGATCTTGATCTCCTCTCAAATTCCCTCAAAGATATCCAAGAATCATGGGAGGGATTGAGAGGAAGGCAAGCTTTTCCAAAGGTCAACAATGGAGGAGAGAGAGGGGAAAAGCTAGCTCAAGAGCTGAGAGAACCGTTGGGGAAGAAACCCCCTTAAAAAGGTCCTCTCAAAAATCTGCCCGTTGCAGACGAAAAAGGCCGCAGCGGTAGTACCGGGCCGATCCCGGTAGTACCGAGCCGCGTTGACTCGAGGAAGAACGAAGACCAGTCAGCGCTCCCTGACTCGGCGCGCAACGGTAGTACCGGACCACTTGGCCCGGTAGTGCTCCCTTCCCGGTAGTACCGCGCCACTACCGGGGCAACTACGGGTGAAAACTTCGAGAGGCAGAGAGCCATCCGGAGATGCGGTACTGGGCCCGGTACTGGCCGCGGTAGTTCCGCAAGGGGTCACCCGGTAGTACCGGTCGAGGGTCGGTACTACCGGCCTAAGAAGAAACTGCAGAACCAGAAAAGGAGAACCACAATAACTTTTGCAAGGAAGCTCCAAACGAGATGAAACCAACGAGGTTGGAAAGGTAGCGACAAGAGCATTCCTACAAAAAGTGGAAATATTAAGGGTCACAAATATAGAGGGGATACCACACATGGGAAGGTGTGGACCCTATCTCGAAGGTGGACCGATAATATTTCCAACCTGAAAACGCAACAAGTTTTCCATACGAAATCCGTTTTCGGAGAACTTGGGCTTGTCATGAAGATCACAACAAGCACCAAAACCCAACAAGGAGAAAATCCAAATAAGAACCAAGAAAGATGATGAAGGCAAGTATGCAAAGGTTTGAGCTCTCTCCAACTGATACGCTAAAGCTCAATCGAGAGCCCCTCTTGATAGTACGGTATCTATCCTATAACCCGGTCTCCTAGCTAGTACCACGAGACCGGTAAAATAGAAACCCTATCATACCTTTGCCTTGCGCATTCCACTTGAGCTAGATGACGTCGATCTTGATCTCTTCAAGTGGACCACCTTTCTTGATTGCGCTTCGCTTGGTGAAGACTCAAACATTGCTCCCCCATACTCCACTATGGGAGAGCCTCTCTTAGGCACATCTTCACATGAACATTATCTCTAAATGGGTGGCAAGGTTCAAGCCTAGGATTTCTTCGACATGCTCCTCTTGAACTTGCGCTTCTCAACATTGATGACGAACACCACTTGACGTCATCGATCATGGGCCATATGAAATCTTCATTTGATACAAGCCCATAGAAAGATACCTAACCACACATAGAAATGCTACACACATATCATGAGTTAGTTCACAAAGCTATATGGACAATTGCTTACCATACCAAGAGATACATGATCCCACTTGGTACATCTTGTAGCTTTGTGTGTTGATCAATACTTGATCAACCTTGTATCTTTTCTTCTCTTTTCAATAGATGATGTCTTGAAGATAACCATGAATGATCACATAATTCTTTTCTTCAAGACATACTTGCAATATGCTCAACTTGATGCCAAATACTTCATTATATCAATATATTCATGGCATCAACCTTGAATCCAACATATGGAGTTCAAGCATGGTCTATGGACAAACACTACAAGTAAAACTCAATGCAACCATTAGTCCATAGGGATTGTCATTAATTACCAAAACCACACATGGGGGCGCCATGCCCTTTCACAAACTGTAAAAGTTGCATGTATATCACCAGGTGAAGAGGAACGATGAGGATAGTTCAGCTTTCCAGAAATTTCCCGAGACTCAACATGGTATCAGAGCAGGAGCCGGCGGTCGGGCCCTGCCGGCGGTGAATCGACACCGTGCAGCGGAGCTCCGAGCGCAGAGGGTCGTCAGTGCGGGCAAGGATTACGAGTCGACGAGTCGCAACTTGTCGCTGGGGTACCGACAAGTAGACAAGTCGTGACTAGTCGCGACTAGTCATAGACTTGTCGATATGTAGTGGAGCTGTAAATACTGAAAAATGTTTTTTTTATCCTTGGATGGGTGAGAGAGCAGCCCAGCCGGCTAGGCCTAGGAGATGCTCAAGGCCCATTAAGGCCCAACAGGAATGAAACCCTAGCCTCCCCTGGTCTTTTTCCACCTACACCCCCGCACACAACACCACAGCCACCACACTCACGACACAGGCACAGGCACACACGCACACGACGCCTCCCTCCTCGCTCCCTGCTCGCGCCGTGGCCGGTCACCCTCCTCCCTCATCGCTACCGGTCACCCTCCTCCCTCAGACCTCTCCGCCTCCATCTCCGTCGCCATGGCCAGGAGGGCCCCTGCTCCGGCCGTTGCTCGAGCACCAAGCGCCGCCCGGCGACCTTCTCCGTCGGCAAGCTCAAGTTGCGCCTCTTCTCCTTCTCCTGGTCGAGGCCGCCAAGGGACCCACATGCGACGACGCCCTCCACCCGCAGCTCCTACTCTAGTTGCCGCCGTCGGCAGAAACATCTCCGCCTCGAGGTCCTCCTTTTTTCTTGTCGCTCGACTCAGGTACATGGGCTTGTCGCGATTAGTCGTAGACAAGGTAACTTGTCGATCGATAACTTGAACTTGTCGAGTCGTTCTGTGTTGTCGACATCCAGGTTGCGACAGGTAGACAAGCCGCTAGACAAGCCGCGACTTGTCGAGCGACTCGTAATCCTTGAGTGCGGGCGGAGATAAGCTCCAAGCAAGGGCAGGAGACCCGGACGGAGGTGCTGTGGAGGTGCGGAGCCGGCGGCCGGGAGCGTGTGCGACGACCAGCGGGTCTGCCGGAGGCTGACGCCAGCAGATAAGGTCCCGTGGGGAAGCTAGCGCTGTGGTGACGAGTGGAATCGGGGCTGTGGTGAAGACAGCTGGTTTGGGAAGCTGCAGCCGAACCTGTGACCTGTAGTAGAGGAGAGAAGGGGGTTGCTCCTGGTGGTGTTGCAACGGAGAGAAAGAGCAGCATGAGTCCACGAGGAAGCAGGTACATGATTGATTTGGGTCAGCTGTTTTTGGATCCGTTGCTTGCTGTGTAAAGGAAGTGCTTGCAGCTTTGCGGTGTGTGTGCGAAAATAGAGGAGGTGATTAGCAGTTGTTGGATTTGTTGGATGTAATCAGATTCAGAAGAGCAGAGGAGAGAGTGCTGCCAGTGGTGAATCGGCGGCCACCGGCACTCATAGCTGTGGTAGATGAGAAGTACCAGTGTTGGTGACTACTTGGTGCGACCTATGGCTACAAAATACCGAGCTTTGTTTGATGGGATTGGTAAGCAGGGGGAGAACACAAACACAGGAGGTGGAACCAAAAATGAGGTGGATAATGGACCAGGTAGAGATAAAGGACATGGTGATGGTGGTGCAAAATCTTGGCAGCGAGATGGGGACTGGCTGTGTCCAAATAGAGGCTGTAGAAATGTAAATTTTGCATTCCGTGGTGTCTGTAATCGTTGTGGAGCTGCACGCCCTGCTGGTGTTAGTAGAACAGGTGCCGGTAGTGATGGTCGAGGCTGTGGTATGCGAGGCATGGTGAATACTACCTCAACTGTTAAAAGGGTTTCACAAACCGTGAGAGTGAAGATGTCACTTGACGATTGGAAGCAGTGGTGCCAATTTAAGAGGACGTATATGAAGGACGAGCAATGGACCGAGCCCTCCAATGCATTCACATCAGCTGCATCTACAAACTCTGGCAGTGACACTTATCATACCATGAGTTATAAAACAGCTGACATACCTTGGCTGATAGATTCCGGTGCCTCTAGACATATGGCTGGTTCTTATGAAAAATTTGTTGACTACTTTCCTGATGTGAAGAGACAAAGTGTGAAATTGGCAGATGGCTCTACCCAAGCTGTTATGGGAGAGGAACAGTTGTGTGTGGTTCTAATATGTCCTTATCATCTGTTTTGCATGTTCCATCGTTCCCAATAAACTTATTGTCCATTAGTTGTATCACAAAAGAGCTCAATTGTGCTGCATTTTTTACCCAACATGGTGCTTATTTCAGGAAATTGGGACTGGAAGAGAGCTTGGGAGGGGGAGCATGCATGAAGGACTGTACTACTTAGAAAATGATATATCACCTATGGTAGCAGCTGCACTTTCCTATTCTCCATTACAAGAATTTATGCTACTCCATTGGCGACTAGGAGACATGTCTTTCAGTACTTTGGGTAAACTTTATCCTAGTCTCTTTAATAAGATTGATAAGGAAAAGCTTGTTTGTGATGCCTGTGAGTATGGGAAACATATTAGAAGTTCCTACCTGTTATCTGATAATAGAAGTGCAGAACCATTTCAGACTATACACTCTGATGTGTGGGGTCCTACTGGAGTTTCATCTATAAATGGTTATCGTTCCTTTGTTACCTTCATTGATTGTTGCACTAGAGTTACCTGGGTTTATGTGTTGAGGAGTAAGGCTGATGTGTTTGAGTGCTTTCGAGACTTTCATAATATGATCAAGACTCAATATAATGCATGTGTGAGATATTTCGCACCGACAATGGCACAGAGTATGTGAACAAAGAATTTGATGAGTACTTGTCCAATCTCGGGGTTATTCATCAAACCACTTGCCCAGGTGCATCTCAGCAGAATGGTTTAGCTGAGCGAAAGAACCGGCATTTGTTAGAAGTCACTCGTTGTCTCATGATAGCTATGAATGTTCCTAAATTTTTATGGAGTGACGCAGTGATGACGGCAGCTTATTTAATAAACAGAATGCCATCAAGAGTGCTAGGATACAAGACACCAATAGAGTGTCTAACTGGGGAAACAACTTATGTAGTTCCTCCAAGAGTATTTGGGTGTGTGTGTTTCGTAAGAGACCACAGACCATCTGTTGGGAAATTAGATCCGAGAGTTGTAAAATGTGTGTTTGTTGGGTACTCTGGTAAACAGAAAGGCTATAAATGCTGGTGTCCATCGAGAGAAGATGTTTGTGAGTATGGATGTTACCTTTAGGGAAAATGAACCTTTCTATGGAGAACCTACTGACTTAACTGATGTGTTTCCTGATTTTTTACTGATGATAGCCCAGATGGAGATAAAGATTGCGGGACAGGGGAGATGATAATAGAGAAGATGGAGATGCAATATCACAAAAGATGATAGTTGGAGTTATACCTACAGAAGATGTACATGATGATGTGGGTGTGATGGATGCAGGGCAAGAACAGGTGCAGGGGGAGCAACAAGATGACCAAATGAAGCTGTGAGGTGGCCAAAACCGAATGAAGAACAAGAACTTCAGGTGTATAAAAGGAGACTCCGATCTGAAGTGGAAGTTATCCCATCTAGGTGTGATCGTGAAGCTCAAGAAACTCCTACAATACAAGCACAAGGAACCTTACCAAGTGTAATACAATCAGATGTGCATGGGTCATCTTCTCAAAATGATGGTACACTTCCCTTACTATTGGATGAGTTAGATATTCCTATTGCTCTCAGAAAGCAGCCACGTTCCACTGCGGGGAAATTACCAAGAGACTTATCACAATATGATATTTCTAACTATCTCTCATATGTGTCTTTGGGTTCCCAATATAAGTCATTTATAGCTTCGTTGAATTCCACTCTACCTATACCACGTGATTGGCAGGAGGCGAAACACTATGCAGAATGGAGAGCAGCTATGATAGAGGAGATGACAACACTTGATAAGAACAAGACTTGGGTACTTGCTACTCTTCCTCCTAATAAAAAGGTTGTTGGTTGTAAGTGGGTATTTACTGTGAAACAAAACTCAGAGGGAAAGGTAGAAAGATATAAAGCTCGATTAGTGGCAAAGGGGTATAGCCAAACTTATGGGGTGGATTATGATGAAACTTTTGCACCGGTGGCAAAAATGAACACCATTCGGGCACTTATATCTATAGCAGCAAATAATAAGTGGAAATTATTTCAAATGGACGTAAAAAATGCTTTTCTTCATGGAGATTTGGAGGAAGAGGTTTATATGGAGATTCCCCCTGGGTTTGGTACACAGAGACAGAGGGTAAAGTGTGTAGGTTAAAAAAATCCCTATATGGTTTGAAACAGTCACCTAGAGCATGGTTTGGACGATTTAGAAAGGAGATATGCTCCTTGGGTTATCAACAAGCAATGCAGATCACACCTTGTTCTTTAAACACCAGAGTGGCAAAATTGTTATCCTTATTGTGTATGTGGATGACATTGTGATCACAGGTAATGATGATGATGGGATAGCATGCTTAAAGAAAATGTTGGCCAAGTCATTTGAAGTCAAGGATCTTGGTTTTCTTCATTATTTCTTGGGAATTGAGGTTGTTTATGGATCACAAGGTATTTATTTATCGCAAAGAAAATATGTACTTGATTTACTTGCTGAAACTGGCATGCTAAATTGTAGACCAATGACAACTCCAATTGAGCAGAACCATCATATTCTAGCAGAATCGAGTGACCCAGTGGACAAATACCAATATCAGAGGCTAGTTGGTCGGCTAATTTATTTATCGCATACAAGACCGGACATTTGTTATGCTGTTAGTGTGGTAAGCCGATTCATGCATGACCCAAGATCAAGTCATTTAGATGCTGTTCACAAATACTGAGGTATCTTAAGAGTTGCCCAGGAAGAGGAATTCTATTTTCTAGTCATGGACACTTAAAAATAGTGGGTTATACTGATGCTGACTGGGGTGGATGCCTAGATGATAGAAGGTCCACATCTGGCTACTGTATTTTCGTTGGTGGTAATTTAGTTAGTTGGAGGAGCAAAAAACAAAGTGTGGTGGCACGATCTACTGCTGAAGCAGAATTTAGGTCCATGGCTTCAGGATTATGTGAATTGATATGGTTGAAGATACTATTATCGGAACTTAGACTGTGTGATGGCGGGCCACTACAACTTTATTGTGATAATCAAGCTGCAATCAATATAGTCCACAATCCAGTTCATCACGATAGGACAAAACATATTGAAATTGATAGGCTCTTTATAAAAGAGAAGTTAGATGAGGGGCTTCTCCAAGTTAGCTTTGTTAGATCTGAGAATCAACTTGTTGATGTATTAACAAAAGGGGTTAACGTTGTATCCTTTGAAAAATTATGTAGCAAGATGGGGCTCATAAATATATTTGCCCCATCTTGAGGGGGAGTGTAGTGAGGGTTAGAATTGTAATGGGTGTGTGTTTTATGAGGGCCAAACTGTAGAAGTTGCATGTATATCACCAGGTGAAGAGGAACGATGAGGATAGTTCAGCTTTCCAGAAATTTCCCGAGACTCAACAAAATATAAGTTGAGCTATATATATAAGAGGATGTGGAGGTCCAAGGGATCTACCTATCCAGAAAATTTCCCCAAAAACAACTTTACCAAATTGGATAAAAGCTCATACATTATAGAAATCAAACTACAGGCTAATATATTGTAGTACGGTGTCATGGCTGAAACAAGTATATCATACGGCTAAATCAAATGTTTAAAACATCACAGGTATAGCTGGAAGCTCTCTATCTGTTCACTCTTTCAAAGGGAAGGTAAAACTGACAGATCAATTAGAAGATAGAAAATTGTAACCTGAGAGAACTCCTTGTAGGCTGTCAGCAGCGACTGAGATGCAGATAAAGGGAACCATTGCATTGACATACTCAACTACCTCCTTATCACTGCTAAATGCATAGCCCAAGATGCGCTGGGATGCTAACAGAGCCCCAGTGATGATAGTTGCCTCAGTCACAGCAACAAACATCACAACACGGACAACCAATCGAGCACCTTCAGGATTCCCGGCACCTAACTCATTTGATACTCGAGTGCTGCTCATTGAATAAAATACAAAATGGAGTTATAAAAGATTAATTTTGTTCCCAAAATCTGTACCATGTCCAAGTATGTTAAGCTTTTACTCACCTTGCAGCAGCACCAATCCCATATGCTATAGTATACATCAACGTGATTGTTGTCATGCTGCACAAAAAGATGAGCGAAAATATAATGCATATATTACCATAAGAGCATATTACCTTACATGGGAAATCATTACCATGTTGAAAGAACTGAAGTTTGCAGCTCCGGATTGGGTAGAAGTCCCGACAGAAGAATAATAACCTCAAATGACCACCATTCAAAACTGGAAGATGCATAAGAAAACTCATGAGGCTTAGGAAAAGAAATATGACTCACGGACATTCTGAATCACACTGCTGCAATTACCATAACATTAGTGCAGATGGCAGAGCTAGGCGCATGAACACACCAACTCCACTGAAGGCATCCTTTGTAGGAGGTGAGAATGTCTCCTTGCACGAATTTGAGAATCCGATGTATGCAACAAGCATGAATACGTTCAACCAGTATGATACACTTATTGCCAAAGCGGCTCCAAAATACCCCAGGCTGGTGTTGAACACCAATAACCAACAAAGAGGAATATGCAACAGCAATGTTGCAATGGAGGACCAAAGCATAGGGATTATTAGACTCTGAGACTGCAGAAATTTTGTCAGGGGCTGGCTGACAGCGTATGCAAAGAGCCCTGGAATTAACCACACTATGTATCTCCCAGCTTCCCGTGAGATCACAGGGTCTTGACCTATGAGGATCAGGATTTTTCCCATGAATATCCATAGAAGTGAGATTGGGATGCTCACAGCTGTCAGCGTGACCATAGCTCTGTAGGTTTGCACTCCCAATCTGCCGTACTGTTCAGCCCCATAAGCTTGACCACATAGAGTTTCCAAACCACTTGCCATTCCAATCTGTTCTGCAAAGAAGAATATTCAGATCACTGGCGGAAAAATATATGTAACTCAAAGAAAACAGTTTGATTATAACTGTTCAGGATATTAGACAAAAGTGTACAATAATAGCGTACTGCCTTAAGCCCACACATCACAAGCTTGCTGCATTAATATAACAAAAAAAAATCTTGAACTTTGAACATGCCAAATAACAAAATTATGATTAGAAGTTTAACAGAACGTCAGTAGTTCCATTCCTATTAACCATCCGGTGGAGCTATATCCCCGTAACTGAAATAATGAAGTTCCACCAAAGAAATTAAGACATATTGGACCTTATGTGAGAACAGAATAATAACATAGCACCACCCAGTGGTAAACTAGTAATACACTGATGTCACCAGAAGCAACCTATGTTCATGGGCAGAAGGCACACAGGTTTGTACTTGGCTAGAAAAGAAAACAATTTTGGTTTTGCTAGTGAGGTCACTTTACACTTTACCCAAAGGTGGTAGTGCTCAAGTTCTCACGAAAGACACCCCATCAAAAATCTCTCGAGATTGACCACCTGTCCTGACGCCTAGGCTCACACGATAACTTGAGAATCACCCCACTGACAAACCTAAATCTACAGACTTTTCAATGTGGCTGACCAAACTCCTAGTTGATCCCTTGCAATATGCTTGAAAAACTTAATAATGGCTGAATTTCAGCCTTTCCAACACAACCTTTTCACCATAAAAGACCTGAAAGTTTAGTTCTATGGAATGGAGCAGGGGCTTCGCCCTTTTCCTCTAGAAAAATTTGTTCACCATACTGAACATGGGTGAAGAATTGAAAACTTTCATCGCACCTCACCGAAGCAACCAATGTTCAGTGGAAAAAGGCACACAGGTTAGAACATGGTACTACTTGACTAGAAAAAAGAAAACAAACTTCTTTTTTGCTGGTGAGGTCGGCTACACTTTACACTGAGGCGGTAGTGTTTATTACGACAGATACTGTGCTGATCAAACCAGCGCTCGAGATTGGATTCCTTTCCTGAAACCTACTTTCATACACTGAATATCTGAAGCGAGCATCGGCACCACTTAATAAACTAAATCTAGAGGCTCCAATCGATTCTGCTGTGGCTGACAAACAAAGAATCTAAACGCATATGACAATGCGAGTATACATGCACGGTACTAGTTTACATCGGAATCAATCAAGGACGCGTGGTGAACTGAAGGGTGTGAGGTTGACGTACGAGGAGGCTGAAGCCGGAGACGGATGCGAGGGAGGTGGCGATGGCGGAGGCGGAGAGCGGCAGCACCCCTGGGAGGTGGCCCACCATCATGTTGGAGGCGACCTGCACGGCGTACTGCGCCACGCTGACCGCGGCCATCGGCAGCGCCACGCTGACCGCGGCCATCGGCAGCGCCACGCGCGCCACCTTCCGGGCCTCCTCCGCCGCCGCCGACCCTCTCCACCGCCACTTCGCCACCGACCCGCCCCGCTGGGACGGCAGCAGCGGCGCTCTCTCCTCCATGGCCGCCCGGGATTAGTGTCGTCGCCGCCGCCTCGGCCGGTGGTGGTGGTGGTGCGTCTGGGATTTTGAGCGTGGTTTGGGGGGGTTTAATGGGAGAGGACTCTGGTTAGGCTCGCTATCAGCGGCGCGGCGGCGGGTGGGATTCGATTTTGTGGGGAGGGAATATCGTTTGTTGTCATGGTCTCTGCTCGGGTCCCACCTCCCGGGTACAGCGCCTTGCCTTTTTTTGTTTTTTCATTGCCCGTATTGGAACGACATAATATTTCGAAAACGAAGTACATGTCTCATGTGCCCTAGTGCGGTCAGTGGCGGAGCTAGAGAACTGAGTATAGGGGTGCACAGTGGTACCCCGACTGCAAAATAACTTGTTTTACCGGTAGCACATATGGTGAAAAAATGCTATTTTACAAAGAAATTGAATTTTTCCCGTGTCCTGTGCACCCGGAAGGCTCCACTTAGCTCCGCCACTGAGTGCGGTGGTGCCTAGTGCCTACCTAGCGGAGACACGGATCATGAAATTTTTACTTGTATAAATGCTCTAGAAGGAAAAAACCATTTTGTATAAATCACAAAATTCAAAATAAAAGTCTAATTAGCGTAGCACTGGCTACTAAGCTTACGGATGGGTTGAGGCATCGTTGGTCCGTACCGAGTTGGTCGGCGCCGAGCCCCTGAAGGAGTAGTGACTGGGTGAGATGGATCATGGACGGTGGAGGTCTCGATCCCATTTCCCCTGGGTTGGTTTGGCTCAAAGCAAGATCCCAACGGAGGTGGCATCGATCTTGTCGGTACCCATGAAGTTTTTAAGGTCGAGCCATAAGGCGACCTCGCCAAGGGCTAAGCATTGTCGTTAGCTCAATGGGACCGAAGAGTGGCTCATGGCGGTGACAATACCTCTTCAAAGATAGTTTCGAGCGGGACATAGTTGTTGAGGGTGATCCGGATGACTTTGGCATCGTAGGTGCCGCTCTTCTACCTTTTCTCGGGTGTTGAATGTCTTACTTATTTAGCTGACTTGCTTTGACCTTGTTGATTGTATTACAATAGGATAGCTTAGGTCCTCTGGTAGAATTTACCTACTCCACAACATGAAGTATACTGCTATTAAACCTCAAAAAAATAAAGTATACTGTCATTAATTATTTTCCAGATGTTTTTTTCACAAGTTATACATGTGTATTTGCAAGCTAATCCTTTAGTGCATCTCAAATATGTCAGCGCACTCTACATGCCACTAGAAACATCGTCTCCACTGAAAGATATTATGATATTCTTAATCCAAATTTGGACGTCAAATGGTCGAAATTACCCCCATATATTAAGGGGCAACATTTTGAAGCCCCTCTCTGCGCTCGCAAATTGGACCGTTGGATCGAGATTCGACGATCCGGATCTGTCGGCTACTGTTCAATGAACAGTTCGCTATAGTGCCCGCCGCGATCTAGGCCGTCCATCGCCGATCCAACGGCCCCAGGCACATCTACGCGACGAATTTTCAAAAACGCCCCTCGCAAATCCAGCGAGCGCTCCGCAGTCCACTCTTTCCCCAAGAAATGGACCTCTTTGCAAATTCTACAAACTTCATGGACCTCACTGCAAACACGCCGCACAACTCCCCCTCTCCTTCCTCTCCCCCCACGCCGTCAGAGCTCACCGTCGCCGCCGACGCGCCCCCGCCGCACCGGCCTTCCCGTTCAAATCACCGGCTACAGAAGGCTCCGCCCGCGCCTCCTCTCTCTCCTCGCCGAGCGCCGCTTTCCAGGGAGCCGCACGTGGCCCGGAATCGTCGCCGTCATGCTCCACATCTGCCGTTGCGGGTTTCCTTGCCGGCGGCGACTCCGGCGACCAAACCTTAGCGGCGCCACCGCTCCGGGCTACCACGCGACCAGGCGCGTCTGCCGTAGCCCCACACACGCCCTATAAGGCGCTGATTCGTCGCCGCCTTGGTCGTCTTCGTGGGCGGAGTACGGCCTCTGACGATGTCATCGCGATGTCATCAGTGGGTCTGGCCTGTCAGCATTTTGTTTTTCGCCGGAAAAATTTACAGAAAATATGAAAAATCATACAGGTGGGCCCAGTTCGTTTAATGATTTCCAATGGATGAGTAATCTTGCAAAAAATAATAACTTCTAATCAATCCATCGAAAAAATATGCAAAAATATTGATACGGCTACACCTGCTAGTGCTGCTGTTATTTCTGAACCCGTGAAAACTGAATCAATTTATTTGCAATCGACGCCTGAGCAGGATCACAGCTTTTGTATGTTTGGTGGTGTAGCAACACAGCAGGATTATTTGTTTGGTCATGCTAGCACACTACAATCAGTTTCGTTGCATGCAGCAGGAGAAAGACAAGGAAAATACTATAGTAGTTGTTTTGGTAAGCCACGTACAGTTAGGGATAGAAGGAAGCATATTTATTTTGAAAAGGAAAAGATTAAACATAAGAGATACGATCTGTTTCTATTCTTGCCGGTAAAGGCACATGCACGGCATGGAAGAGGTGTACGTGACCAACTCTCCTTGAAGTCAATCGGGTGGGGTCCACCAAAGGAGACGTACAAATCAGTTTTCGTTTGTTAACTAGTTGAATGCCGTGCGTTGCTACGGGACAAAAAAACTAAACACAAATTTATCAATCAAAAGTGTAATTCACTAATGTGTCCATCAAAATAAAGTTCACGGCGAACAAAATCAAATGCAACTTACAACTTAATTGCGATTCTTTGTTTTATGCCTTGCTTCTCATACATGCACCAATCACACGCCTCCTCAAGTTTCTTTGCTCATGGCACATGTTAACATAATGCACGTGAAATTCGAGTGTATACATATTCCTTGACACTAAAAATACTGATGTACATTGTTATTACTCAATGCCATTCTGTTTCACAATTCTTCCGTTTTGATATGGCATCGCCTTCCAGCTCCGCCTCGATGAACACGTTCACATCCAGGCTCTCCTTAGCTGACGGTGATCAACCTAATAATGTTTCAACAGATTAGTGCTATATGTATAAAAATTGATTGCTTGCGATGGACAACCAAACTCCTGATCTCTTCTTCCTTCATGTAGTGTTTTTTTACATGTTTTGAATGGGCTAGTACCCGATGGCTTAAATGAACCAGGAAAATTTTAAGAGTTTAGTCCATGAATAGCTAAAGGCATACTTTTCTGTTTTGTCCACAACAAATCTGCATCAAGAAAATTGCGGGTCCATATCTTTTGCAAAAAATACAAGTGGGGTCTACACCAACATGTGTGCATGGAAAAATTAGATTGCACAAAAGTAGAATGCTCAAGAAAACCGTTGGGTGTAATTGGCATTCTCTTGCTTGACGGAAGGAAAGAGAAACCATACAAAAGTTTCAAAGCCACTTCATCAGAAAAACGGGATAGGAAACTAAACCATACCGAAAAGTTAAAATGTGCATATTATTTCATGGAAATGCTGTAGACTCCAGTGATTACTTAAAATACATGCTCTACATACAAAGCTAACCATGTTATTGCTGGTTGTGATGTCGATCTAACCCCAGTAAAACAAGAACAAGTGAACAGATCATAATCAGTGCTAGCTATAAGACATGAATGTACTTCTTATCACCTGAATGTTATGTAAGTATCATCTCAGGAAAGCTAAATGTTTCCTGTCGTGAATCAAGCTTGCTTGAGGGAAGCAAAGAGAAACCATACAAAAGTTTCAAAGCCACTTCATCAGAAAAGCAGGATAGGAAACTAAACCAGTAAATTAGAACTGTAGCTCTTAGCAGCTTTTTCGGGTGAAAAAATATGAAACAATTTTTTTATTTTTTCAAAAGTCCAGAAACGATATATTCGGGTATTTCATAATGAACAGCAAACCTAGGTCAGTTTTTCCAGGAGCAAGGTAGCCTTCGTGAAGAGAGCATAGAAACACCAAAAACCATATATGGGATGTGATATGATTAATTCAGAGGCAATCAGATGATTGATGTTTAGCTAGACCGCTTCTACTAAGGATAAAAAAGCATTACATACCTTGGGGTACAACTGTAGAATCTTTCATCCAACAGAATATATCATCTAGAACCCAATTGATGAGGGTTCCTGGAAAGATCAAATCAAGCAACAAGGTTTCGGTGCATTAAAAAGACAGATGCGTTAAGGTGCAGTACCAACATGAACGGAAGAGATAGGCATATATCAGTTTCATTCTTCTATTGAGCAGCTCAAAACTCCCACATGGTCTCAGAGAGCATTGATCTCAATTTTGTTCAATCAGAGAAAACGAAGAAGTAAGATTTGTTCAATCAGGTTGTCAAGTGTTAACAATCTATAAAGTGACAAATCATACAAAGAGTGGCAGGTGATGTCAACATTTCAATAACAAGATACTATATGATACTCACATCATCAAACAAAACTCTATAGGCATTAAGATCATGATAGAGATCCCGGCCCTTGCTTATGCAGAAGTCTAAAGCATCGACGAGATACAGAAGAACCCGTAATTTCATGGGCCATACCATTGCCTGTGATTCCCCTGTGAAATGGAAACTATGATGTGAAAAAAGATCGCATATTTATAATCATAAAAGGAATAGCTGAGGAACATATAAGTGGTACTGCATAATAGTCATTATACTATCAACTGTGAATGGATTGGTCTGGACATCTGGCTCAGCCTTATATCTTACAGAGAGAGTGAAAGGCATGTGGGTAAATAGCATGTTGTGAAGAAGTTATGCACTTCACAATTTTTTTAAAAAAACTTCCTTTTTATGGGCATATTATTACAACGAAAAATGTTCTAGAAATACACAAAATAACAATAAGCATAATCACTTATATGTACTGCAATAGAGCATCCTATTGTTATGCACATGTTCATTTAAACAACATTTTCAACACAAGACTGCAAACTGCCAAATTGACTCGTGGCACAATCTACAAAAGCCTCGTACAAAAACATTCTGAACCATGGCTTCGGTCAAAATAACGGGCAATAGATGAAGTTTCATCATGAAGACATAGGTACAACATCAGGAGATAAACTCACAATGGAACATATGCTTTGCCAGTGTGTCATTGGGCATGCACTCAGCAACCAACAATCTTTCGTTTGTTCCGGAGCTGGCCAACAGCCTTAGCTTCTTCCTGAAAGCACAGAAACATTCCCCAGGTTTCAGTCATCGGTTCTGAATATTTTACCAGGCCAGCTGCGAAATTAGAAGAAGCAATCTATCTACTCCAGGGAAAAGAAAAGCAACACAAGCCATTCGCAAACCATCCAATTGTGTGGAATCGATGCCTCCATTTCAGGATGGACGAGAAAACTAAGGGCAGGGCGGGGCGTGGAGTGGGGATAGGATACTCACCATGAACTGGCGCGCGTCGGGCCATGCGGAGCGTTTGAAGCGCTTGACGGCGATGGGGCGCTGGGCGTCGAGCCTGCCCTTGTAGACGACGTTGGGCGCCTTGTCGCCGCTCTCGGAGACGATGTTCTCGGCGGCGAAGCCCGCGGTGGCGAGGCGCAGCTGCTGGAAGGTGAACTCCTGGAACGGCGGGAGGTCGTACACGTCCCCCGCCGCCTCCACGGCCCCATCTGCGAAAAATCCTCAATCAGCACAACAGCGCATTATTCAAGATTCGAGACCAAAATCGAATGGGGAGGGGACGCGCACCGGCGGCGTCGGGCTTGAGCTTGATGTCGTCGGCCGCAGTGCGATCGGGCACGCGGCAGCAGCAGCAGCAGCACAGCAGCCTCCACGGCCGGGGCCCCATTCTTGGACGGATTGGAACAGAGGTGTGGGTAGAATGGCTTCTGCGGATCTGAGGAGGCGAATCGCGCGAGGAAAATCGGAACTGCAAGGCAGGTAAGGTGAGGGTTGGTCGAGGAAGAAGTCGTGCGCGCGCATGTCGACGACTGTTGCGGCGGCGGCGCCTGAGATCAAGGCGGCGAGCTGGGGAGCCACGCCAGCCGCAGCAACCCCACCCCCGCGCGGCCAGATCCCGGGAGACGGAGGCTGGGCCACGCGGCCTGCGGCCGCCGCGGGGAAGGAGACGGCAGCGCGCTCCGTGGAGGCCGGCGGTCGCGCGAGAAGAGGCGGTGGCGCGTTCCGTCGAGGGTGTTGTCGCGGGGACGGAGGCGGCGGCGCTGTACGTCGAGGCCGGCCGGCGAGCTCCCCTGGCTCTCCCATGAGGAGGAAGGTCGGGGGCGGCGGTCTGCGGGCGCCGGCAAAGAGCAGATCAGGGCAGATTGGGGAGGAGGAGAGGATGCGGAGGGCGACAACAACAGTGGTGGCGGCGGCGCGGGAGGGGATTGGGGGCAGAGAGAAGGAGCGAGGACTGGATGAGGCGGCCAGGCGGGGGCGTCGGTCGGGGGCGGACGACGGGCGAATCAGTAACCGTTCGATTTCGTACGTCGAACCGTTCTGTGCCGTCCGATTTCGTCCGTCCTGGCAGAAGACAGGACACTCCATACTTTTGTAGTAGAGATATTTGCCGAGATGTAAAAGGCAATAGTCTAAATATTTCTTTCTGTTTTCCTGTGTTATTTCTTGTCGATCAAGTTTGTAGTAGTCGGCTGGTACTATAAAGCCAAGGTGTGTGCGTTGTAAAAGGTCAGATTGGAGTTATATGAAATAGACACGATGTGTGTTTGGGGTTAAAATCCTCGTACCGAGTTTGGGGAAAGCTGACTAAAAATCCCTAAGTTTCTTGAGTAATCTTTGCAAAAAACTCTACTGGCGTGTGAGGTCCTGCGACGCGTAGGAGATTACAAGCTGAGTCTATACGGTTCGTCCACGTTATTCATTCGACTAGAAGGGTTGGCGTGTTGTTGCTGCGGAGTTTGTGATTGTCTTCGTAAACCCGCGATTGCTACTTGTTGTGATGGAGGTTTGTGCCGTGAAAGATCGGGCCAACGAAGGATCGAATCTCGCCATGAGGTTCGCTCCACATCAAATATATATCAAAATGACCACAAAAAAATATGCTAACTACTTATGACATAATGCAATCATATTTGAAGATTTTAATTCGGCGAATATATGGAAAAAATCTGCTTACACATATGGAGGTTTGCTTACACATTTTCCAGAAAAAAACTGCACAACGAATAGTTTAAAATCTATCCATAAAAAAATATGAATAAAATATCAAAATGTCCAGAAAAATACAGGCCGACTACTTACAACAAAATACAAACATTTTTGGATATTTTGCCTCGGCAACTATTTAGAGACAACCTAAATGCATTCCCTCTAATTAAATGACGTTCAATTTAAAAAATACTTACATAATGTATTCAACCGCTTATGTAGCTTAATTAAATATGGCAACATAAAAACATAAACTTATATGTATATTTGAACATTTAAAATTGTTAACAATTTGAAGATATTCCAGACGACAAATTCTGATGAATTTTATCATTTTCAATTGAAACTTTATGTATTATACAAATCAAGCTGCCGCTCTACTTTCAAAATATATTATGCAAACAAAGCAGTGGGCCCATTGCATATAAATTTTTTCTGGAAAAAGGAAAACATCGAAAAAAATATGTCCTAATATAATCATTTGAAAAATATATCCATTTGAACAATACGAGTAATATATGAAAACAATCAGCAAAATATCGTACAAACTAATTACGCAAAAAAATTGAATGATCAAATTTTGTCAATATTTCAAGATGATTCACATGCACTCTCCCAAAAAAAAATTGAATATACAAATTTTGTCAATATTTGGAGATGATACACATGCACTTTCCCTAATTTCAATTAAATATTGACGTCGAAATACAAACATGTTTGAACATTTCAAACTACAATATTGTACAAAACATATAAAAAAATGCTCGAAAAAATTGCTACATACTCAGAAGAAAATAGAAACATGCTTGAACATTCTAATTTGGCCAACATTTAGGCGAATATTCCGATATTCCATAAAATATATCGAAAAATGCTTTAAAAACCCGCTATCTACTTATATCAGAAATACAAATATATTAATTCAGCAAGAATTTTCTATTCAAATATACTCATCCAAAAAAATATGAAAACATATCAACATAACCACACAGAAAAATGCTAACATTACATACCACATTGCCGAAATTCAAATTCGAAAATTTCAAAAAAAAAACATGCCTTCCAAAAATTGGCATCAAGGGACGCGGCTTGCGCCGCGCCGATTCAACTAGTAAACTTTAGAGAAGTAGCATATCTGGCGGCGGCCAAACAGAATCATCCATCAGGGTTGGTACTTGGTAGGCAGGTAGTGAGCAGTCCAGCAGCCATGAGTGGTGCGTGAGCGTCACTCGTGCGATCATGTCACGGAGCCGCGCGCTTGTCCGTCCACGCTTTCCAAAAGCAGAACGGGCTGAACAGATCAGATCGGATATGGGCAGCACCACGGCACTGCCGGCCGACTGCATATATACCGTGGCCTTCTTTTGGGCTTCGCACCTCACCAGTTCATTCCTCAAATCTTTTTTACTTCACACATCACGCGTCGATGCACCTTTTTCTTTGACGTGGATACACGTTTTGTTGATCTGTACAATTCTGACAGCCAAACATATTAGGTATGAATTACATGATTCTAGTTCAAAATAATGGCTACCAAACGATCTTTGGAGATGGCTCTAGATAGCCTTTGGATGCAAGTTTTTAGAGATCAGATTCTTTCGCCGTCCCATGTAATAGTTGACTAACTCTTCTCACTCCGTGGGTGACCCATGTACTTGGTCTTGGAATCAATATATTCATGTGGAGAGCACCCATTCATAAAAAAGATGTCCTTTCGAGAAGCCGTTGCAAGGGCGACGCCATCGCCGACAACAAAGGATTGGGTTGGATGGTCGTCCGCCGGCTTGCTTGAAGGATTAGGTAGAGAAGAAAGTACAATTTTGATCCCTGAACTCTTGAAGAAATTTAATTTTCATCCTAAAACTTTTGTTTGGTTCAAAGCAAATCTCAAACTCTTAAAAAAGTTCACATCATGTTTCAAAGGAGAAAATTGAGCCTGGATTACCATCACGTCGCCCTCTCAAAATTGACCAGCTAGTTACGCCTTACAAAATGAAATAGCATGGTGGCATGAATCAACCAGAAGATACATAAGCTAGCATAATGACATCGATTTGCACAAGCAGGGAAGATGCGAACGAGGTGGTGGTGCAGGCAACCATCATTATGAGGTCTAGGGGCGATGAGGAATCACGCTACAACATACTGTCTGAACAATGACATAATGGTGTATCATGGAGGCTCATGTGGGGATGTATGGGGATTTAGCACCCGTGTGAGTATTTCGACTAAGTCGAGCGAACAAATCTAGATACGTTCCCATTCGGTCAAGTAACCTATTTTCGTGTGTCGCATGTTCTCCATGTAAGCGTTTTTTTCTCGAGTTAGCTGGGTTATATATTTCTCAAAACTTTAGGGTTCGTTTTAGAGTAAGCTGAATAAACTTTCTCGAGGGTTTAAGGATGTGTAGGGAGTATCGATCAGCGGCTCGACATGGTCTCACACCGGGTCCAGCGTCTTGACCTTTTCAGTTTCCCCCCCTAGACGATGGCAAAGAAAGGAAAGATGTTTTTTCTATACTACTATTAAAAGAGCAAACTTGTGTTGAGTTGTATCTTTAAATCTGGACCGTTCAATATCCGATCAAACGGCCAAGATCGTCCCAATGTTTGACAACTCAACATTGTCCAGTTTGGACCGTTTTGTCCTCCCACCAATCACATAATACGACCAAATTGCCACTACCTTTTCATTTTGCGGTTAATTACAAAGGATTGCCACTGCTAAAAAGAAAAGAAAACGCTTGACAAGCACCCTCACCTCACCCTCGTTTTGCCCTCCCACCAGGCGCCGGCTACGCCACCATCGCCTTGCCCGCCGACGTCGCATCGTTGTCCTCTCTGTCGTTCTCCTCTCTCCTACTACACGTGATCCAGTCGCTGTCGCTAGAGCCATGTTGTCTGCTCTCCGCGTCCCAGCTCTGGCCATCACTTGGCCACGCGCCTCCTGGTCGACGACGACCTCAACCGCTCGCGATCGGTGTGGGTGCGGCCGCGAATCCTCCATGGCGCTCCCTCCACTGCATTTTCCCACGTCCCAGACGCCGCCCCTGTCCAGGCGACACATCTGCAGACTGCAGGGCAACGACAATGTGAGAAAAATAGAGCATCGCTCTCGCTGTCTCGCACAGAGCGGTGGCCCCCTCCAACCTTAATATACCATCTTCCACTGGCCTCTGACGCTCTGACACAACCCCGGCTGACGGCTGCCGGCATCCAGCGGAGCGAGCGATGACCCAACTCCATCGTTGCTCCATCTCTCCAGGCCCGGCTGCGGGAACCAGCAAGTACCAGCAGCGACCCCTGGGCGAGCTAGCGGCGACAAGCAGAGGTCAGACCACATTGAGTCAACAGTTGCATGTCTCTGGATTTGCGACGCATAGGTGCTGGAGACTAGGAAAAGAGCTATCGTACTGCAGGTGACCTCCGATCTGTAATGCCCAACCAGGTGATTCATACGAATTTTGACGTCACTCGATGATGGCCTTCAGTATTTTACCAGGTATGTCTGCTCAGTCTTTCCTTTAGCAATGCAGTTCGCATCATCATTTATCGATCCGTGAACTATTTGTGGAGAAGATATAGTCCTTACAAATTTGAAATATTTTTTTGGCAGTATCGTATTCTTTTCCAGTTAATTACGACATCTAATGCTTGAACTATCCAACGTGAACCAATGAGAAACAAAAGAATGTGATGACCTTTATGACGTTTCTTTTCGCAGGTATTTTCATGGTTGCACATCTCACATGTATTTGTTCAATATTGAATTAACTTGACACCATTACAATTAGATAGAGGGAGTAGCAAATACATGAAATTGCACGAGACATGAAATTGGTTAAAAATGAATCTGCAAATGACATGAAACTGGTTCAAGACATCATTGCTTACGCACTTATTTGTTGTTGCATTTTGTGGAGACGTGCATTGCACGTGTTGTTAGGGTACCACGTTATTGAGGTATCACCAAAAGAATTAATCCACGTAGATTTTGGTCTTTTCCTACCTGTAAATTGTCCCTTTTAATTATGAAGACGTGCGTTGCACGTACATATCAACTAGTTTTGAGAAGTAAGAAAGATATTTTCTAGGTTTCGAAAAATAAATACATGGCGTCTCATTTGCCCTAGCTGATACGCTCCCGATACGGCCCAGCCCAGTAAGACAACCTAGATTCCCAGTCCAGACTGATTTCATCCCGATCCATTTATTCTAAAAAAAATAAAATAAATCCCGATCCATCTCTCCGAAGTCCGCCCTGACCTAGACGGCGGCGGCGTTGGGAGCAGCTCGCCAAGTCGAAGGCTCCTTGCTCAGCTCTGATCCTCTTCTTCGCCCAGCAGGCAGCAGCAGCAAGGTACGATCATCTCCGGTGCTCTTCCTCCCTTTCTCGCTCAGCAGGCAGCAGCACCAAGGTATGCCCACTTGGTCAGCACCGGTGCCCTCTCTCTCATATCCGTATCGTTGGCGCATAGGCTGACGACTGATATCTGATGCCGACGATTGCTATTTTTCTAATTTGATTAAGAGTTACCCACAAGCAGTTGGCTGCTGCCCACTTATTGATCGCTGGTACCTAGGTCTATATGCTTTAATTTTCGCTATAATTAAATCGTGTTGTGTTTCAGTGTGCCAACTGGTCGTACTCTTGCTTAAACTATGTTTAATTGTCAACAAAGAAACTGGGTTTTGTCTTTGGTCTCATATTTCTTAAGTCAAAAGTTTAGTTGTGTAACAAGGATGCACTGATTGATAGTTCTGGGCAGGAATCTAGAGTATTACTAATATAATCACAGATCGATTTTCTTTTTGTATAATGAGTGGCGCATTTCCCACCAGCTACGTTCTGTCGGAAATTGTCCTTTTATTGCTTCCCTTTTTTCTGCATTGTTTTCTTACCTTTTTTTTCCTGCATTTGTTGACACCATGTTTGTTTGTGTTACAGGAATAAGAACCAAACTTCATATCGACAAGATGGTGCAGTATAATTTCAAGAAAATCACTGTTGTCCCTCCTGGGAAGGACTTCATAGACATAATCTTGTCCCGCACTCAGAGGCAAACGCCGACTGTTGTCCACAAGGGTTATGCGATCAACCGCATCCGCCAGTTCTATATGCGTAAGGTTCGGTACACCCAGCAGAACTTCTATGAGAAGCTGTCCACCATCATAGATGAGTTTCCTCGGCTGGATGACATCCATCCTTTCTATGGCGATCTGCTTCATGTGCTCTATAACAAGGATCACTACAAACTTGCTCTGGGTCAGATCAATACAGCTAGAAACATCATTCTAAAGATCTCCATGGATTATCTGAGGCTGCTCAAGTATGGAGACACCCTGTACCGGTGCAAGTGCCTCAAGGTAGCTGCACTAGGCCGCATGTGTACTGTTCTGAAGAGGATCAGTCCTAGTTTGGCATACCTGGAGCAGATCAGGCAGCACATGGCCAGGCTTCCATCAATAGATCCCAACACCCGTACTGTATTGATTTGTGGATATCCAAATGTTGGGAAGAGCTCTTTCATGAACAAGGTTACAAAGGCAGATGTGGACGTGCAGCCTTATGCTTTTACAACAAAGTCTCTGTTTGTTGGCCATGCAGATTACAAGTATCTTCAGTACCAAGTGATCGACACTCCAGGAATCCTTGATCGGCCTTTTGAGGACAGAAACATCATAGAAATGTGCAGTATCACTGCTCTTGCACACTTGAGGGCTGCTGTGCTTTTCTTCTTGGACATCTCTGGGTCATGTGGGTACACCATTGCTCAGCAAGCTGCACTCTTCCACAGTATAAAATCCCTGTTCATGAATAAGCCTCTAGTCATTGTTTGCAACAAGACTGACTTGCAGCCCCTTGAAGGGCTTTCCGAGGACATGAAGCTGGTAATGGAGATGAAGTCAGAAGCTATGAAGACCTTACCTCAAGGTGGAGATCCTAATGAGGAGGGTGTTTTGTTGACTATGAGCGCTCTGACAGATGAGGGTGTGATGGCTGTTAACAATGCTGCATGTGAGAGGCTTCTTGATCAGAGGGTGGAGATCAAGATGAAATCGAAGAAGATAAATGACTGCTTATATAGGTTTCATGTTGCTTTGCCCAAGCCTCGTGACAACAGAGATAGGCCTACATGCATTCCTCAGGCTGTTGTGGAAGCTCAAGAAATTGCTGCTGCAAAGGAAAAGAAGAAACTTCAGAGGGACCTTGAGAATGAGAATGGAGGTGCTGGTGTGTATTCTGCCAGTTCAAGAAGCATTACCTATTGGCCGATGATGAATGGAAGGAAGACATTCTCCCTGAGATATTGGATGGGCATAATGTCGCTGATTTCCTGGATCCAGATATCCTGGAAAGGTGTGAAGAACTGGAAAGGGAGGAGGGTCTTCGTCTTGAAGAGGAAGTTGCTCAGGATGCTTTCATGATTGATGGCCATGATGAACTAACCAAAGAGCAGCTTGAAATGTTGGGTAAGATTAGGAAGAAGAAGGCTCTGCTCATCCAAGAGCATAGGATGAAGAAGAGCACTGCAGAGAGCCGTCCTATTGTTCCAAGGAAGCATGACAAAGATAGGAAATTCACAACCAAGAGACTGGGCAGGCAACTTACATCCATGGGAGTCGACCCTACTGCAGCAGTGAACCGACTTCGCAGCCAGTCAAGAGGCCGTAAGCGCGAGAGGTCACTGAGCAGAGCCGATGGGACAGCATGGAGATAGATGGCCAGCACTCGGACAAGAAGTTGCGAACCAGGTCTAGGTCCCAATCACGGCCGATGAACGAGGTCGTACCAGGTGAAGGGCTCAGGGACTCTGCTCAAAAGAAGAAGGCCATCAAGAAATCTTGGGACTCAGTGAAGAACAGGAACAAGCAGGCTCGCCGTGGAGAGGCGGACCGTGTGATCCCCACCTTGAAACCCAAGCATCTCTTGTCCGGGAAGCGGGGAATTGGAAAGACAAGCAGGCGATAAGCAAATCAAGGTGACCGTCAGGTGCAGGAACTTTGCTTCACATGTTTTCTCTTTCCATGTACTACTTGCTAGGTGTTGACTACTTGACAAATATCATCCTCTGTTATTATTATTGTAGGTTGATGCTTAAACTCTTCATTTTCTGCTCCTACAGGAATCACTGTTTCTGGGCTGGCGATCGGTGGAGGCTTCAGTACCCAGTCGGCTGGACGAGAGATTCTACTATCTACATTTTTTTTCTGGTTAGGCGTCGTCATCTTCTGTTAGACTATGTTGTTTCTGAACTATCGTACCTCTGCTTTACTATGTGTTAACGCAGAGTGGCGTCAAATTTTGCTTGATGGTATAATTGAATCTGAACGGTTTTCGTTTTGTTGAAATATCGTTGGTACTGTGATGTTGCATTGGTGTTCTTTTGTCGTAAGTTTTGGAATACATACATGCGAGTCTCCAGCATACAAACTATCGGTTTAAATCATCATCTTTTGTGTCTGTGTCAAATGATCTCTGTTCACTAGGTAATAAAACACTTATGTTCTGCGGGTATTAGGCACTTGCTCAAGAGTCAAGATACTACTACTGGTACATCAGATTTGAACTGCCATGTTAGATTGAGTAGAACTTGCAAAAACTTGATTAAATACATGTCCGGATGTCCCTAGGAACGAGTAGAATAGTGTGATCGCTATTTAACTAGTTCGAGTAGCGGATTTGTACCCCCGGTTTTCCCGCAAATACCTCGACCGGGAATGATCTTCTGCCCAAAAAGTTACAGTCCAACCATTTGAAAACGTTGGGCAGAGACAGTGTCGGGTGCCAAATTACATGCGCGTTCTCACACCTGGCTGGCGCTGGCTTCCCTTGTTGATGAAGGAGACGACGGCGTCCATCTCCTTCACCGCCTTGTCGCCCCATCCGGATCTCTCGAGGAAGTATGCATGCCCCTCGCCGCCGGTCTCGTACAGCAGCGCCTCCTCTCCTCCCCACGGGCTCCCCCTCAGCGTCTCCACGTACCTCCGGCTTCTGTCCCGCATCGTGTCGAGCTCCCCCACGGTGACCAGAGCCCGCCGGCAGCCGAGCGTCGCCCACTCCTCCGCCGGCATCGCCAGCGGGTTGATGAACGGGTGGTCGGTGCCGTACCTTCCCGCGCACACGAAGCCCCAGGCCCTCTCCACCATCCGCGAGAAGGCCCTGCCGTCCGTGCCCTCCGACGGCACGGGCTCGCTGCCACGGAAGTATGGGTGCTGGAGCACCATCCCTTCGATCACGGCCGGCAGCCCGGCCTTCATTGCCACGTTGTGCACGATGTTGCCGCCGGCGCTCTTGCCCGCGACGAAGAGGCGCGCTGCGTCGCCGTGCTCGGCCAGCCACGGCTCCTGCCCAGCGGACAGACAGCTCGCCAGGGTCCACCTGAGCGCGGCCCACGCGTCGTCATAGGCTGCGGGGAGCGGGTGCTCGGGCGCGAGGCGGTAGTCAACGGACACGGCGACGACGCCGGCCGCGGCCACGAGAGCGTTCAGGAAGCGGTGGTGCACGGCGGAGAAGGCCGAGTGGACGGTGAAGGCGCCGCCGTGGAAGTACACGAGGACTGGGAGCTTCTTGGACCTCGAGACGCCCCTTGGCAGGTAGAGCCACGCGGCGAGACCGGCGTCGGAGTCGATGACGACGTCCTTGCAGGTGACGCCCGTGGCGGCGTCCACGCCGGCGTCGACCCTCGATGAGCCCATGAGACGGTGGACGCGCCCGCTCTTGTAGCGGACGAGGAAGGGCGAGAAGTCGAAATCGACCTCGGTGTCCGGATCCATGGCCGGAATCGCGTTCGAGTTTCAGACAAGGCACAAGCGAGCTGTGAAAGATTGGACTTTTGATGCACGCTTCCAGGCACCCGACTAGAATAACTAATCCAGTGGCCATCCAATCAATTATTTCATCCACTCTGGAATGATTCCCAACCATGTCAGCCATATTTCAACGCCGTCACACAACATTGTAAAACGATCAAGATTTGATCATTAATGGTCCATATATTACCTATGCTTCTTGAGATAGCACGTCTTCTTTGTAAGAGTCAAGGTGGAGAGATCCATCATCCATGTCCATGATCTGGGCATTCTCTTAACGTAGGGCAAGTTAAACGTTTTTTCCCTTGACCTTGGCTTTCTTGTCCCTTTCCTCGGTCTCGATGGCTATTGTTCGGTCTCGATGACCTTGGCCGCCGCGGTTGTGACCACTCCTGCTGGCGGAACAGTGCCAATCATGAGGATGGCAGCTTGCGCGGCCTTGGAGATGATGTCACTGTGATCGACATGGCCCTTCTTGGCCGCGACCGCCTTGGCAGTGATGACCTTCTGGGCGGCGACTTCGGCGGCTGCCCTCTCTTTTTTCCTTCAAGCACCCCTTCTGGTCTCGTAGGCCCTCTCCTCCGGCATGAGCTCTTTCTTTGAGTTCTTCGATGGATCGGCCACGAAATCGAGGATGACAGGATGGTTGGCGGCGGCTGCATCGACCATTGCTAGGGCCGGAGCTGGAGTTTGGTTTTAGGAGAGGAAAGCCCGGAGGGGTGATTTTTCCTATGTTGGGCGGGCCACGGGCGAACAAAGGGACACAAGAGCTATCCGCGCGCGCCCGTGCCACACAAACCTCGCCCAAATTCGTGCCAGAATGATCGCGACGGTCAGAAAAACGGACAACATTTCGTTTGCGTCGTATCGTCCTGAATTCGTCTCAACTGTTACATATACTCCGTACGTGCATTTATACTTTAGCAGCTTATACCAAATGAAAACAGATGATCTGAAACCATGAAGACTACGTGTACTAGACCTTTTTTTGTTCTTCCTCCGTGAACGCACGTAGAACACTCCATATAGTGTTCGCCACATTATTCAACTATATGACGATATGGAGAGATCATAGGTTATCGGATCTATCCGTTATTCAGACTAGCATGTATCGATCACAGGTTATCAAGGATTCATTTGAACAAGTCAAAAAAAAAAAAGGATTCATTTGAAGACTACATGTGCATAAACCAAATCAACTATGACAAGATTGAATTATCCATAGTCTATGACAATATAGAATTATCTATAGTCACACTATAGTGAGTCACCGCTTAATTAAAATCAAGAGCTTGAACTAGACCGCAGGCGCAGATGCTTGGGTAAGCAAAAGCAAAAAAATATCACAAGTAAACACAAGGTGCAAATTAATCACAGCGTAAAACGCTCGGAACCTTTTTTAAAAATATTTCATGTAGACACTGAAATTTCTCTTCAAAGATCTGACACGGAACTCAGCAGATGCAGCGTGAATTTTTCACCCAAATGGACACACAGCAAGGAAACGCAGTGAGACAGCAAGAACAAGAAGGGTCCACCTCCCGCCAAGTATATGACATAAATTTGTGCCTCCCAAGTGTGACGCTGAAATTTCAACGATTTTTTCTGATATTTTTCAAGAGTACAAGTATACAAACTCGGGTGCATGAATCTACCTTCACAAAATCTGCTTGCTATTTACCTACACAACCTATAAATACATCACTGCTAACGTACTGTGAAAGGTTCGAAGCGTCGTTGTTTGATATAATTTTTTTTTAAGGATACACCCTGGAAGGTGTATCAAGTTTCATAGAAGAAGAACAACGCCAAGAAGGCTACACGATACAAACACAACGCCACACGGTTTACAACACAATCCACATCAGCCGACAAGAGCTCGCCTTGCACCGTCTCAGAAACCTGGACCCCATCACCAGAATGGAAGTTTGGAACAGAAGAACCAAGACGATTGAGCTTCTAGCGGATGCATGAGACGGCTTGGGAAATGACCCTACCTGAAAGCACACCACAAGTAGAATATGTCATCAGTAGACTATACTTAAACAAACTAACACGCAAACACTGGACCAAAAGACTTTGTTGAGTGCATATATAAGACTGATGTGTAGATAACCAGAACCTGTTCAAAATGGGCTGATTCGACGGGCTAACTGTATTTGCCACTCAGAAACCAGGCGCTCAGGGATAGGTGACGAATCGTACTTCTCGCACGCGTTTGCATTGTCAGCATGGATGATAGAGACGACGTCTTCAACTAGTGGGTCTTTGCCACCCCTAAGTGGATCCTGCAATGAAAAAGACTCACGATTTCAAACAAATTTATCTTATTTTTTTCGTATTTCAGATATAGTTGGCTTTAGACCAGTAAGAAAAATATAAGTGCCAGTAGATGGCCACTGGCCGGTGTGCTAAAAAAACTATCCAAAGTACCTGAGCAACTCTATAGAATAAAAATAAATTGCGAGCCATCAGTATCCTATTGACTTATAATTCAAAATAATTAACTTGATCCTCTCTCTAGCATACACCATCATAGTATAATGGATACTCAGGGTAACTTACCTGCACAAATACATCGGTGTGCGTTTTCCCTTTGTACAATTGTAACTTAGCTTTAGCGCCAGCCTTTTTAAGAACGTCCACATAATTTTCGCTGCACATAAAGTAGATTTGGGAGGTCAAAGAATGGAACAAGAAAGGATTAGATTGAACAGAAATAGAGTGATTAAAAATGGTGCTAAACACTAAAATAAGCTTTTATAAAATAGTGAAATCACACATTCTGGATTATACTACCGATTACAACATAACTTGTTTAAATATGCAAACAGTAGTTTCGAATAAACTGGTCGTTGCCTTTGACTTTTTGTGCATATTAAATTTTAGTTTGATGCTAACATTTTTTGAAGAAAAGGAACACGAAAGGACAATTAAGCTCTAAAACTCTGCATTCAAAATCAGCTTCTTCAGAAAGTTACTAGTCAAACCTAGCAGATGATGGTATAGAGTAATCTCCTGTTCCATGGAAAAGTACAATCTGAGGAAGTAGAGCTATTGCTTCAGGATTTAATTTCTTCGTGACAATTTCCGGAGAGAAACGTGACAATGATTTCTCTCCCTCCATTATGCTGAAATTACAGTTCATAATTTCATGAGTACTTGTATGTGTGTCTTACTAAAGAAAGTACAATCATATTATTACCTGAGAAAAATTGAACGGTAAAGACCACGTTCATGAAAATAATCAACCAAATTTTGCATGTTGTATCTGCAAAATTAAATGAGTATATATGTCATGGACAATCAGTATCACTAGGTATGTATCTCAGACCAGCTGGAAGAGTGATTATTACATCATTCTGTCTCTCATTGTACATATTTCCATATAGACGCCAAATCAAAATTAACATGACAGCCAGTTAATTAGGAATCAGTAATGACCAAATGTTCTCTTAGTTAAGGAAAAAAGTACTTGATAAGTATATTCTGAAGAAAATCATGCAAAAAAAAAAGCAGAAGTGGAGCCCGAGTCTCACACTCCAGTGTTTGTAAGTCAAGAATCATGTAAGCTATAAAATTATCAACAGAAGGATCTTCACTACATACACATAGGCGACTTTCGCCTCACCCAGCCTTAAGTGACTATTCATATTATAATAGCAGCTTGGTGTATGCCTCAGCTCAGTGCGTGCATGTACCAGTGGTCTTAAACGGAAGTTAACAATACAATAGTTGATCATGGACAATCAACACACAGACCTATAATGAAAAACAGATTCTAATGGATTAAGAGCTCACCCTCCTGATAAACCAAAATATGCTTTTATTTGAGTAACACTCCAAGAGATCTCTTCTCCTTTTGATTCTTGAACTGCTTGCTCCAAGAGTGCACATGCCGAGATATGTGCTCCTGCTGATTGGCCCATCAAGTAGATCCTGCAGGTCGGTGGTAAATAAGTTTGTTACAATATCTAAAGGACAGCAGTTGCAGATCTCAAACAGATGAACCGCGAGTAAGTAAAATCAGAAGGTCAAAAGCAGAAAGAATGCTGTTAAGTTATTTTTGTAACTATACCGCATGGGATCTACACTTCACTAAATCCAGTTAGGCAAACTACCAGTACTAGTAGAATTGCCGAAGTACAACTCAGCACTCACTACTAAGATGAGTACCACTCCCATGATATCAGCAAACTGTACCAGTCAGGCAATCGTCATGCATAACGAAATTAGAGCTCCTGAACATAGATCAATTCTCTACAATCAGATTTCTCCATTGTTATTTTAGGGACATAATAATATCTTCCTCACGTAGAAAAATATTCAAAAAAATTCTATCATTCGCATCTTAGTCTTCGCATTAGGAAAGGCAGCTGTGTTTCTACAGCCCTGCAGCTCAATGTAGGTACACTAGTGCATCCAAAAATGAATTTTTAATATGCTTGTCCTATTAAATAACCAGAATACATTTCAAACATCCAAGCTGTTCAGAAAATAGTACTGTAGATCAACATTACTTGAACCCAAATGGTTCAGACTTTCACCTGTAATGGAAGTCATTCAAGAAGATCTACAAAACAGCTGTTTATCTGATGTTTTACATGTTGACCCACAGTAGGGTACTGTAGTATACATAAATAAAAAAGAAACATCACTTACTGATTAGGATCTCCTCCATAGCTAGCAACACTGTCACAAATAAATGAAATTGCCTCAGAAGCATCACTGACCATGTTACTTATTGTTCCTTGAGGGAAATTTCTGCAAATCATATGAAATACTTGATCAAGCTAACAAAGGTAATCAATACTCACTAGTAAAACAAGTCATGGGAAACATAAATGGAAATGCCATCAAAAGGTGAATACCTGTAATCAATGCAAGCGACTATTATTCCTCGCTCTGCTAACCGCCTTCCAAGAAGAGCACCCCACGCCTTGTAACTAAACAGAAGCATGATCATTAACAAGTCAATAACATGAGTCACAGAGAAAGACTTGCTGAAAAATAAATCACTCACCCAATGATCCAGGCTCCACCAGTTACAAATGCCACAACTGGATACGATTTGCTGCGGTCTCTAGGTATGTACAGATCCAACCTGTATACAATGGTCCTCAGTAAAGCTAACACAGTTCAAATCAGATGCCTTTGGTTTCTGCAGTTTGTAACTCTACTCACCTATTTCTTGGTTGGTCTCCATAGACTACGCTTCTAAGAACCTGACTCGAGAAGAAATAATAATACCCAACTGGCAACCCGAAAGAATAAAATATGTTTGTTAAACATGATGGGCATGCTCCAATTGCATCACCGATTATGCAGAGGACAGTTTAATTGAACAAGTAGCTAAAAGTCACTGATTGGCAAGAGCCAAGATTATGTGAGCACCATGTTTCATATAAGAGTCCATAATAACTAACTTTTAACACAATGGGACGAAAGGTAAATTTGATCTTTGCACACCTCTTATGAAACCGGGCATTAGTAAAACTGCATATATTAGGAGGGCCAAGAGTTGACATATCCACCGATAACCTACCCTGAAAAGATAGAAAGTATCAGCACGATCCATACAGAAAGGTGAAGCTGAATCATAAATGCACTTCAATGTTTCGGTGAGCATGCAGTGCAGCGTATACTAGAAAATATTAAGCTTAAGAGCAAAGATGAAATTTCCAGTGCATTAACGCAAAGGTGCATGACATCCTACTGAAACTAGTGGAAATGCATGTCGACTAGGAATTCAACATGGACCTGTAAACACTTCGCTGCACATCAATCTCGTATGACGATATCAGAGAGCACCTCAACATGTGGCCATCGAGAACACAACACCAAAAATGTTTGGATTGGATTGAGTGGTAGAAAAATGTGTATGATATGCATATGGTTCTCCTGTTCATGTCCATCGTTCAGAGCCGAGAAAAATCTATGCAATGTGTAAGGTGTAGGCCTTTGCAAAATCACAGAATCATGCATAATCACATAATACAACCAACGCAATCGTGTAATCCCAACACTGAAGGTCTGAAGCATAACAACCACAATCGAAGCATCTAATTTAGGACGCATTACCCGAGGTAGCGGAGGAGGGTGAAGGCGAGGCGCGTGACGAGGAACGTCTCGGCGGCGGCGTGTCCGACGTCCTCCCGGAACGTGGTCGGCCGCCTCCCCTCGCCCCCGCCGCGGGCGGCGCTCGGGGTGGAGGGCGCGGACGAGTCGCGCCGGCGCAGGCGCGGGGTGCCGCGCGGGACGAACGTGTCCGCCTCGGCGCCCGCGCGGCCGGAGACCGGGCTGGCGGGCTGCATTGCTGCGGTGATCCGTACGCCGAGACCAGGAGATTCCGCTGGTTGGCGGTGGAGGTGGAGGCGCGGTGGGGAAAGGGCGAGGGCGCCTAAATTTAGAGGGTGGAGCGACGGCGAGGGCGAGCTTGGGCCCCGGCGGGCGGGCGGGCGGGCGCCGGAGGCGGAGCGACGCGTGGCCGGCGGGGGAGATTTTTTGTTGGCTGGAATGTATAATGCCCGAAATATTACTTGTACTCTTCTAAAATTACAATCTGGCTATTTTTTTTCAAACACCAAAATAACGTGGAAAGTCCCCCTAAGAAGATTTCTGTGACCCGATCCTTAATCAAAAAATACCTCAGGTGAAAATCGAGAAAAACGAGCAAGTTTGTGAACGGAAAGAATATTTTTAGTTGAACTTGGGACATGAAGAATAGTTTGGAGGTGAAGATCATGATTATGGGTGTGAATACTTGAATGATCAATATGGCTTGGAGGTGAAGATCATGATTATGGGTGTGAATACTTGAATGATCAATATGGCTAATTTTCATACTTTCTACATTTGTCGTGTGTACGTTGTCCTTTTCATGATAATTGTTATGAATCATCTGTTTCTCCAAAGTGACAGTGATGTGATCTGTCGCACCAGTGTTAAGATAACAATTTGTGCCAATGCCATAGGCAGTATCTGCATACCTCTCATGCTCATGCCTGCGCTTGTTGTTGTCGCTAACTTACCGGCACCATCACTACTCACTAGCTGGGTGGCCATGTTTTTTGCGTATCTGACATGTGATGTCTTGGAACTTGGAGGTAGCCCGATCGCCACAGTCACCACCATGGCCATGCCAATCACGGTCACGGTCACCGTGGTATTCACCGTGGTTGCCACACCAGTACCCTCCTTGCGGTGGATGACGGTCACCACCACCATAGCCACCATCTTCATCGTTCCCGTTGTGACAACCGGAGTAGTTCTTCGTTTTCATGTTGTAGCCGTGGTCACTGCGGTCACCAACACAATAGCCACCATCTTCATCGTTCCCGTTGGGACAGCCAGAATAGTTCTTCGTTTTCATATTGTAGTTGTGGTCACTGCAGTCACCACCATGGCTTGCCACGTTGGCCGAGGAAACGAATTCTTTTTGGCAACCTCCGGACATCATTTCCTGTCGCATATCATGAGTAGCGAGAAAACCATGCAGATCACTCACCAAGCATGCGTCCATGGCGTTCACCGTGGACACGAGGCCATTGTAAATCGTCGATGACGTGACCGGCGACGATGAGCTCGGTAGCAAACCTGTGCATCTTGGCGATGTACTGGTCCGCCGTCATGTCCAACTTTTTGGTGTTGGAGAGTCCGCTAAGTAGGCTCATCCTACTCGCCTTGCATGGTTCCCGAACCTCTCCGGCATGTTCAGACAGATGGTCAGTGTGAGGATGTCCTACGACAAGGAGTTGAGCAGATAACTCAGAACGCGTTGATCTCTCTCGATCCAGATCTCATAGGTCGGGTTGTCGATCTTCACCGCCTTGCCCTCCTTCTCGATCACCAGGGTTTTCGGCGGCGCGGCCTCCTTGCCATCCAGCAGGCCAAGCATCCGTGCACCTTGCAGCACCGACATGATATGAGCCTTCCACGGTAGAAAGTTTCCCCTCGCCAGCTTATCTGGAAGTTGCCCGAGGCCTTGCAGTGCAGTGGATGGAGAGGCGGCCTGAAAGGGAAGAGATCACTCTGATACCATATGAGTTTTGAAGAAGCGATATCTTGGACTCGATACGCCTACGTGTTAATATAGGACCAAATCGGTCAAACAGATTACAACGAGATTACATGCATTTGTTGGGGGTGTCCTTGATCCTCAAGACCAGGATCCAAGATATTGTATGTTTTATCAATCAGCATATTGGGTTACAACAGAAATGAACCCTAGAGCTGATCTCTCGTTCGAGGCAGAAGGAAACATTGTCCTCAAGTCCCGGCTCCAAAAGACTAGGTGGAGATAGAGCGACATAGAGAGGAGAGGACGGAGAGATAACAGACCAGATCGGACTTAACAGTCCAGCGTCACCCTCGTAGCTCAAGCGACCATGGCGACTAGGGGCGAACCAGCGCTGCCGGCCGCCTGATCTCCTCCCTCAGGCGCCCTCCACCTCCACCGCCTCCAGATCCGACCCCCCTCGTCGGCCTCACTCCATCCCTCTGCCCTTCATGTGAGGGCTGCCTCCGTCAGGCTCCCGTGATGGCGAAGGTGTCTCCGTCCTTCCCCTCCCACCACCGGCCTCTCCCGGCGGCCGAAGCTCCGGCCCCGTCGCCCACTGTCTCCCTCCGCCCTCACCAAGTCCCCCAGCCCCCACCTCCTCCCTCCACGACGGCGGCCACTCCCGGGTCCAGCTTTTCCGCTTGGTTGGTGCCCCTCCCGTCGCCGCCGGTTGTCCTTGCAGGTTCGTCTACGTCTCCCGCCTGCTCTCCCTCCAGCTCGTAGCTCCCCGCGCGCCCGGGATCGCCGCCCTCTGCGGTTTTGGACCCGGCGGCTATCCGGCCTCACCTGCTCGCGTTTCCTCTCCGGCCGGAAGCGATTGCGGGCTGGAGGCGCCTCCTGCCCTGCTGATACGTTTCGAACGTATCTATAATTTCTGATGTTTCATGCTTGTTTTATATCAATGTCACATGTTTTATATGCATTATATATTACTATTATGCATTTTCTGGGACTAACCTATTAACAAGATGCCACAGTGCCAGTTCATGTTTTCTGCTGTTTTTGGTTTCAGAAAAGTTGTTCTGGAAATATTCTCGGAATTGGACGAAACAAAAAGCGAAGTTCCTATTTTCCTGTCACGTACACGGAGTCCGAAGGAGACACGAAGGAGGGCCGTGGGCCACCCTCACCATGCCATGGCGCGGGTGGGCCCTGGGCCGCGCCGCCACGTGGTGAGGGGGCCGCGGGTCCCAACCGACCATCATCCTTTCGCCCCTAAAATAATCGATCATATTCCAGAAAAACTCCGGAGCGCCGCCGCCATCGAAACCTAGTTTCGGGGGTCAGAAGGTCCTGTTCCGGCACCCTGCCGGGACGGGGATTGACCCCCGGAGCCTTCTCCATCGACGCCACCGACTCCATCATGCTCCGTGAGTAGTTCCCCCGTGGACTACGGGTTCTAGTTGTAGCTAGTTGGTACTCTCTCTCCCATGTACTTCAATACAATTATCTTATGAGCTGCCTTACATGATTGAGATCCATCTGATGTAATCGGTGTTGTGTTTGTTGGGATCCGATGAATTGTTACATTATGATCAGTCTATCTATAAGTTTGTGAAGTTATTGTTGTTGCAATCTTGTTGTGTTTAATGCTTGTCACTAGTGCACGAGTGGCATGATCTTAGATTTAAGCTCTATAATTATTGCTTAGATTGTATCTACAAGTTGTTTACACATGTCTCTGTCCGGAACCTGAGGCCCCAGAGTGACAGCAACTGGGATAACTGGAGGGGATTGTTTAGATATGAGGATCACATGTTTTCACTAAGTGTTAATGCTTTGCTCCGGGCTCTATTAAAAGGAGTACCTTAATTACCAGTAGATTCCCTTGAGGCCCCGCTGCAAACGGGCTGGTAGGACAAAAGATGTTGTGCAAGTTTCTCATTGCGAGCATTATGACTATATATGGAAAACATGCCTACGTATGATTAATAGACTAGATGTTCTGTCTTAATGCTATTTCAATTATATCAATTGTCCAACTGCAATTTGTTCACCCAACACTTGTTATTGGAGAGTTACCACTAGTGTAGATAGCTAGGAACCCGGTCCATTTGTAATCATCATTGCTCCCCTGTCAAGAACGTCATTAGAAGTAGTATCAACTATTTTCTGTTGCCATTGCCTCTGTGTTACTGCTACTGCTGCTGTGTTACTGTTACTATTGCTCTCATATTACTGCTGCTTTCGCATCACCCCTGTTACTAGTGCTTTTCCAGGTGCAGCTGAATTGACAACTCCGCTGTTAAGGCTTATAAGTATTCTTTGTCTCCCCTTGTGTCAAATCAATAAATTTGGGTTTTACTTCCCTCGAAGACTGTTGCGATCCCCTATACTTGTGGGTTATCAAGACTATTTTCTGGCGCCATTGCCGGGGAGCATAGCTCTACTCATAAGTTCACCTGGGGAGTACACTCTACTTGTCTCTCTGTTTTTATTTTATTTTATTTTGTCTAGTTTACTTTTTTCTAGTTTATTTGTGCTTAGTTTATTTCTGTCTAGTATTATCTTGCTTAGTTTACTTTTGTCTAGTTTATTTTTTCTTGTTTTATTTTTCCTATATACCCGAAAATCCATAAAAATTTAAAAACCAAAAATCTAAAAAAAACTGTTGCTATGGAAGAACATGCTACAACCTCTATGGAAGTTAAAGAATTATATATGAAGTATAGAGAATCAACAAAGGGTAAAGTCATGAGTGACGTGTTAAAAAAGTTGAATCAAATTGCTGAAATTTTGCTTAAACACCATGATATAAATTGTTGCTCTGAACATGATACTAAACACCTTAAATTTCAATGTGGCTTTAGTAAAGAAGATATAATTATGAGCTATCATTGTTATAACTATGCTTATCTAGGAGCTGAACAAGTAGAACAATTTGTTTTATTTATGGGAGCTTCTGAAATAGAATCCTTCATGTCTAAAAATTATGAAACTTGTGTTGCTTGTAATAACCTTAAAGATTATGTCTCTTCTATCCTTGATTATTGTCTAGAAAATTTCAGCAATAATTCTTATATCATTGATTATAAAGAGAGACTCAGTCATGCACAAGAATGTACCCACAATTTGCAGGAACCTGTGGAAGAAAGTAACTCTTTATCTCTTACACTATTTGATTGCCCTCCATGCTTACCAAAGGAGGATGTGTTATGTTCCTGTGGATTTTCTTGAAATATTCCCTATGGGTAAAACTTGTGAGAATAATTATGCTCCTGTTATCTATGATAATCCATACTATTTTGATAAATCTTATGATAATCCTTTATTTGTGCCTAACTTCGAAATGCATGGTATTAAAGAGTTTTGCTTAGAAAATGTTAATGATAAAGCTCTAGATGATGGTCCTATGTTACTTGATAATATTAATTGTACTTCTAATGAAAATGGGATTGGAGAGGTCTTGACTCTATCTAGGATTCCCATACCTTTTGAGAATGATCAATCATCTTATTATAAAATGGTTAAAAGTGGGTTTGAAAGTTTTAATCCCACTATTTTTGAGCTTGATAAAAATTATGTGTTTGTAGATCATGAAAAGCATGCTTTATGTGATATTTATATTGTTGAGTTTGTTCATGATGCTACTGAAAATTATTATGAGAGAGGAGAATATGGTTGTAGAAATTTTCATGATATTAAAACACCTCTCTATATGCTGAAAGTTTTGAAGTTGCTCTTGTTTTATCTTCCTATGCTTGTCACTTTGTTCTTTGTGGATTTATTTGTGTACAAGATTCCTATGCATAGGAAGTGGGTTAGACTTAAATGTGTTTTGAATTTGCTTCTTGATGCTCCTTTTGCTTCATTTCCTATTTTTCATGAGAGCATCATTACAACTATCAAGCCTAGCTAAAAGGCATTAAAGAAAAGCGCTCTTGGGAGACAACCCATGTTTTATTTCTGAAATTTTTCTTTGCTTTTTGAGTCAAGGAGCTTTCCACTTCTGTAACAACTCCTTTGTATCTTTGCTTTTTCTAATTGTTGTGCCAAGAAGAGTCTCTAGTAGAAAGTTGATGCTAGATTTGGATCTCTGTGCAGGGACAGATTTTTGCTGTCCACCGTTTTGAGCTGTACACACTCCAGAAAAATTGAAAAATTCTGAAAAAATTCATGCGTGATTCTCATATATGTACGCAACTTTCATTAGTTTCGAGTTTTCTGATTTGAGCAACGGAAGTGCCTCGAAAAAATTCATCTTTACTGGCTGTTCTGTTTTGACAGATTCTGTCTCTGTTTTTTGCATTGTCTCTTGTGGACTTTAAGCAAAGCTCTCTATCATGGAGGGCTGTAGCTAATGTTTTATTGAGTTCTTACAATGTGTCACAACGGAACCAAAGTGGATTAATATTTTTGAGTACTAACCCCTCTAATGAAGTTTGTGAGAAGTTTGGTGTGGCGGAAGTTTTCAAGGGTCAAGAGAGAAGGATGATATAATGTGATCAATAAGAGTGAAGAGACTAAGCTTGGGGATGCCCCCGTGGGTCACCCAAGCATATTTCAAGAAGACTAGAGCGTCTAAGCTTGGGGATGCCCAAGGCATCCCCTTCTTCATCAACAACTTATCAGGTCATCTCTAGTGAAACTATATTTTAATTCTTTCACATCATATGTGTGTTTTGGAGCGTCTGTGTGCTTTTATTTTTAGTTTGTTATTTTTATTTCTGATCATATCAATGTTGGATCCTATCTATCTTGTTTGGGAGAGAGACATGCTCCGCTTTTTCACTTGAATACTCCTATTCTTCACTTATATCTGTTGAGTATTCAGTTTTCGCACTGTTTAGCTTCTAGCTCTTGGTTTTCATGTATCTCTTGTTCAGAGCTATTAGTTCTTTTATAGAAATTACTCTCTTACTTCACTTATATTTGTTTTGAGAGTTGCTTGGTTGATGTGTTGGTTCAGAAAATGTTGCATGTGGTAGTGGTATAATGAAAAACTTGCATAATCTTGTAGATCATTGAACTTTGATAACCTGATTTTTTGCAAATGTTTTGAGATATTTAGATGGTAAAGCTTGCTGGTTAATTAAGTTAAAATCATTAGTGGATTGTTGTCTTTAAGCTTGTACCGTACTACAAACTCTACTAAAATTGTTGAAGGTGTAGTTGGACTTGATAGCTTTCCATGTCTAAAGGTAATTCGTAATAACTGAGTTGTGCTGAAGGTCGAGTGATCTAGCGGGGTACTTGTGCCGCCGTGAACGGCCCTTCTTGGAGTGAATTTTAATCATGCTCTTAATGTTGAACCTGCTAGTTGTTTGCAATAAGCTCGTGAGTTCTTTTTGACTAATGTTAAGCTACGGTTTTTGGCACTTCCACCATCCAAATTTGCTAGCCTCTTTGGTGTTGTGCATTGCCTTCTGCTCACATTGAGAGTTGTGCATACTTCGCCAGTACATCCAAACCCGTGGGAGGACTTTCTCTTGTTCTCCTACACATAAGCCCATACATCTTCTTCAAAACAGCCACCATACCTACCTACCACAGCATTTCCATAGTTGTTCCGAGATATATTGCCATGCAACTTCCATCTTACATTACATGACTTGTTGTCATTTATCATTTATATATTGCTTTGCGTGATTCTATACAGCTGATGTGTGGTTTACCCATGTTACGCTAGATCATTGCACATCCTGCTACACTGGCAGAGGCATACAGTTTCATATATCATGTTTTGTTCATTATGAGTTATTTGTACCAAAAAGTGTGTTGTCATATTAGGATGTTGCCCCTAAAAGTGAAAAGAGCCATGGAGGCCATCGAAAAGAGAAACAGAAAAAGAAAAAAATAGAAAAAATAGAAAAAAGAAAAAGAACAAATAAAGAAAAAGGGGCAACATTACTATCCTTTATCCACACTTGTGCTCATGTTTCAGCACCCGCAGTATTCATAGTCATCATTTGTGCTCATGTTTAGCACCTATACTCCATGAGAGAGAGTTTTCATGTTTTACTAGTATAACTATGTGGTGAATTTACACTATAGAACTTGGGTTGTATATTCCAATGATGAGCCTCCTCAAAAGTGCTCTAGGTCTTCGTGAGCAACCAAGTTGGATGCACCCCCACTAGTTCCATTGGAGAGCTTTCATACACATATAGCTCTATGTGCATCCGTTGCATGGCAATCACTACTCCTTACATAGCTTCGATTATAAGACTTCCTCTTGTCTAATGATCACTTATAGCTTTGTGAGACTTTCTTCCATTGGCCTTCCAAACCCCCATTAATGTCCTCTTAACCATAACATCCTGGTGCCAATACCAAATGCTTACGCTCACCGGTTGAGTAGGCTTCGAAAAAGTTGATTCATGACGTTCATGTTGATTTTTACTTGACTGAATCCTTCTATGTTGTGAAAAATTACTTGATGCTTGGAATTGAAGGATAGAACTCCTACACTGGATACTTAAAACATCTTTAATGAACCTTGTACGGTTTCATGTCTTTAAAGCAATCATTCATGAAAACTTTTAGCTTGTGTAACTATCTTGCTTTATTATCTCTTATTTAATATCAATTATAGACATTTGCTTTGAATGATTTGATCTCAGCTCACATGCCTTACATCATTATTACATCAAGTTTATGTTGGTAGCATGTCACTTTAGAAATTATTTTGTTTTTATCGTTTACCTACTCGAGAACGAGTAGGAACTAAGCTTGGGGATGTTTGATACGTCTCGAACGTATCTATAATTTCTGATGTTTCATGCTTGTTTTATATCAATGTCACATGTTTTATATGCATTATATATTACTATTATGCATTTTCTGGGACTAACCTATTAACAAGATGCCACAGTGCCAGTTCCTGTTTTCTGCTGTTTTTGGTTTCAGAAAAGTTGTTCTGGAAATATTCTCGGAATTGGACGAAACAAAAAGCGAAGTTCCTATTTTCCTGTCACGTACACGGAGTCCGAAGGAGACACGAAGGAGGGCCGTGGGCCGCCCTCACCATGCCATGGCGCGGGTGGGCCCTGGGCCACGCCGCCACGTGGTGAGGGGGCCGCGGGTCCCAACCGACCATCATCCTTTCGCCCCTAAAATAATCGATCATATTCCAGAAAAACTCCCGGAGCGCCGCCGCCATCGAAACCTAGTTTCGGGGGTCAGAAGGTCCTGTTCCGGCACCCTGCCGGGACGGGGATTGACCCCCGGAGCCTTCTCCATCGACGCCACCGACTTCATCATGCTCCGTGAGTAGTTCCCCCGTGGACTACGGGTTCTAGTTGTAGCTAGTTGGTACTCTCTCTCCCATGTACTTCAATACAATGATCTTATGAGCTGCCTTACATGATTGAGATCCATCTGATGTAATCGGTGTTGTGTTTGTTGGGATCCGATGAATTGTTACATTATGATCAGTCTATCTATAAGTTTGTGAAGTTATTGTTGTTGCAATCTTGTTGTGTTTAATGCTTGTCACTAGTGCACGAGTGGCATGATCTTAGATTTAAGCTCTATAATTATTGCTTAGATTGTATCTACAAGTTGTTTGCACATGTCTCTGTCCGGAACCTGAGGCCCCAGAGTGACAACAACTGGGATAACTGGAGGCGATGGTTTAGATATGAGGATCACATGTTTTCACTAAGTGTTAATGCTTTGTTCCGGTGCTCTATTAAAAGGAGTACCTTAATTACCAGTAGATTCCCTTGAGGCCCCGCTGCAAACGGGCTGGTAGGACAAAAGATGTTGTGCAAGTTTCTCATTGCGAGCAGTATGACTATATATGGAAAACATGCCTACGTATGATTAATAGACTAGATGTTCTGTCTTAATGCTATTTCAATTATATCAATTGCCCAACTGTAATTTGTTTACCCAACACTTGTTATTGGAGAGTTACCACTAGTGTAGATAGCTGGGAAGCCCGGTCGATTTGTAATCATCATTGCTCCCCTGTCAAGAACGCCATTAGAAGTAGTATCAACTATTTTCTGGTGACATTGCCTCTGTGTTACTGTTACTATTGCTCTCATATTACTGCTGCTTTCGCATCACCCCTGTTACTAGTGCTTTTCTAGGTGCAGCTGAATTGACAACTCTGCTGTTAATGCTTATAAGTATTCTTTGTCTCCCCTTGTGTCAAATCAATAAATTTGGGTTTTACTTCCCTCGAAGACTGTTGCGATCCCCTATACTTGTGGGTTATCACCTGTTGCACCGCGAGGGCAGCGGGATGGATTGCTGTCCGGGACGGCGCGCCCCTGCTCCAGGCCCTCACCTCCTAGTGAGCTGCCATGGGAGATGGTGCCATTCTGCAATGGTCCACGCCGTTCGCCCATCCCGTCCGCGGCTATGAAGCAATGGCAACCTCCGCCAGCCTGGCTCCATGGTCGCTGCTTCCGGTGCCATGCCAAGGGACACCGCAAGATCGATTGCCGCGACCCTATAAGGTGCCTCTCTTGCGGTGTGTCCGGCCACCGTGCAAGGGATTGCAAGCCTTCTCCTGCTCCTCGTCGCCCCTACACCGACATTGCGCCCTGCTTCAGTGGCTGCACCCCCTGCTCCGGCCATGCCACACCTTGGTGTGACATCCTCTAGGTCGCGAGCCGAGCACGACCTCGAGGCAGTGCTGTTGCGGGCAGGACAAGGGCAGGCGGAGCTGCGAGGCTTGGTCGCGAATCGGCTTGAGGAGATGGCCGCAGCTCAGCTCAAGATGCAGTAAGCTGTGCAGGAGTTGATGGAGCGTGTTGGGAGCTTGGTGGAACGGGTTGAGACTACTCTTGAGAGGTTTTCCTTGCCGACGGATGTGCTATCTCCGCTTGCTAATGTCAATGCTGGCTGTGTGGATGGTGGTCTCGAGTTTTTTGGTTCGTACTCCCCTAGGGGTGTGATCAACTTGGCGCTTGACCTAAACTCCACCTCCACACGTATGGCTCACTAGTACAGAACGACACATCGGATACCCCTCTATGGCAACGGCAGGAGTTAGGCGACGGTAAATCGCGACATCTCCCCGCGTGCCCGCACTGGGCCGTAAAGCAGGCCCATAACAATGGCAACGGGTGAATAGTGGAATATATGTTGGCAACGGAGGTTAGTTTACCTCCGTTACCGATGTGTGACAGTTTCGTAATCTCCGTTGCCATTAGAAGCAGCCCGACAGCTGGCCTATAAGAACCTACTATGCCCTTCACTCTCACTCTCACTGTCTCACTTCCAACCCTAGCCGCCGCACAGTCTCCTCTCTCTCCACTCTCTCGCATGGCTTCCACCGTCGGCGCTGGTAGATCCGGTCATCGCGGCCGCGGCCGTGGCCGCCCCACCCTCCGGGCCTTCAGGCAGCAGCAGCGTCAGCTGGTGTTGCGGGACGAACTTGCGGAACAGGCCGCCGCCGCTCCGGCCCCCGCGGGCCGGTCCCGCACCCTTGGCGCTCGTCCGCACGCGAAGGCTCCAGTGATCCGCACCCTTCCGGCCGCACCCGCTCATTTGGCCACCATTGCAGCTACCGCGAGATCCGCCAGACGATATACCCCGGCCGCCATCCGTCTTCCTCCTCCTCGTCCTCGTCCTCCGACGAGGACGAAGAGGAAGAGGAAGAGGAAGAGGAGGAGGGTCGTGATCTGGAGATCGCTTGCCAACTCTCCCGCACCGATTTCGAGCGCGATGACGCCAAGCGTCGTCAGGGCGAGGCCGATCTGGAGGCGGCGGTCCTCCTCTCCGAGGCCTCGACCCAGGTCGAACGCACCGAGGAGGCGGTCTACCAGTCTGACCTCCGGGCCGCCATAGCCCTCTCTTTGGTCCACGGCGAGGGCAAGACGCCGCCAGGGAGGCCGGCGCTAGCTCCGTCGCCGGCGGCGACGCTAAGCGAGCCCGCCTCGCCTAATGTAAGACCCCAGTTCAGTAGGATAGCTGTTTTCTAGTTGTAAGTAGCTAATTGTTTATCTATAGATTTGCTCTGTTTTTAGTAGGCATGGTTTACAGTTCAGATTTTTGCTGTTTTCTAGTTGTAAGTAGCTAATTATTTATCCATAGATTTGCTCTGTTTTTAGTAGGCATTGTTTACACATAGATTTTAGCTATTTTCTAGTTGTTTCCTAGTTGTAAGTAGCTAATTGTTTATCCATAGATTTGCTCTGTTTTTAGTAGGCATTGTTTACACATAGATTTTTGCTGTTTTCTAGTTGTAAGTAGCTAATTGTTTATCCATAGATTTGCTCTGTTTTTAGTAGGCATTGTTTACACATAGATTTTTGCTGTTTCTACTCCCTCCGTATCAAATTATAAGTCGCACCACAACTTACCACACATGTATCTAGACATGTTTTAGTGCAAGATTCATGTTGAATCTTGCACTAAAACATGTCTAGATACATGTGTGGTAAGTTGTGGTGCGACTTATAATTTGATACGGAGGAAGTAGTTGTAAGTAGCTAATTGTTTATCCATATATTTGCTCTGTTTTTAGTAGGCATTGTTTACACATAGATTTTAGCTGTTTTCTATAGTTGTAAGTAGCTAATTGTTTATCCATATATTTGCTCTGTTTTTAGTAGGCATTGTTTACACATAGATTTTAGCTGTTTTCTAGTTGTAAGTAGCTAATTGTTTATCCATAGATTTGCTCTGTTTATAGTAGGCATTTGCTCTGATTTTAGCTTTGTTTCTGTTATGCTGATGATTAAAATTAGGTAACACCGTGTGATCCGGGGGTGGCGCTAGTGATCCTTGTGATATGCACAAATACACATCGATCTTGTGCATCCTACTTGGCTCGCTTGCTCCATCCCTGAAATTTGTGTCCAATCTACCTATATATGAGGTATTGTTTAGGCTATGTTCTAGTTGTAATTAGTTCTATATTTTCTGTAATGCCGATGAAGAAGCATCTGTCTTGTGTATAGAGATGAAGGAGCTTACATTTTGATTTTTTTCATCTCCTTTAGGGCGAGGAGGAAACCTGGAGACTGTGCGGCGGCCGTGAAGACGTAGGAGCGGGGCTCCGTCCACATGGTCCACTGAAGCCGGTGCCTCCAGGAGCAAGACTTTTGTGCAGTACTAAATAGGTAGAAGAAGACCACGCAATGAAGCTGGGCGAAGAGGAAGGTGAAGAACCGGCGGCCGTCAGGCAGGAACCACAGGGCTCTGTCGACGGCGCAGCAGGCGTCACCGGTTTTTTTTTTCCTTTAGCCCTCATTACAAACGGTAAAAAACTAATCTCCGTATCTGATGTAAAGACTAAAGGCAACGGTTATATATTATGCCCGTTGCTAAACTTATCGCAAACGATCAAAACTCCGTTTGCCGTTGTGAGGCTTCACATCAGTGACAGAGGCGGGGACACATACCCTTTCTCCGTTGCCGATGAGCTTTTTGGCCGTTTCCGATGTGTCGTTCTGTACTAGTGGCTGCTTCGGAGCATGTTTCCCCAGTGGTGCAGGTGCCCTTGGTGCCTTTGGCTTTGGAGGAGTTGAGGGGTTCTGATGCCCTAGCCCCGAGGAAAGATCGCGAAGGTGATGGCCGAGTTTGATGCGATTGAGCCACAGGAGAAGACCTTGACTTTCTCGATGGCGGACCTCTGTCGTGAGATTGTCGACATGCCCAAGGACAAGCAGGTTCGGGAGGATTTTGCCCCTTTGGCCGAGCGACGAAGCATTCGGCTGGACAAGAAGAACAATGATTGTGTCATTCCAGCAGCCAAGCGCGCCGAGTTTAGGCGGGCGGAGGCGTTTGGAGAGACCCCTAAGCTCAAGAACAAAGGAAAGACATCGAGGAGGCCATAGATGAGAAGATGCAATTTTTTCTGCAGATGTACAAGGAGCAGCACACACCACAGGTGAGGGAGGTTGTGCGAGCTTTAGCTGTGACCAATGCATGAGCTCTTACGTGTGGAAGATGCACATCGGTGCATCAATAGTGGAGATAGCTCGTGTGTGTTTGGAGAGGTCCTTTTAGTTGGGTATGAGAGGTGGCTTGTTAGCTTGGTGTGGAGGTTATGCCGAACGGGTATACCTGCCACGGTGGATAAAACCTGGCCCACCAAGGAGGCCCATCAGATAAAGCCGGAGGGCTTAATGGAGAAGGCCTCATGGGCTTAGGCGCAAGGATAAGCTCTGGGCTGGCTTAGTGAAGTCCAAGACGAAGGCCTGGCTGCGTTCGCCTTAGGGAGCAAGTTAGGGTTTGTTACCGTGTTAGTCTAGGACTCGTGATCTAGGTCGGTTAAGGCTTTCCTTGTAGGGGAAGGCTTGGCGCCTTTATAAGCCAGCCTTCCAGCAGCCTTAGGGCACGCATACAACTCATTGTAACCTGTACACATATTTCCTTGAGTGAATTATAGCAGCACGTAGGATCTCGCCACCGTCGTGAGATCCGAAGCTGGGTAAATCGTGTGTGCAATCCCGTCACTGGAACCCTCCGTTCTTCCCCACCTCCTCTACGGTACGTATGAATACTTCTAGTAGTTCCGCGTTACCAATACCTCGACAGTTGGCGCCCACCGTGGGGCCCAAGGCGTCGGGAGTTTTGTTTCAGGCGGGAGCATTGGGCGAGATCGGCAAGACTATGGCGGTTGGTCGCGCCCGCATCATCAACAACTTTGGGTGCATCGAAGACGACGGGTCCTACGTCTCAGCAAACGACGCACTGGTGTCAAGCTTCGTCGTCCCCTTCGGCACCATCAACATCTTCATGGGTTTTACGGCTGAGGCGTATGGATTCCCCAGGGGATCCGCCGCCTTTTGGCCCACCCACCACCCCATCGATTATGCAATCGAGCAACAACACAGATCGGATCAGGCCTTTGTCTATCGCGATCTGAGTGACTCTGATACCCAAAGCGATTCTGACTCCAGCTCTTATGAGCTTATGGAGCCCGCCTCTCGCTTTGTCGGTGTCATTGACGCATCTGGCCCTAAGCCGGCCGAATCTGACCCTGAGTCAATATTACCTGCCTTACAGACAGGAGCAGACTCAGAAGCCGGATCTGATGGCACCGCTCCAATGGCGGAAGATTCAGATCTCGATGAGCATAAGGAGGAAGACTTTGCAGCACAGGTTGCCGCGCGAGGCTATGGCTCATCCGATCCAAACGAAGTCTTAATGACTTTCCCGGCACAGATAGCTATGAGGATGGTGCGGCCGCGGCTAAGCCAGACGAGGCTGAAGTTTCCTCTAGCATCAAACACATTGGTGACAAGGCGGAAAAGCCAGAGGATGTGCTGGACCCTAAAAGGCCTCCCCCGGCTACGCCTATTGAAGAAGACCTGGAGCGGTCAAAGGAGGAACACATGCGCGCATTGGAGCTCTCAAAACACCTTTGGGACCAAATCCAACCGCGGTTGAACTTGAGGAAAGACGGAAAGCGCTCCTGGCTGAGACTGAAGTCAACATCAAGTATAAGTTGTCCCTCCTGAACAAGGAAAAAGAGTTAATCCTAGTTGGAAAGGCTCTAGAAGAGGAAGAGTACCAGCGTGAGCGCGATGTTGAGAAATTCCGCAAAATACGAAGTATACGTGACCCTCTTCTGCATCGGGATCTGCAGGGAAACTTCGAGAAGACTTCTGCCCAAAAGCCTTTAAAGCCTTGGCAGAAATACTCTTTCAGAGTTAACCCTGATGGAGTCATATTCTTCTCCACCCCGGCCAAAAACCTAGAGGCGGCCAGGGAAATCATGGGAGACGAAGCAGTCCAATTGAAGAGCGCCACCATTATTCTAAAATGCTCATCGAAAAGGCGGTAGAGCAGCAGGCTAAGGCGGACTCAAACTCAAAACTGGCGGACGATACGCGTCTTTGCAAGACAGCCGTTGCCGGCGGTGGAGATCCAGAGGAACCAGCTGGTTCCAGTAGCCATGGCAATAAGGGTAAAACCTAGGAAGGACAAAGTTCCTGACAACACAGGGATGAGTCAAAGACTGGGTCCAATCGCCATAGTGACAAAGGCAAGGACGACCACCGGCAAAGGATAACACACGCCATAAGAAGAATGATCCGCCTCGCCGTGAAAGAGATCAAGACAAGGGGAAGGACGCACGGCGTGGGAGTGACCGGCTTAACATGCCACCTCCGCCCGCAGCACGGGCAAGAGACGAAGGAAATAGGGGCAACAGAGATCCGCCTCAAAGGCGATCTCGCTCCCGCTCCCCTCATCGCCAAAGCCGTCAGGAGGAGCCAAGGCGTAGCCAATCCAACAAAGGGCCAGCCAGGGAAAACACTCATATCTCAGACGCCCGCATCCGTCTCGATGAGATTAAAGCGGCCAAAGAGAGTCTTACCTGGGCCCTGTGCTTTGGACCGGCGATTCGCAAGGTGCAACTCCCATCCTCGCTAGGCAATGTCAAGAAAATTGTGGACAAGTACAATGGCATTGACAAACCGGACATATGGCTGCCTGATTACATCCACGCCGTTGGTATTAATGACGGTGATTACAATGCAGCTGTACGTTTTCTTCCACTCATGTTGGAGGGAACGCCCGGTTGTGGATCGACACTTTGCCAGAAAAGAGTATCCACAATTGGCAAGACATGCAGAAAACATTCATGCAACACTTCTCATGCACATACAAACGTCCAAAGGCTTACTCAGATCTACTAAAGTGCGCTCAAGTGGAGGGGGAGTCAAGCAGAGCTTTCATAGCTCGATGGACAGAGACAAAGAATGCATGCGAAGACGTTTCTGAGATCCAGGCCATACATGCTTTTATGAACAGCCTGAAGAAAGGCAACATGATGAGATATATGTTGCCAGCCAAAACATCAAACACCTCGGCGAGCTCTTAGACAGCGCGAACAATTACGCTGCAGCAGAAGACGACGCTCGAGCTGACGACGGCGATCTGCGCATGGACATAGCTGTTAACCCGGAAAAGCGAAACAACAATCAAAGCCGGAAAAAGAAGGAAGCCAACGATGCGCCAGGACCATCAAAGGAGGTAGCCTTTGCCAATAAGAAGGGTGGCCAGAGCGGGGCTAGCAGATGGCAGAAGAAGAGCGATGACAGTCAAGGGTCAAGACCCATTAAAATCACCTATGACGACATCAAAGATGAACCTTGTGCCCATCATAGCAAGCTTGGCAAATGCACCCATACCAACAGGCAGTGCCGCCTTAACGATGATATCAAGAAGGATCCGACGCTGGCTTCAAGGCAAAACAGTTCAAGCGCAAGAACCGTAAAGACAAGAAAGAGCAGAAGGACAACGAGGAAAGTGCTTCGGAGCCGGAAGATCAGGAGCCAAAGCACAAGAGGAGCAACAAGTTTCCAAGGGTCGAAACAAGCCTTGTCACTTCCTTGCCACTCCTTCGGCCAAAAAGGAAAAGGCAGCCTGGAGGGAACTCAATGCCACTATGCCAGCGGTTCCCCAGTATCTCAACTGGTCCGAGCACCCCATTACATGGGACCGCAACGATCATCCTGATCATATTCCACAGAACCCAGGGAATTACGCGCTCGTTGTAAACCCAATTGTGCAGCAATGCAGGCTTTCTAAGGTGCTTATGGATGGAGGGAGTAGCATCAACATCCTCTATCTTGAAACCTTAAAGCGCATGCGCCTTTCTGAGACACAGCTAAAACATAGCACAGTCAAGTTTCACGGCATAGTGCCAGGCAGGCAGGCCAGTTCTATGGGAACAATTGTCTTAGACGTCACCTTCGGTGACGAAACAAACTATAGGACTGAGGAAGTTGCCTTTGAGGTGGTGGAATTCAAAAGTGCGTATCACGCAATCTTTGGCCGCCCAGCCTTTGCCAAATTCATGGCACGCCCGTGTTACATCTACAGCAAGCTCAAAATACCTGGACCAAACGGCGTCATCACGGTCAATGGCGACTTCAAGAAGGCGAAGGAATGCGAAGCAGGAAACGCCGTCTTAGCAGAAGCAGTCATCAGCAAGGAAGAGCTGGAGCAGTACAAGAAAGAAGTTAACACCAATGAAATGCCGGATGGTAAAAGCCTCCTTGCGCCTCGGATGTCACTTTCAAGGCCAGCTCAAACTCGAAGAAGATCGTGCTGGACAACGCTGATGCAAGCAAGACGACGAACATAGGCGCGGACCTCAGTGACGCATAGGAAGGCGCGCTCGTCAAGTTCCTCCGTGAGCAACGGGATATTTTTGCATGGTCACCATCAGACATGCCAGGAGTACCCCGGGAACTTGCCGAGCACAGCCTTAATGTCGCCAAAGGTGCCAAGCCAGTAAAACAAGGTCTTCGTCGCTTCGGTCCAGAGAAGAAGAAAGCAATAGGAAAAGAGGTAGCTCGGCTTAGTGCCGCTAATTTCATTAGAGAGGTTATCCACACAGATTGGCTAGCAAATCCTGTATTAGTACCTAAGAAGGACGTGAAAGACTTGCGCATGTGCATAGATTTCACCGGCTTAAACAAAGCCTGTCCTAAAGACCCCTTCGCATTGCCGCGAATTGATCAGGTCGTAGATGCTGTATCAGGTTCTGAATTACTATGCTTTTTGGACGCTTACTCTGGCTACCACCAAATTAAGATGAAGGAGTCTGACCAAATTAAGACTTCCTTCATCACACCTTTCGGAACGTTTTGCTACATAACTATGCCTTTCGGGCTTAAAAACGCTGGCTCAACGTACCAACGGTGCATACAACGTTGCCTACACGATCAAATAGGCCGCAATGTTCACGCTTATGTCGATGACATTGCCGTTATGTCGCGAAAGCGGCGATCTCATCGTTGACCTTCAAGAAACCTTTGATAACTTGAGAAAATATAACATGAAGCTAAATCCGGGAAAATGCTTTTTTGGCGTCCCAGCAGGAAAACTTTTAGGCTTCATTGTTTCAGAAAGAGGTCTTGAGGTTAACCCAGAAAAGATTCGAGCTATCATGGACATCAAAAAGCCTACTTGTCTTAAAGATGTCCAAAGGCTCGCAGGATCTGCAGCAGCTGTAAGCCGATTTATTAGTAGGCTTGGGGATAAAGCTTTACCCCTATACAGGTTGTTGAAGAAAACTAAGACGTTCGTCTGGACTGAAGAGGCAGATGCAGCCTTAGCACAGTTAAAAGACGCCTTAGTTTCAGCACCAATATTAGCGTCTCCTCTACCACAAGAGCCGATGCTACTTTACATGGCGGCTACCAACCTAGTTATTAGTGCAGTGGTTGTTGTTGAACGAAAGGAGAGGGAAGGAGCTACCGGAACAAAGGCCGGTATATTATATCAGCGAAGTCTTCTCCGAATCCAAACAACGATACCCTCACTATCAGAAGCTGGCTTATGGAGTTTTCTTCGCAGCCAGAAAATTACGCCATTATTTCCAAGAGCACCCAATCACGGTAGTCAGTAAGGCGCCATTGGGTGACATTATAAACAACACCGATGCCACTGGACGTGTGGCTAAGTGGGGAATTGAATTGGCAGCCTTCGACATCCAGTACAAGCCACGTACAGCCATCAAATCCCAGTCCTTAGCTGATTTCATCGCAGACTGGACAGAAGCAATGGATGAACTTCCCCTCCCTGACGAGAATATTGGGTTATGCACTTTGACGGCTCCAAAATGTTGCAGGGATCGGGAGCTGGCGTGGTACTGAAGAACCCTAAAGGAGACAAGATGTGCTATGTCTTGCAGATACACTTCAATGCCACTAATAATGTTGCAGAATACGAGGCTCTGTTGCATGGATTGCACGTCGCAAAGGATTTGGGCATTAGCCGTCTTTTGTGCTATGGCGATTCAGACCTCGTTGTTCAACAATTAGAAGGGGCATGGGACGCGAAGAGCCCTACAATGGCTGAATACCGACGCACGGTAGACGAGTTTGGTCGGTGTTTTATCGGCTTAGAAGTCAAGCATATCAAAAGGGAGGAAAATGAAGCAGCGGACGCCTTAGCCAGAATGGGCTCGAAAAGATCGAAGGTGCCCTCCGATATATTTTTGGAGCACCTGTACGTGCCGTCTATTAAAGGCGGAGATGAGGATGACCCCATGGCTTCGCAGTCTGTTTCCGTCATGCTGGTAAGCCAGACTGGACACAGCCCTACATAAATTTCCTCCTTAACAAGGAAGAGCCAGAGGATGAAGTATTAAGGCGGCAAGTTGTGCGCAGAGCTAAGGCATACACAATAATAAATGGAGAGCTATACAAGCGGAGTACCACAGGTGTATATCAACGATGCGTTTCGCCGGAAGAAGGACAGGAGATACTAGAAGAGATCCATGGTGGATGTTGCGGTCATCATGCCTCTGCCCGAGCAATTGTCGCCAAAGCTTTTAGACATGGATTCTACTGGCTCACAGCAAAGCAAGATGCAGAAGAACTCGTCAAGAAATGCGTTGGATGCCAAAAGTATGCAAGACAGCCAAAGATGCCAGCCCAGGAATTGCGCACCATTCCAATCACGTGGCCATTTGCGGTCTGGGGACTGGACATGGTAGGTCCATTCAGGACTGCGCGAGGCGGCGTCAAACATCTCTTAGTTGCGGTGGATAAATACACCAAGTGGGTTGAAGCTAAGCCCATAAAAAAGCTTGATGGGGCAACAGCCAAGAAGTTCGTCATTGAGGTTATAACGAGATTTGGCGTCCCCCACAGTATCATTACGGACAATGGGACAAACTTCGCCGTAGGAGAACTGGCAAAGTACTGTGGTGAAGTTGGTATTCGTTTGGACTTAGCATCTGTGGCTCATCCACAATCGAATGGCCAAGTTGAGCGAACCAACAGTATAATCTACAGGGAATAAAGCCAAGATTAGAGTGCCTTTGCATAGAGCAGCTGGAGCATGGGTAGAAGAATTACCTGCTGTCTTATGGAGCATACGCACAACTCCAAGCAGTGCAACAGGCTATACCCCTTTCTTTCTCATATATGGCGCTGAAGCGGTACTCCCAACAGATGTCCTGCACGACACACCTCGTGTAACAGCCTACGTTGAAGCAGACGCAGAAGAAGCCAGACAGGATGGCTTAGACCTTCTCGAAGAAGAGCGTGAGATAGCGCTTCAGCGCTCCGCCATTTATCAGCAGAACATGCGGCGTTACCACAGTCGCAAGGTAAGACGGAGATCGTTTCGAGAAGGCGATTTGGTGCTTCGCCTTGTTCAGCAAAAGGAGCACAAACTATCTCCCATATGGGAAGGACCCTTCGTTATCAGCAAAGCGCTTAAGAACGGGGCATATTATCTTGTGGACCTCCGTGATATCGAGAAGAAAAAGAAAAGAGGCCGCAAAAGGAAAAGGAACGAAGAAGCAGCTCAAGGAGACGAAACGTCCTTGGAACATTGAGCAGCTACGTCCTTTTTACACTTAGCAATTCTATTGTAATCACACCATATATGATTATGAAATAAAAGTCTTTGGTTCCCTCAATTATTTTTATGCATGAGTTCTCGCCGTCTTTTATTTCCATTTGATCATATATTTCGATAAAAATATCAATGTTAACCCGAATTGGCTTCGTGCTTGTGGTTACTCACATGATGCTTTTGCCTTAAGGCCTTACAAAAATTAAAATTGCATCCGTCTAAGAGTATTTATCTGATCGCATATGCTGGCTTGTCTTAGTAGATGCTTTACGCACCAAAAGCCGGCGCCGTTTCTGTGTTTAAACAGTTTGGTTACTAACCCTGTTGCCAGCGAAGTGTTCCGTGCTTAGGTTCTGCCAGCATACGAAAAGGCTAAAGCATATAAGCCAGAAAACTTGAAGACGGATAAGGAGCATAGTTTGCAAGCCTTTTAAAAATAAGTGCATGCGTGCAAAACAAACATGTTCAACAGATAAAAAGGCTCCTGCCATTACAAAACATAACTTAACAAGTCTTTTGTGCCATCTTTCATGACACGCTTAATGCAAAGTTTTTCCTGCATCTTATGCAGGGGACTGAGGAGGCGAAGACAGGGGACTTGGATGGATCCAGCGTAGCTTCAGACTCGCCTTCTTCTTCTTCATTTCCGTCTTCTGACTCATCGCCATTGCCAGTGGTGGGGCTTCGGCTTCGTCATCAGACACGTCGTCAGGACGGGGAGGCACAGGCTTCTTGGAGAAGAAGATAGACAAGTCTACCATCTCAGCAACGGCTGAGGCAAAGCCAGAGACAGAGGCATAGACCTTTTCTTTGACGAGCTCGTTGCCGTCTCTGTCCTTGGCTGGGAAACACTTGATAACGCGCCACATGTTGACTTCGGGGTAGTGGCCGCGAACAAGTCCTAGAGCAAGTTTTGCTCCGCCTCTAGCTGCTGAGCGAAGACGCTCCACCACCTCTGGGACGCAGTTCTGAAGAAGTGGCAGCAAGTTGCTGGTGTTTGTCACTTGGGGCAGCTGTTTTGGGAAGATGTTGGCACAACGTCTCTTCCCGCAGCATACAGCCCTGACACAATCTCGCCACACTCCAAGATAAGCTCCAGGCGCGTCTCAGAGGTAAGCCTTTCCCCAAATCCAGCTGGAACTGAGGAAGGAGGAATGGAAAAAATTAAGGCGCACTGAAGTGTTGAATAAAGGCGAAAAGTGACAGAAAGTGCGAAAGTAAAAGAAGAAAGGCTTACTTAGCAGTTTCTCGTCAATGGCGGTGCTCTCATCAGCTTGGCGTTCAAGACGACCTTGTAAGCTCTGGATTAGGAGCCCATCCTTTTCAGCCTGTCGCTGCAGTTTCAAAGTTCTGCCTTCAGTTTGTCTGCCTTCAGCGCGCTGTCTTGGACGGCTTTAAGATTGGCCTCGGCCGTCTTTCGGTTCTCCTCCAGTTGCTTAAACAAGGCGGCATTTTCCCGCCTCACACTTCTATATCGCCAGTCTCGCTGACGATCTGTTTTGCCTTCGCCACAACAGCTGCGCAAAACACATTGCATGTGTTGAGCATCTTATGTCTTAAAATGAACTAAAGTCACATTGCATGTGAAAGAACAACATTTACCTTTGTTCGCCTTATTTTCGGCGACGGCTTGCTTGAGCACTTGCCTTTGGTTACTCAGTGAGTACCATAGATCGCATGTAAGTTGCTCACTGCTCTGCTAGGCAAGGGTAGTAGTAAGTAAGAAAGGTAAAGCAATAAGGTATGCTACAATGGGCTTGGGGACTGAGTCTTTATCACATTAAAGAAAGGCCATTACGTCGGCTTAGTCAAAGCACAACGTAATGCCCGGGGACTAGTATGTACATAAAGACGGAATGTTTACCTGCATCATGGCCTTCAAGGCTTTGTAGCTCTTCTTCATTGTGACGTACAGCTCGTCACAATTGTCTTCCAGATTTAATATGGTCAATGTTTGACCAACTGGCCTTAGCTTCGGAGGCGGCTCGTTGCGCTCCTTCTCATCGGCAAGCATGGCGGCGATGTTGGGTAAGATGTACCCCTCGTCGTCAAAGAGCTCTTGCTTCACCATGTTGCGGATAGCCTCACGAGTAATGGGCTCGTTCGGCTCTCTGACTGAAGTACCGCCGCCTTCCCAGCAGCGGCAGCCCTGGCCAACTTTTCAGTTTCCGTCTTATCAGGTAAGACGGCTGAGTCCAATCTATATGATGATCTTCAGATGGGCCTGGGCTGTCTCTTGTTGAACGGAGGGAGTGGGGGGAGCGATGGCTGGAGAGGGCTCAGTCTTCTTTGCCTGGAAAATTACTTTCTTCCTCTTGAGAGGTGCAGTTGGTTTGATCCTGCAAATCACATACAAAATAAGATAACATTCATAGACATTGTTCGCCTTACTAAAGAAATTGAGGTTCGGCTTACTTCTGTACTGGAGCATTGAAGGCCGCATCTTCATCGTCCTCAATGTCGAGCACTTCGGCGTTAACAGGGATGGCTTTTCACGCTTCCGCCTTTCTGCTGCTGAAGTTGCTGCAGTGCTCCTGAAGCCTTTCGTTTCCGAGTCTTTGAGGGCTCGGGTGCCGCTTCAGGCACGTAAAACAAAGGAGCCAGCAGATTATCCGGCAAAAGGGCGAGCTGAAATCAAAAGTGTGTTAGTAAGGCAAACATTGTGGAAGTGTAAAAACAGTAATGGTAAATGCCTTACCTTGGAGCGGGTTGGCGGCTGTGTACATAGGACGCTGCTCTGTGAGCTGGATCCTTTCCTTGGCAATCCTCTTAAAGCGATACACAAGGGCGTCGTGCGTAAGGTCACTCTCACTAACACGGAGGGGATCTTTCTTCTGGTCCGTGTAGTGGCACATGAGTCCTTTGCGATCTTTCAAAGGCTGGATTCGTCTTGACAACCAACATAGGATGGTGTCTGCGCCCGTGAGTTTGGGCACAGCAGTCTTTGTCAAATCAATCCGCCTTTGCATGCGACGGAGGTTGTCAGGAAGGACCTTCAGTGGTTTCTCGCCCCAAGAAAGGCGAGGCTCCGCAGGCAAAGGAGAAAAGCGAGGAAGTCCTATGTCTTTGCCTACTGGCGCCATGTCTTTGCAGTAGAAGAAGGAGCTATTCCAGCCTTTAATGGAATCTATTTTTGGCGCCTTAGGATACCAGTCTCTGCCTCTACGAAGGTTGATGCTAACTGTTCCTAAGGAAAGCAGTTCTTCCTTCTCTGTTTGGCGCTTGCAGTAAAGCAGTACTTGAAGAATTCTAAGCTGGGCTCTATGCCTAGGTATCCTTCGAATAAAGCCATAAAGCCAGCTATGTACAAGATACTATTGGGGCCTACGCTATGAGGCTGAAGGCCATAGTAGTCTAAGACTGATTGGAAAAAAGGATGCGGAGGCAAAGACAAACCGCGGAGGAGATGTGAGACGAGGAGCACTCGTTCATCGCCGGCGGGATCTGGAGCAGGGTGGCCGTACGCTGACCGCCAGTGGCATTCTCCTTGGTGGGAGGATGCCCTCCTTTTGCAGCTGCGTGAGGTCCGCGTCGGTGATGGTGGAAGCTGCCCAGTTGCGGGATGATGCTTCCTCTCCCTCCTCCTCTGCCTCCGCCGCATCGCCCTCGTCGGAGGGCTGGGCATTCTTCTCTGCTTCGATGGAGTGGCCGCAGAACTTGTCGCCGCTGCCGCGCGAGATGCAGATGCATCCGCGGCTCGATCCCCTCATGGCCAGATCTTGTCCTCCGTCGCCGCCGACGCCGCCGCCGTTGCCGCTCCCGCGGTCGCATCGGAGCTCTCCATGGGTGGGTGCGCAGGTGGTGGTGGTGGAGCTCGCCGGAGTTCAGATGGGAGGCGCGAGGAGGACGATGAACAGGGAAATGAACCAGGTGGAAAAATCAGTTCCCCTTTTATGGGGGCCGTGCGCCGCGATTAGTGCGGTGAGATAACGTCGCGCGATTTTCGCCACGCGTCCCGCAACGGTCAGTAGTGGGCATCTTCTCCCGCACGCCTCGGAGATCGTGTGCGGAAAATAGCAGTAATGGCGTCACAACGTCTCTTTGCTTGTCCAGACTGTCGTGGACTGGCTTTGACTGCGGTGACGTCATGACAAGACTCGACGCTGACAGAATCTTTCTGCCAGATTGTTCAAAGTGCAGGAGAGTTCGGCTTAATCCTTAAGGCAGACTGAATGTCTCATTTTGGAATGCTCCAAGCTCTTCTGTCCGCCTTGCACAAAGGCGAAAGCCCGTGTTTCACAAAGACGGCAAACGAAGAACTTAAACCTTTCCGGGGACTACTGTGGAGGTTATGCCGAACGGGTATACCTGCCACGGTGGATAAAACCTGGCCCACCAAGGAGGCCCATCAGATAAAGCCGGAGGGCTTAATGGAGAAGGCCTCATGGGCTTAGGCGCAAGGATAAGCTCTGGGCTGGCTTAGTGAAGTCCAAGACGAAGGCCTGGCTGCGTTCGCCTTAGGGAGCAAGTTAGGGTTTGTTACCGTGTTAGTCTAGGACTCGTGATCTAGGTCGGTTAAGGCTTTCCTTGTAGGGGAAGGCTTGGCGCCTTTATAAGCCAGCCTTCCAGCAGCCTTAGGGCACGCATACAACCTCATTGTAACCTGTACACATATTTGCCTTGAGTGAATTATAGCAGCACGTAGGATCTCGCCACCGTCGTGAGATCCGAAGCTGGGTAAAATCGTGTGTGCAATCCCGTCACTGGAACCCTCCACGTTCTTCCCCACCTCCTCTACGGTACGTATGAATACTTCTAGTAGTTCCGCGTTACCAATACCTCGACACTTGGGTTTAGGTTCCTGGTTTCAGGCACAGACGATGTTCCATGAGTTGGAGTATGCGGTTTTGTAACCACGTTTTGTATAGTTTTTGGATCCGATTTCTCTAATTAACTGGATCAATTCTATTCTTCTATAATGCAATGCGGGAACTCCCCGCCCTGGTTCTCAAAAAAAAAAAAACAGTTCAGCATCCACGTCAGCCCTGTCAACATGGTGTCAAAATGGGACGCGGCTTCCCTGTGGCCTGCGCGTGCGACCATCCGTGCGGCGCGGGCGCGTGGCAGGCATCCAGCGACTCGCCGTTTTCCTGCCTTTAAATGTCTTTTTTCTTGCAAAAAAAAGGGGAAGATACCATGGTACGGCGGTGTCCAGTCCGCGCTTGGACACGGCGCCTCAATGATCAGCTCGCCTCCGTCGCCTGGCAATGGCATAGGAGCAAGCCGGCTGCTCTGCTTGCGGTTCCTGCCGGCCTCGACTTCCCCGTCGAGCGCCAGCTCACCGCCGTCATGGAAGCCGTACCCGTATTCAGCAGGGACGATGGGCTCACCGCCTCCGCGATCAGCTCGCCTTCGTCGCCTCGCCAAGTGGACGAGAAAGCGTACGAGAAAGCCAGCTCCTTCGCTCATGGTTCAATCACCGTTCTTGACTGCCCCAGCTTGCCGTCCTCAAAGAGGCTGTACAGGTTCAACAGGCGACGCGTCGACGTTGGCCATATCCATTCCCAGGGCAAGTACGATGGAAGCAAGGACGTGCGCCACCACCGCCGCGGAGCCGAGCGAAGCTCTTCCGTGCGCGAGGCCCCGCCGCCGTGGCCGTGCGCAACCACCGCCGAGGACTAGAGCCGAGCTCTTCCGCACGCGAGCGTGCCCTCGCCATTGGCGCCTCCGGCCTACCCGTCGCGCGCCGTCACCCAGCTGGCCGCCCGCTACGGCAGCCCAGCCGCCTCTCTGCGCCCGATTTTTTATCCTGATTTTTTCTGTCGAGCGAAAACGAATGTGGGACCAGTGAAGAACGGGGCCGTTGGATGGATGGTCGCACGAAAGCGGCGCAGGCAAGCCCCGTCCGTCAAAATGTAGTCAGCGCAATCGATGACTCCAGAGTCCAGACCTTAAAATACGCAGTTATTTGAACTTTTTTTTGACACGTTAATCTCGCCCTACTAATTTACTAGTCGGCGTACGTCGTCTCATCTCCATCCTTCCTCACTTCGATCTCGCCCTCCTCTCCACCGCCTCGTGCCGCGCGATCGGATCGCTCGCGCCTGTGGCCATGGAGAAGCTGATCTCGCTCGTCAACAAGCTGCAATTGTCCCGCACCGCCCTCGGCGAGGAGAGCGCCATCCCCGCCCTCTCGGACTTGCTGCCGTACATCGCCGTCGTCGGAGGCCTGGTGCATGAGTGTTCCATTCGTTTTGACTGCTTGTTGGGATCAACTCGAGGTGTGGCCTGTGGTGGTGTGATTCTAGCGTAATGAGAACCACCAAGTGTCATGCACTTTTGTGCGTACTAGTTTAGGGTTATTTGAGTATGAGTGGGTATATGATTCTGTAATCTGTATATTGAAGTTTAAATCCTCTGATCATTTGATAGAGTTCGGGTAAATCTTCAGTGCTGGAGAGTCTTGTTGGGAAGGATTTCCTACCAAAGGGTTCATGTATGCTTATTCAAGCAAGAAACCCCTAAGGTTTGGTGTTATGCGTGCTCTCTTAATTTGACAAGTTATCTTTTCGTTTGATCCTGCTCTGCAGGCATTGTCACCCGTCGCCCCCTGGTTCTGCAGCTACATGGAATCGATGGAACTGGAGAGTATGCCGAGTTCTTGCATCAACCCGGCAAAAGGTTCACGGATTTCGGTAATTCTCCTAGTTTTCTTCTAGTTTTCTAGCGCTGTGATGCTGGTAATAGTATTGCATGCATGATCGAGGAGATATCATCGTATCATCGAACTATATGTTGGCATACGTGGAACGTAATTGAGTTTGTGAGGCTCCTGAAAACATCCAATTTGATGTCAAAGCTTGCCATTATATGTTGCACTAACTTGTAGCTTGCTATTTTCCCGAGACGTAAGCTAAGACCTGCAATTGCTAGTAAAATTCTCTTGTCAACTGCCATTTGTATTCATTTTATTTGAGTTCATCTCGATGCTACTTGGCACATGAAAACATTTGTATCGCTGCAGTCGAAGTGAGAAAGGAGATAGCTGACGAAACTGACAGAGAAACCGGTTGTCCGAAGGCAATATCATCTGTCCCCATCCACTTAAGCATATATTCTCCCAATGGTAAGATACCCAAATAGTAATGCTGGTGAAACGTTCGTAACTTTGTACCATTGCAGTGTATTTTAATGGGTTTACTAAAATGCTTTGTCAATATCAAGCAGTGATGTACCTCCATTCTTGACTTTTTAAAAAGATTTGCTTGCTGATGGTGTTTTGATTTACCTTAAGCTTTAGTTGAGTAGGGACTCATCTCTGTCATTGATAATATAGCCATATTGTATCTTTCTCTGTCCCTTGTTATGAATTTTCTTGTATAGTTGTTCTCTTTATTTTTGTCGTGTCTTGACACTTTTAATCATTGCAGTTGTCAATCTGACTCTTATTGATCTTCCTAGGCTTACTAAAGTTGCTGTTGGTAAGTGACTTATAAGTTGTCTTTTTTCCCCTATAATGTGTTCAGTCATTAAATTGTTACTGGCTTTATGGTTTTAGAGGGACAGTCGGACAGTATTGTTCAGGACATTGAAAACATGGTTCGAGCATTCATCGAAAAGGTATTTTTATGTAGCCTGCTTAAATGCTGCTTATAACTATTTATTCATGACATCGCTAACCATGCAATTTTTTACTGGATGTACACATTTACAATGACTTGTATAATGCATACTGGTCTAATATGCTCTGTTCTCAGCCACATAGTAACAACTTTGAGCTAGATTTGCCATGTCAGGCACTGTATATATCCCATAAATACAAACAGAAGCTGATTTGGTGTTTTTTCAGCATAACTGTGTCATTCTTGCTGTTTCTCCAGCCAATCGGGATCTTGCAACTTGTGATGCAATAAAGATCTCACAGGAAGTTGACCCAAAAGGTATGCCTTTATTGCAGTCGGTTCGATGAATGTCATGTTGGGTCACATGGTTAAAGTCACATTATGTTTGCTATCAGCAATGTATTCTGGAGCATATTCATACCACGTTCTTTATTTAATATGTTAAGGATGGAAAGTCAAACTTGCAAATAATAATTGCGCTTAATGTCATCTATTTTGCACTTGGCAATTTTAATCATTTATGAGTGTACTTTACTTTTTTTTTTATTCAGGTGAAAGAACATTTGGTGTGCTCACAAAAATAGATCTAATGGACAAGGGTACCAATGCTGTTTATGTAAGTTCAGAGAAGTTAACCATCAAGTGCTTAACACTTGAAGTTTTTGTGTAGTTACACTATCTTCCTTACTGTAATGTAATGTCTCATAAGGTTTTGGTATTCTACTGACCAACCAAGATTGTTACCATTATTTATCTTTGTTGATAGTTATGCCTCAATTTACCGCACCCATTATAAGTTTTCTCTCTTATGAACTGTATGGTTAGTTGGTTACTCTTTTCTGTGTCACTATGTATGTATGGGCCAATACTATTAAACCCATGGATTTTGAAACTTCGTATCTACGCCCCAACCTAGAGTCGTTGTTTGCACGAAGAACCTCTGTTCTACCCACCCCGACATTATCCCAACTCTACACAGATAACATATGTTGAATAAAGATTATAGATCATTTGGTCTGCTAATCTGATTGTCGACCATCCTAGAGTTTTATGTACCAGTTCTTCTTACCGAGTTTAGCTGTGCAGATACTGGAAGGAAGATCTTACCGGCTCCAATTTCCATGGATTGGAGTTGTCAATCGATCCCAGGAAAATATTAATGAGAATGTGAGCATGATTGCTTCTAGGAATACAGAGCGTGATTATTTTGCTAACACGCCAGAATACAAGCATCTAGCTCATAGAATGGGATCAGAATATTTAGCAAAGAGCCTCTCAAAGGTATGCCTTTCCTCTTTAATGTAGAACATATGTTATGATGTTTTGTCCTTTGACTTCCTTTTGGTCTATATGCAGCATTTGGAACCTGTTATTAAATCAAGAATACCGGTTAGCCATCTGTTCAATTACTGTTGCATCAACTCTCCAGGTGCTGCCCTTGGTTTTTATTTTTCTCTTCACCGTCAATTAATCTAGATGTTGCTTGTCACAAATTATCCTGTTTTGTTATGTAGCTACAAAAAAGAACATGTTGCAGCGGATATTCACTTTGGAGCTCGGGCTCATATGCTCCCGTTATGAGCAAAAAAATTCAAAATTTGAAAACTCATCAAAAAAATCTGAAAAAAATCATGCACGGACATGACCATGGTATGCACCACCGTATTTTTTTTCGGGCCGAAATGACATCGTACGCGCCCTGTACAAAAATGACAAATTTCCTGTCAACGCGCCCTGACAAATTTGAATCTCATTTTCTGACAGGAAATTTGTCATTTTTGTACAGGGCGCGTACGATGGCATTTCGGCGCGAAAAAAATACGGTGGTGCGTACCATGGTCATGTACGTGCATGATGTTTTTCAGATTTTTTTGATGAGTTTTCAAATTTTGAAATGTTTTTGCTCATAACGGGAGCATATGAGCCCGGGAGCCAAAACTGCACTCTTGTTGCAGGATATACTCTCAGAGCTTATGGAAACTTTCCCGTGTACCAACTATACACCGAAGGAGTACCACATAACATGAACTTCAAGTGCATAGTCCATGTGCAGGATCAGAAGTTTATGTCAGAAACACATCACCGCCACCGCAAAGAGGTGGAGGAGGATGCTACCAGTGTTGCCTACAAGGCGTTGATGGGTCATGAGAGTATGGAGACTCTGCTTCATATAATTAATCAGGTTCGGCAACCTCTTCGTCTTTATCCTCCTCATGCTTTACCAACCTATAGAACCAACTGTGGAGCTGATTTGCGTTTCACTGCGACTATATGTGTGTGTTGTAAGATTAAAGAAGAGAAAGAATAACGGGGTCATGATCTTTATTATCCATTTTAGTGATTCCTCTTCCTTGCCCATCTGATATTTCATACATGACGTGTGAAAAGTTTGTTGGCTGCTAGCTCGTGTTGCATTGGGGTCGCAGTTAAATACACCATGTATAGGTTTAGATGACATGCACGGTTTATTTTGCCTTTAGTACGGTTTCGTGTATATATAATTATATACGGATGTAATGTTGTGCACTGTATCAGTCTAACTGGTCCTTGTGGTCATGTGGTGTTGTCCACATAGCCTGGTGCAGTAATGGCTTGTTATAGATGGTGTGTATAGTACGGAAATACATTGGTGCTCCCGGATACCAGCTCACCCTATAATAATGCAAAAATAAATTTACAAATTTCAAAAAACTAAAAAAAAAAATCGAAACTGTTTTGAAGCAAGTATTGTAATTGTATAATGGAAATTTGGCCGAGGAATGACTTTCATTGTAGGGTCATCGTATCCCGGGGATTTTGCCAAAAAACGTTGTAAGCATGTAGTACTTTTCAAGCTATATTGTGTCATAAATTTGTCTTTTTCGCCGTGAAGTCGATGGGAAACATTCTTTGACCAAACAATATTCTATTTGTGCAATAAATTAATCATGTTTGATTCCCAAAAAGATTCGATTTTTTTGTTTTTTTGTATAAACTATTCGTACCCCAGAGTCACAAGTTCGCGTCTATGCCTACTAGTCAAGCTAACATCGTCATCCAAGAACATGACCTTTATGCATGTTTGGTCTCCTGCACAGGAATAATTGAGGACGAATTGTTTTCGGTAAATCTTGTTGTCCGTATGGTTCGTGTTACCAGATTGGTTCTGAAGTTTGAAATTTAGTTAATTAAATATATTTACATTGACGCAGTTTGTGTAACCATTTGCTTTAGTTCATTAATCTGTGGTACATGTTCAATTGTTATTTTCCGGCTTCAGTAATTACTTCTTTCGGCTGTAAATAGTACTAACATGATGTATACATGTTCAAAATATATTTGCTTCTCACTCATCTCTTTTTGTTTAGGGTTCATTTTGCCTGATTATGACTTTAACTGAATTTGTGTCGAAGAAAAAGTTGAGTGAACCAGTCTACGCCTCCTCACAAGTCGCAGCAACATGCCAGTTGAACCCTTGGGTCTCAACAGTCACTTTGGATGGCGAGACTTACATCGGTGACAATGCAAGAACAAAGCGGTTGTCAGCTCAAAAGGCTGCCGCTACAGCCATACAATCCATGCTAGAGGAGGGTGATGACATGATGATCAAAATCGTTCAGGCCAAGAGACGGAGAGCGCTGTGCCCGAAGAAGGAAAGGAAAGATCCAGCGGATCCCGTCACAAAGAAGAGAAAGCTTCTTGACACACGGCCTGCCGAAATACTGTCTCACTTATCAGTTACATAACCTGTGTGTAAAGTTAGTTCGCTCTTAGCTTTGTTTAGTTAGAACAGTATGTTGTCCCTTTGCTGATCATTTTATATCAGATCAATGATCAGTATAGACCTATCATTTTGACCACCTTTTATGGACGATGTTGGTTGGTTGCTAAAATTTGTCATAGATCAACAAAAGTCATCAAATATTTGTGGGACAAAAGAAGGAAACTAAAAAAAAAATAAGAAGACGTCCTTGGTGATTCGCTTTTTGTTTTTTGAGGCATTGTATTGAGACCGTACATCGTACGGAATCGGTTCAAATGGCCGTTTTGGCGGGCTGTTTTATCCCACCAAAACGGTTTAGATTAGGGGACAGAGGTAGAACCTAACTACCTATCAATGGTCCATGTACAGTGAGAACGTGATAGTCCAAAACACACCCAGGTATTTGGAATCATAAACATGAGGTACAAGCCAGATGAACTATAAATTTGGCTAAAAGAAGTTTTCCTATTATTTCTCTCTTATACAAAGCAAAATGTTGTAACCAAGAATGGTATCATTCGGCAATGTGTACAAACTTATTGTTTACCATATCTTAGGTATTTCTAGAATTATGATGAGGATATTTGGATCATTTGAACAATCGTCGGTCAACCAACTCATGTGTTTCAATTGGAGGATTAAAGCTCTCTATGTGATGCAAAATGGTGCATGATTTGTTATCATTTTGGTACTATGTTCTTTCAAATATTTGGACTTCATCATTTAGTATAGTGGTCATTTGTCCGTACTGATTACTAGTATAATAAATCATTGGTTTGTGAAGAAATAACTTACCAGAAGTATACAGATCTTAAGTCATACTATTTGACCATAACCATAATAGATTTATGGTATGGTCAGAATCTACACCAGAGGGAAAGCATGTCAGTAAGCAGTGGTCCGTACTGATTACTGAAGCACTCTAGTCTAAGTAAAAATCAACTGCTTGCAACAAAACAGGGTTAAGTACAAAATAACTAGACACCCAGCAATTGTCACATGAACAGATTGTGAATCGTCTACAGGCCAAGAACCAATTGCAAATCAGAATGACCACTACCAATTTATAACATTACAAGACACCATAAAAGGCATGGGCAACAAAACAGCAACATCCCAGCTCCGATCATAGGTCGGCACTAGGATTGCTTTCATCGCCCGTGTGGATTTCTAGCGGAGACGTCTGTGGTTCCGGCAGAGCCACCTCAGGTTCTGGTGAAGCCCGTGTAGTACTAGGAGAGAGCACTGGATCCTGAGAGCCAAATACACTTTCGGGATCTTTGCAGGATTGGATCCTACAGAAAAAAAAATCTTATATAAAGCGTTTGATTCATAAGATCATATCACATAGAAATTATTTCTATAGGATCCTGTAGTGTAAATCATATAGGAAAAAAGGTATTAGGTCTTACCTCATGGAATGTTACTTCACTACAATCAAAGAGACTTCTCTTCCCATAAGATTCAAGTGGACATTACATTTCAATCCTACAAGTTTTATATTTCTATACATTTCCTATCCTATGAATCAAATGAGCGAGCCCACCGGGTCAGGATTCAAAGGAAATTCATAGCACCTCTGGACGATTTGATCTACGTAATTTTTGCTTACGTTGAGGGCTATTTGATTCAAAGGTATATCATAAAATTTGTGAGGATTTGATCTTATATACTCCCTCCGTCCACAAAAGGATGTCTCAACTTTGGCCTAAGCTACATCCTTTTGTGGACGGAGGGAGTATATTTCTCCTATACAAGTTGTTTGATTCATAGGATCATATATTCAATAGGAATTAACCCTATAAGAATCTTTTAGTGTAAGTCTCATACTAAAAAGCATGAGGTCCAACGTCATGAAAAATTGTTCACCATTATTAAAGAGAATCCCTTTTCTCACAAGATTCAGTTAGGCATGCCATCCAAATCGTATACCTTTATTATTTCTATATGCTTCCTATCCGATGAATCGAAGCAGTCGATCGTTTGATTTATAGGATTTGTTCATATAAGACCTTCTACAATCTCGTGCTACAGTCCATTTGAAAAATCTAACATTTACTCGAAGTTGTTTTTACAATAATTATGCTTTTCATGTGTCATCAAACACTGTCTACTTCACTTCAGATTCTTATGATTTGTTAATTTTATAGGATTCAAGTGGGCATGCGAGTCAATCATGTATTTTTCTTATCTCTGCGTTTTCATATCTTATGAATCAAAGAGGACATTATTCTTACACTTTTCTTATCCTGGTATGCCTAATTAAATCAGATGGGAAGAATTCTCCCTGATTGTACAACAACAACAACAAAGCTTTTTATTCCCAAACAAGTTGGGGTAGGCTAGAGTTGAAACCCATAAGATCTCGAAACCAAGTCATGGTTCTGGCACATGGATAGCTAACTTCCACGCAGCCCTATCCATGGCTAATTCTATGGTGATATTCCAATCCTTCAGATCTCTTTTAACCGACTCCTCCCATGTCAAGTTTGGCCTACCACGACCCCTCTTAACATTCTCATCCCGCTTTATCCGTCCGGTATGTAAAGACGCTTCCGGAGGCCTACGTTCTATATGACCAAACCATTTTAAACGGTGTTGGACAACCTTCTCTTCAATCGGTGATATCCCAACTCTCTCGCGTATATCATCATTCCTAACCCGGTCCTTTCTTGTGTGGCCACACATCCATCTCAACATGCGCATCTCCGCTACACCTAACTGTTGGATATGTCGTCTCTTGGTCGGCCAACATTCTGCGTCATACAACATCGCAGGTCGAATCGCCGTCCTATAGAATTTTCCTTTTACCTTCTGTGGCACTCTCGTATCACAGAGGACGCCAGAAGCTTGGTGCCACTTCATCCAACCAGCTTTGATTCGATGAGTCACATTTTCATCGATATCACCATCCTTTTGGAGCATAGACCCCAAATATCGGAAGGTGTCTTTCTCAGGTACCACCTGTCCATCAAATCTAACCTCTTCCTCCTCGTGCCTACTGGAACTGAAACTGTATCGCATGTACTCAGTTTTGGTTCTACTAAGGCTAAAACCTTTCGATTCTAGAGTCCGCCTCCACAGTTCTAACTTTCTATTAACCCCCGCCCGACTATCGTCAATTAGCACCACATCATCCGCAAAGAGCATACACCATCCGCAAAGAGCATACACCATGGGACAAAAAAATTAATGAGGTTAGTATTATTTTCCAATGAGATTTATACTACAAGGTTCTTACGAGAATATTTTCTACGGGATATTTTCTTATTCTTATGGATCAAACGATTTTCAAAGAAAATTTCCACAAATTTCAATCCTACACAAATCTTTTAAAATCCTATTAATTGATTGAGCACTAAAGTTGCAAGGACAGCTGGCTCTGAATCAGATATTCAGAAGCAACGAGGACACAAATCAACAACGGTTTCACAACAGTTCAAAAAAACGTGCAGAGCTAGCTAGAGATGTTCCTCGTTTGCATTGACGTTTTACTAAACGGGCAACATCTAGTCGAGCGAGTTTAAGCAACGGGAACTGGTATTTTACGCCACACAGTTTCAGTGCAACGCCAAAATATCTCACTCAGGGAAAGGCCTGATGGGGACAGAAATACACGTGGGCAGATTTAGAACAAAAGAATGACCTTGTTGTACTCATTGCTATGAAATTTACTCCCGAACATACATACAGGCTGACACCAGGTCATCACATTCACACGCCCACACACAATGTTCACTGCTTCAATAAGCATATAGTCTAACAGCACCATAATGGTATCACACAGATGAAATAACTTTTGCCCGTCATGAGAAGTCGTGACACGTAGAGGAGCCAATGCGCGGCTTTGCACCTCACTTTTTCAGCACACTGCGACACAACAAAGAACAAAACAAAACCATTAGCGAGAGGTTTATCAGGATTTGCATGATTAAGAAAATGTGACAGAAAAATACAAGTAAAGAATATGATGCAACAAATATCACGTTTTCATTCGGCAGCCAGTTCAAAACCCAAGGTAGCCAATGTAGTGGGTACTTGGAAACTGAACTCCTCTGGGGCAACAAAATTTACTTACTTGTAGAGGTAGGCGGCGATACCAAGTATCACACAGAGCAGGACAATGTCGATGCAGAAGTTGCGACTGGATCTCATCTACAAACAAGCAAAGGACGGAAAACAGGTGGATGTGATGAGCTCACCAAACTAACAAATCATTAGTCAGGAAAGCACCACCGTAATAGTAAACTTTACCTGAAGAATAGTCTGCTTTAGTCTGACGTTGGTATTCTTCAGGTCTGCATTGGCTCTATCCACCTGCATTCATCATTTTCTTACAAATTAAGCATTGCTGAGGCAATTGTCAGACAAAAAAAAGGTAATGGTTGCTAGAGAACCAACCTTATCATCCATTTCATCCATCAAGGGAACTTGCCTATCCAATTCCTGATGATCACAGCAGTTTAGTAGATTCCACATTATCGTCGTGTAACCAGAAAAGAAGCAAAGGTCCAAACCTCATTCATGTCAGCTGCCATGTTTTTTAGGGTTGCCAGTCCTTCACCAATGATATCCAAACCTTCATCCTGCGGAATATCATTGCCAAATGCAGGTCTGGTTAGAAGAAAGACCTCCCATCGAGTGGAAGCGGTATATGGAACATAAGAAGAACATTGATTCGGTGAATCAAAATTTTACCTGCTTCATTTTACGCATCTCATATTCCTGACGAAATTTGTTAGATTCTTCTGTCCCCTTAAAGTAATCATCATCAAAGTTTCCATCTGAACACATTATGTTGTAAGAAGAGGATAAAAGGTTAGCTAGTGACCCTCAAAAGGACAAGAGAAAAATTAAGAACCGCATGTAAGATTTAACAGGCTCATGTCAGAGGTGATGGGGAAGCAGTCACAACATCTAATGCTCACATGCATGCTCGATCCAAATTTATAACACTAACGTATTTCATCAATCTAATGCTAACATAGAAAGTAGGGGTCAGTGCTGGAACAATGGACGAACATGTAAACATGGAAATTGAAACTGACCTAATTTTGCACGAAAATGTGGACCTTAAGATGAGGACACACTCAAGGAAAACATACCCATACACATATGAAATCGCAAGCTTAACATTAGGGTTCTTTGAAGACTTAAAGCACTAATTTTTACACTGGAATCATAGTTATGGATTAAGCTAATATGTACGAAATGAAGATGCTTGTGTCGGTCTGAGCAGGCAATGCATCAGGCGAAAAGGAATTTAGTCCGGTCTTTCCCATATCTAGCAGTGTTGTGTCCTTTACTTCGACTGTTGTACAAGTAGGCCCAGAGGTTGGGGAATTAGAGAATTAGATTAGGTCGGTATAGCACACAGGTAAGATAGGGTTTTCTTATTGCTTGCCCTTATGTTACAACTATGGGGCGACTCAACATATTCTTCCTATTAACTCTAAACTGACTTCGACCTGGACTTCTCTGTCTCGTGGCTTGCTGCCTCAAATGCAGCACTTGTTAAACATATGTCATGGTGCATGGACAGATAATTCTTCAGCAGTTCACAGTATACCACATGACTCTATTCGTCGAAGTGCCTTTATCATGGGCCTTGTCACGAAGATGGAAGCAAGAACAATCAATCTAATCCATCCCTAGTTATTCTCTCTTCTCAGCGTATGCCTACCCAATCCCTTGCAGCCATGCCGTATGGCTATCTTCTGCACGGTACTTATCCCCTTGTGGATCTAAGTCCACAACAATTCGTATAAGAGCCGACCACCATGGCTTTCGATGCTGGCTCTTTCATGGAGAAATTCAAGGCCTCTATTTAACCAATCTTTGACGAATTCAAGGTACGCATGCTTGAGATCTTTGCCGAAAAGGAAAGGAGGACACCAATGGCTTCAGCCGCCAACAGGGCGGGTACCAACGCAACATTGTCAGCACAGCCGCAACAGCGACATATTATCCCTGGCCACCACCATGCAGCTTGTTTCAGCTGCTTATCCGAGGTGTGTAGTCTTGTGGACGTCAGTCCATGACATCAAAGCATCACTACTTGCATTACGGTCGGCCGGACAGGAACAAGACCAGGTCACCATGATGTTCGTATTGCAGAAGAAGATGGTCACGTGTTTGGCAAGGACTTGCAGAGGAAAGGAGGAGAGTCCTTTAGGAGGATACAAACTACTCCAGCCAACAAGGCAGTATGCACCATGGTGTGGCACTGTCCTTAAAACAGCAGGACTGGTTGTCAGCATCATCATCCTTTTAAAAGAACAAACTTGTGCTTCAAAACTTGCTTTTGCTGATGTTATTAAGGAAGTAGCAGGATTTGAGAGTAGGGACCTTGCATTTATTTCTTAATGACATCAGCAAAAGCAAGTTTGAAGCTTGCTGAAATAAATGCAAGGTGCCTAATCTCAAATCCTGCTACTTACTTAATAACATCAGCATAAAGCAAGTTTTGAAACACACAAGTCTGCTCAAAGGGTGATGATGGTGACTGTCAGTCATGCTGTTTTCAAGACATCGTCACACCATGGTGCATACTGCATTGTTGGCTAGAGTAGTTTGTACTTTCCTAAAGGATTCTCCTTCTTTCCCCTGCAAGTGTTTGCCAAACAGTGACCATCTTCTACGAACATCCTATAGACCTGGTCTTGTTATTGTCTGGCCGGCCATAACGGAACTAGTGCTGCTTTGATGCCATGGACTGACGTCCACAACACTAAATGTTGTGAACTTGGATCCACAACGGGATAACTATGGGGCTTATAAAGCCACAAAAGGAATAGGTGTCATGGGACGACACGGACTCATAACAGACTTGAACTCAACCTATTCTTTCATATTAACTCTAAACTGACTTAGACCTGGACTTCTATCTCGTGGCGTGCTACCGCCTATACTATTAGAGCCACAACAAACAGATGCTCGTGTGTTACAATAAGTAACTTTCACTAACCAGAAGTAGAGTCGAACTTAATGCCTCCACCGGGACGGGATCCTGAGGCTCCCCAACCTCCATTATTCTTTGTCGCAGTAGCACTACCATCTGGTATTGCCTCAATTCTATCAGGTAAGGCAGAAACCAGTTCACTACGGGTCGTAAGTTCTTCCTTTGTTAGCCCTTTGACCTGTCACAACAAAGCGAAGAAAATAGTCAGATTTTTTTTTCTCAGGAGAACACATAAACTTTGTCTCATACTCTCAATGCAGAACAACTTTGGAACTAATACTGTCAAATTCTATATGGCTTGTTTGCTCCGAAAAAAACAAACTAGCAAAGTACTGCCTTATCCAAATTATGCAGAACATAAAACCAAACCATATGGATGCATGGGCTAGAAGAAACTGAAAATATAACCAAAAAATAATATACACACAAAACCAACCACGTAGTTCCGTACTCAGTGCACTAAGTGCTCATGCATAACCTAACAAATCTTAGTGCCGACATATGCGTGACCAAGAACCCATGTTGTCAATCTAAAAAATGTGGGTGATATGCACAACATGTCACTAGTACTGGAATGTCAAGTACTCAAGTTAAACAAAAAAGGGATGGGATAATGGGACAGAGCAAGGGGTAGATAGACTCCAAAACAACAAACACAAGATTGAATTGCTTGGTATCAACCATAGTACAATACTATCTAATTCAAATAAATAGCTATGCATTTGGAAAATGGCAAGCGGCTGCGGATGATGATTACATCCAACATGGTTATGCACTTATACTGGTCATATGCAGATGATGATTAAATTTGGCATCGATGTACATCCTAGCCATGATCTATACCAACAAACAATGGGAAGTCCATTGCAAGTGGACATTACATTTCAATCCTACAAGTTTTATATTTCTATACATTTCCTATCCTATGAATCAAATGAGCGAGCCCACCGGGTCAGGATTCAAAGGAAATTCATAGCACCTCTGGACGATTTGATCTACGTAATTTTTGCTTACGTTGAGGGCTATTTGATTCAAAGGTATATCATAAAATTTGTGAGGATTTGATCTTATATACTCCCTCCGTCCACAAAAGGATGTCTCAACTTTGGCCTAAGCTACATCCTTTTGTGGACGGAGGGAGTATATTTCTCCTATACAAGTTGTTTGATTCATAGGATCATATATTCAATAGGAATTAACCCTATAAGAATCTTTTAGTGTAAGTCTCATACTAAAAAGCATGAGGTCCAACGTCATGAAAAATTGTTCACCATTATTAAAGAGAATCCCTTTTCTCACAAGATTCAGTTAGGCATGCCATCCAAATCGTATACCTTTATTATTTCTATATGCTTCCTATCCGATGAATCGAAGCAGTCGATCGTTTGATTTATAGGATTTGTTCATATAAGACCTTCTACAATCTCGTGCTACAGTCCATTTGAAAAATCTAACATTTACTCGAAGTTGTTTTTACAATAATTATGCTTTTCATGTGTCATCAAACACTGTCTACTTCACTTCAGATTCTTATGATTTGTTAATTTTATAGGATTCAAGTGGGCATGCGAGTCAATCATGTATTTTTCTTATCTCTGCGTTTTCATATCTTATGAATCAAAGAGGACATTATTCTTACACTTTTCTTATCCTGGTATGCCTAATTAAATCAGATGGGAAGAATTCTCCCTGATTGTACAACAACAACAACAAAGCTTTTTATTCCCAAACAAGTTGGGGTAGGCTAGAGTTGAAACCCATAAGATCTCGAAACCAAGTCATGGTTCTGGCACATGGATAGCTAACTTCCACGCAGCCCTATCCATGGCTAATTCTATGGTGATATTCCAATCCTTCAGATCTCTTTTAACCGACTCCTCCCATGTCAAGTTTGGCCTACCACGACCCCTCTTAACATTCTCATCCCGCTTTATCCGTCCGGTATGTAAAGACGCTTCCGGAGGCCTACGTTCTATATGACCAAACCATTTTAAACGGTGTTGGACAACCTTCTCTTCAATCGGTGATATCCCAACTCTCTCGCGTATATCATCATTCCTAACCCGGTCCTTTCTTGTGTGGCCACACATCCATCTCAACATGCGCATCTCCGCTACACCTAACTGTTGGATATGTCGTCTCTTGGTCGGCCAACATTCTGCGTCATACAACATCGCAGGTCGAATCGCCGTCCTATAGAATTTTCCTTTTACCTTCTGTGGCACTCTCGTATCACAGAGGACGCCAGAAGCTTGGTGCCACTTCATCCAACCAGCTTTGATTCGATGAGTCACATTTTCATCGATATCACCATCCTTTTGGAGCATAGACCCCAAATATCGGAAGGTGTCTTTCTCAGGTACCACCTGTCCATCAAATCTAACCTCTTCCTCCTCGTGCCTACTGGAACTGAAACTGTATCGCATGTACTCAGTTTTGGTTCTACTAAGGCTAAAACCTTTCGATTCTAGAGTCCGCCTCCACAGTTCTAACTTTCTATTAACCCCCGCCCGACTATCGTCAATTAGCACCACATCATCCGCAAAGAGCATACACCATCCGCAAAGAGCATACACCATGGGACAAAAAAATTAATGAGGTTAGTATTATTTTCCAATGAGATTTATACTACAAGGTTCTTACGAGAATATTTTCTACGGGATATTTTCTTATTCTTATGGATCAAACGATTTTCAAAGAAAATTTCCACAAATTTCAATCCTACACAAATCTTTTAAAATCCTATTAATTGATTGAGCACTAAAGTTGCAAGGACAGCTGGCTCTGAATCAGATATTCAGAAGCAACGAGGACACAAATCAACAACGGTTTCACAACAGTTCAAAAAAACGTGCAGAGCTAGCTAGAGATGTTCCTCGTTTGCATTGACGTTTTACTAAACGGGCAACATCTAGTCGAGCGAGTTTAAGCAACGGGAACTGGTATTTTACGCCACACAGTTTCAGTGCAACGCCAAAATATCTCACTCAGGGAAAGGCCTGATGGGGACAGAAATACACGTGGGCAGATTTAGAACAAAAGAATGACCTTGTTGTACTCATTGCTATGAAATTTACTCCCGAACATACATACAGGCTGACACCAGGTCATCACATTCACACGCCCACACACAATGTTCACTGCTTCAATAAGCATATAGTCTAACAGCACCATAATGGTATCACACAGATGAAATAACTTTTGCCCGTCATGAGAAGTCGTGACACGTAGAGGAGCCAATGCGCGGCTTTGCACCTCACTTTTTCAGCACACTGCGACACAACAAAGAACAAAACAAAACCATTAGCGAGAGGTTTATCAGGATTTGCATGATTAAGAAAATGTGACAGAAAAATACAAGTAAAGAATATGATGCAACAAATATCACGTTTTCATTCGGCAGCCAGTTCAAAACCCAAGGTAGCCAATGTAGTGGGTACTTGGAAACTGAACTCCTCTGGGGCAACAAAATTTACTTACTTGTAGAGGTAGGCGGCGATACCAAGTATCACACAGAGCAGGACAATGTCGATGCAGAAGTTGCGACTGGATCTCATCTACAAACAAGCAAAGGACGGAAAACAGGTGGATGTGATGAGCTCACCAAACTAACAAATCATTAGTCAGGAAAGCACCACCGTAATAGTAAACTTTACCTGAAGAATAGTCTGCTTTAGTCTGACGTTGGTATTCTTCAGGTCTGCATTGGCTCTATCCACCTGCATTCATCATTTTCTTACAAATTAAGCATTGCTGAGGCAATTGTCAGACAAAAAAAAGGTAATGGTTGCTAGAGAACCAACCTTATCATCCATTTCATCCATCAAGGGAACTTGCCTATCCAATTCCTGATGATCACAGCAGTTTAGTAGATTCCACATTATCGTCGTGTAACCAGAAAAGAAGCAAAGGTCCAAACCTCATTCATGTCAGCTGCCATGTTTTTCAGGGTTGCCAGTCCTTCACCAATGATATCCAAACCTTCATCCTGCGGAATATCATTGCCAAATGCAGGTCTGGTTAGAAGAAAGACCTCCCATCGAGTGGAAGCGGTATATGGAACATAAGAAGAACATTGATTCGGTGAATCAAAATTTTACCTGCTTCATTTTACGCATCTCATATTCCTGACGAAATTTGTTAGATTCTTCTGTCCCCTTAAAGTAATCATCATCAAAGTTTCCATCTGAACACATTATGTTGTAAGAAGAGGATAAAAGGTTAGCTAGTGACCCTCAAAAGGACAAGAGAAAAATTAAGAACCGCATGTAAGATTTAACAGGCTCATGTCAGAGGTGATGGGGAAGCAGTCACAACATCTAATGCTCACATGCATGCTCGATCCAAATTTATAACACTAACGTATTTCATCAATCTAATGCTAACATAGAAAGTAGGGGTCAGTGCTGGAACAATGGACGAACATGTAAACATGGAAATTGAAACTGACCTAATTTTGCACGAAAATGTGGACCTTAAGATGAGGACACACTCAAGGAAAACATACCCATACACATATGAAATCGCAAGCTTAACATTAGGGTTCTTTGAAGACTTAAAGCACTAATTTTTACACTGGAATCATAGTTATGGATTAAGCTAATATGTACGAAATGAAGATGCTTGTGTCAGTCTGAGCAGGCAATGCATCAGGCGAAAAGGAATTTAGTCCGGTCTTTCCCATATCTAGCAGTGTTGTGTCCTTTACTTCGACTGTTGTACAAGTAGGCCCAGAGGTTGGGGAATTAGAGAATTAGATTAGGTCGGTATAGCACACAGGTAAGATAGGGTTTTCTTATTGCTTGCCCTTATGTTACAACTATGGGGCGACTCAACATATTCTTCCTATTAACTCTAAACTGACTTCGACCTGGACTTCTCTGTCTCGTGGCTTGCTGCCTCAAATGCAGCACTTGTTAAACATATGTCATGGTGCATGGACAGATAATTCTTCAGCAGTTCACAGTATACCACATGACTCTATTCGTCGAAGTGCCTTTATCATGGGCCTTGTCACGAAGATGGAAGCAAGAACAATCAATCTAATCCATCCCTAGTTATTCTCTCTTCTCAGCGTATGCCTACCCAATCCCTTGCAGCCATGCCGTATGGCTATCTTCTGCACGGTACTTATCCCCTTGTGGATCTAAGTCCACAACAATTCGTATAAGAGCCGACCACCATGGCTTTCGATGCTGGCTCTTTCATGGAGAAATTCAAGGCCTCTATTTAACCAATCTTTGACGAATTCAAGGTACGCATGCTTGAGATCTTTGCCGAAAAGGAAAGGAGGACACCAATGGCTTCAGCCGCCAACAGGGCGGGTACCAACGCAACATTGTCAGCACAGCCGCAACAGCGACATATTATCCCTGGCCACCACCATGCAGCTTGTTTCAGCTGCTTATCCGAGGTGTGTAGTCTTGTGGACGTCAGTCCATGACATCAAAGCATCACTACTTGCATTACGGTCGGCCGGACAGGAACAAGACCAGGTCACCATGATGTTCGTATTGCAGAAGAAGATGGTCACGTGTTTGGCAAGGACTTGCAGAGGAAAGGAGGAGAGTCCTTTAGGAGGATACAAACTACTCCAGCCAACAAGGCAGTATGCACCATGGTGTGGCACTGTCCTTAAAACAGCAGGACTGGTTGTCAGCATCATCATCCTTTTAAAAGAACAAACTTGTGCTTCAAAACTTGCTTTTGCTGATGTTATTAAGGAAGTAGCAGGATTTGAGAGTAGGGACCTTGCATTTATTTCTTAATGACATCAGCAAAAGCAAGTTTGAAGCTTGCTGAAATAAATGCAAGGTGCCTAATCTCAAATCCTGCTACTTACTTAATAACATCAGCATAAAGCAAGTTTTGAAACACACAAGTCTGCTCAAAGGGTGATGATGGTGACTGTCAGTCATGCTGTTTTCAAGACATCGTCACACCATGGTGCATACTGCATTGTTGGCTAGAGTAGTTTGTACTTTCCTAAAGGATTCTCCTTCTTTCCCCTGCAAGTGTTTGCCAAACAGTGACCATCTTCTACGAACATCCTATAGACCTGGTCTTGTTATTGTCTGGCCGGCCATAACGGAACTAGTGCTGCTTTGATGCCATGGACTGACGTCCACAACACTAAATGTTGTGAACTTGGATCCACAACGGGATAACTATGGGGCTTATAAAGCCACAAAAGGAATAGGTGTCATGGGACGACACGGACTCATAACAGACTTGAACTCAACCTATTCTTTCATATTAACTCTAAACTGACTTAGACCTGGACTTCTATCTCGTGGCGTGCTACCGCCTATACTATTAGAGCCACAACAAACAGATGCTCGTGTGTTACAATAAGTAACTTTCACTAACCAGAAGTAGAGTCGAACTTAATGCCTCCACCGGGACGGGATCCTGAGGCTCCCCAACCTCCATTATTCTTTGTCGCAGTAGCACTACCATCTGGTATTGCCTCAATTCTATCAGGTAAGGCAGAAACCAGTTCACTACGGGTCGTAAGTTCTTCCTTTGTTAGCCCTTTGACCTGTCACAACAAAGCGAAGAAAATAGTCAGATTTTTTTTCTCAGGAGAACACATAAACTTTGTCTCATACTCTCAATGCAGAACAACTTTGGAACTAATACTGTCAAATTCTATATGGCTTGTTTGCTCCGAAAAAAACAAACTAGCAAAGTACTGCCTTATCCAAATTATGCAGAACATAAAACCAAACCATATGGATGCATGGGCTAGAAGAAACTGAAAATATAACCAAAAAATAATATACACACAAAACCAACCACGTAGTTCCGTACTCAGTGCACTAAGTGCTCATGCATAACCTAACAAATCTTAGTGCCGACATATGCGTGACCAAGAACCCATGTTGTCAATCTAAAAAATGTGGGTGATATGCACAACATGTCACTAGTACTGGAATGTCAAGTACTCAAGTTAAACAAAAAAGGGATGGGATAATGGGACAGAGCAAGGGGTAGATAGACTCCAAAACAACAAACACAAGATTGAATTGCTTGGTATCAACCATAGTACAATACTATCTAATTCAAATAAATAGCTATGCATTTGGAAAATGGCAAGCGGCTGCGGATGATGATTACATCCAACATGGTTATGCACTTATACTGGTCATATGCAGATGATGATTAAATTTGGCATCGATGTACATCCTAGCCATGATCTATACCAACAAACAATGGGAAGTCCATTGCAACATACAAGACAGCCAAATTTTCGTTCATATGCTTAGAATTCCAGCTGTACAATCAGCACACAAACATCATCCTACCAATCCCATGAAAATCCCTATATTCCTCACCACAGTCTGTCACTAACTAGTCCACAACCCAGATTATATCTTCGAAGGAAATTCTGCAAAACATTCTAGTCCCACCAATCCTAAAACGAAGTTGCCTGCGTCCTAAATTTAGGCAGTCAAGGTGAGCTGGCCGCCACTACTAATAAACATGGATAGCGAGTCCTCCTAGTCCTAGAGTCACGAAACTCGCAGATCTAGAGGATGCAGTCAGCGAACCTTCTTGACCGCGAGGCGCAGCAGCTTGGGCATGTCCTCCTCGACGAGCTTGGCCTTGGCGCGGCGGATCTCGGCGTTGATCGCGACCACCGAGGCCCGGTTCTTCTCCTGCCTCGCCGCCTCCGCTTTCTGCGACAGCAACAACAACAACCGGTCAGATTCAGATCGGGGCCACCAGCCGCCACGTGGGGGGCAAGCAACAGCAGCGAGCGGCGCGCGGGGGTGGAGGAGAGGGGAGCGGGGCGCGTACCTCCTCGCACTGGGAGATCTCGGCGTCGACGGAGGCGTAGAGGCGGGCGAAGGGGTCCTCGCCGGCGACGTTGGCGCCGTTGAGCTTCTCGACGTCGTACTTGTCGTACTTGCTGCAGATGGCGTCCACCCGCGTGAGGATGTCGATCACCGTCATCGTTGGACCCCGATCTCGGCGGCGGTGTGGGGATTGCTTGGCGAGGGAGGAGGGAGGCGGGAGGAGCAACCGCTGACTGCCGGCCGGTGGTGAGCAGGAGGAAGGAAGACAAAACTGGAGGAGACGAGACCGAGAGAGAGGCTGGCCTGGTCAGAGACTGGGGCGCACAGCCTGGCCGGCCTGGCGCCTGGCTGGCTCGGTTTGGACTGGGCCTGGTTTGGGCCGAATGTGGTAGTAGATGTATTGGGGTTAACTCGTGGGCTGTGCTGTTGTGGTTTCTGACTGAAACAAACTCACTCTACTCCCTCGAAGAAAATACACTCACTTGACATGCTAATCTGAAATTAAAAAATGTTGATCTAAAACACCCATTTTGAATTTCCTTGATAAAGTAAACCTAGGTCCAGTGAGCTAGGGGTTTGATTCTTGCAGGTTCTTGTCGCCCTCGACGGTCTTTTGGTACAGAGTGATGAGGGAATGAACCATAGATCATCATTTGGGGGTGTTTTTAGGTTTTTTGTGTCTTTCATAACAATGTATCGATTATGGAAGCACCGTCACGTGACATAAAATTCCACCGCTTCGTATCCATCTTTGGTCTGAACTGCGATGATCGTAGAGAGACTAGAGAAACCGTGGTGCTTTGATCCCAAGAATCGACAACATGGTTCGTTCTTTTTTTTTCCTGTGATTTATTTCCTGGTTGTATGGCGACCTAAGCTTCTCTCATATTTGGCTAGACGACCGATGTGTTCATTCAATATTCAAGGTTAGTCTAATGTATGGTTGTTGTGTTGTGGGTTCTATGTTGGGTTTTCACCAGAGGAAAACAGAGATACACAAAATGAACCCAAACCGACCACTTTGGAATATCTTGATGTGGCTTTTGCTTAATTTCACAAGTCTTTGTTGGTCATGTATATTCCATCCTCGTTGGTGAGTGATCAATAAAACTAGCTCACCTCCGAGAGGAGAAAGATGACATTCCTACAAACCATTGGAATCATGTCAATGGTGGAAAATATTTTGAGTTTTATTTTATTTTATTTCAAAAGAAAATATGAACTTGATTGAGTGTCATGCCACAATAATTACTATATTTTTCACTCAAAAGCAATGAGTGTCACTCAAACACTTTCCTTAACATTCCGAGCATACCATGTTCACAAGTTTGAAGTGCAGCAAGGTAGCAAACCCATGATCAGAGACAACACTTCGTAACATGCTACGTTGCCCAATCCCAGTAGCTGAACAAACATGGGAGGGTCTCAATCGATCACTCGCGTAACCGCGAAACAAAGTCTGTCCCCAGTGACTAGGAGAAGTCAGAGCACCCGGCCGGCTCAATCATCCCCGTCATGATTCTCCGGTTGCTCTCTCTAAGACGACATGGCTGGATGGAGGAGCTGGACCAGCGTACCCACCCGTGTGCGTAGGACGAAACAGAAAGCATCAGCCAAACTAGAGAGAATTACAAAATCATACCACAATTGGGGCAGCAGTAACGGGTCAGTACCAACTGTACTAATTTTTTCAAAATCGTACCAACACTAGGGTAAACACAACGCGCGGCGCTGATAGCTCGAATTAGTCGTTCTGACGAGGCGGGCCCACTGTCAGAGCTGACGTGGCGCAAACGGCCGTCGACGCCCGCCGTTTGGACCGCGCCCGTGCCTGGTATAGACCAGCCCGGTCGCACGGCTCGGTCGAACCCAGTCCACACTCGCGTCCCCGTCTGCTTCCTCCCGCTCGCAGCCCTGCTCCAGTCGCCGCCAGGGTCGCCGCCCTTCTCCGCCGTTCCGCTCGCAGCCCTGCTCCAGTCGCGGCGCGCTGCTCCCGATCCTCGGCTTCCTCATCCTCCCGGTCCTCTGGTCCCTTCCCGAGGCGCTCATCACCGCCGAGCTCGCCTCCGCCTTCCCCACCAACGCCGGCTACGTCGCCTGGGTCTCCGCCGCGTTCGGCCCCACGGTCGCCTTCCTCGTCGGCTTCTCCAAGTGGGCCTCCGGCACCCTCGACAACGCGCTCTACCCGGTGCTCTTCCTCGACTACCTCCGCTCCGGCGGCCTCGCCCTGCCCCGCCGTTCCGCTCGCTCGCCGTGCTCGCGCTCACCGCCGCGCTCACCTACCTCAACTACCGCGGCCTCCACCTCGTCGGCCTCTCCGCGCTCTTCCTCACCGCATTCTCCCTCTCCCCGTTCGTCGCGCTCACCGTGCTCGCCATCCCCAAGATCCGCCCTTCCCGCCGGCTCTCCGTCGACCCCAAGGCCATCGACCCGCGCGGCTACTTCAACTCCATGTTCTGGAACCTCAACTACTGGGACAATGCCAGCACGCTCGCCGGCGAGGTCGACGACCCCAGGAAGACGTTCCCCAAGGCCGTCTTCGGCGCCGTGGCGCTCGTCGTCGGCGCCTACCTCATCCCGCTCCTCGCCGGCACCGGCGCGCTGCCGTCCGAGACAGCGGGGGAGTGGACGGACGGGTTCTTCTCCCAGGTCGGGCAGAGGATCGGTGGCCCCTAGCTGCGCGTCTGGATCCAGGCCGCCGCGGCCATGTCCAACATGGGGCTCTTCGAGGCCGAGATGAGCAGCGACTCCTTCCAGCTCGTCGGAGCGACCGGGCTGGTCTATACCAGGCACGGGAGCGGTCCAAACGGCGGGCGTCGACGGCAGTTTGCGCCACGTCAGCTCTGACAGTGGGCCCGCCTCGTCAGAACGACTAATTCGAGCTATCAGCGCCGCGCGTTGTGTTTACCCTAGTGTTGGTACGATTTTGAAAAAATTAGTACAGTTGGTACTGACCCGTTACTGCTGCCCCAATTGTGGTATGATTTTGTAATTCTCTCGCCAAACTAACTCATGTGCACGTCTGCATATAATGCATCGATGCTCCGATGTACTCCAGCGGTGTCCTTCCAGAATAATACGACCTCAGCAACCCGACGACGCCGGACGCGCTGGCAAAGGCGACGGTCGATCCATCCATCCATGTCAAAGAGGTTGACGAAACCAGCGGGGGAGCTGGAAGGTTGGTTGGCTGTCTGATGATGGCGATCGCTTCCGTTCCGGCAAGAAAAGGTCCCCCTGCGTTTTGGCCCGAGAAGGACAGCGCTTAGGGACGGCGATCGTTTCTGGTAGTCTCGCTTTTGATTAGGGTCAGCTTTGTCTTGGATCGCTAGTGTTTGGACGCGAGCTTCAGCGAGGAATCTGAGCGAAATTTGGAGTGTGAATGTGCAATGGTTGGTGCTGCTTTCTTCTTGTTTTCCTCTCGATCTTTTTTGGGTCGTGGGGAGCGAGTACTCCTACAATGGCTGTTCATTCTTCCGCCTACTTGGCTCCAAAGGGAAGCAATGGGCTATAATACACTAGCAGTAAAACAAAGCTAGTCTTCCTGCGTGCATGCTGCCAAAGACCAAGAGATATGGTCTTCCTCTGTCTTTGTACTTTTCTATTCCAACTTTTTCTTAATTAGTGGAAATCGACAAGTCTTTTTGCTAAAAAATGTGAGATAGTTTTCGTGTCAAACCACGGTAAACCTCGGTTGTTTTTGTCAAGAGCAGGTGACTTTGGAACACCGCTCACAAGAGAGAAGAGGGAGAAAACAAAACGAGACGCACTCGTGTCGCTCCTATGGGCCCCGCGTTGGTCTCTCCGCAATGATCCACGCGCGGTCCGTAGAGCTACGCTCATGTCCGTGTGGTTCGGGTCGGTTTGGGTAGAGAGGACGTCATCCGCCTCATGGCGGTGTGGGGATCGGGCCCTTGGACACGGGACGACGACATTGGAAGGTGAGGTCACACCAGGGTGTTTCTTCCGCGAGCAACATCGCGATGGTGGTGGCCCTCCATTTGGCTATGTGGATGGCGAGGGGCGTGACGACGGCCGACGGGTGATCCTGGTGTCGACGTGGTTTACATGGGGGGGGGGGGGGGGGGGGGGCTCCCTGCTCAAAATCTAGAGGCCTCATGTTCGTAGGACGACCATTCCCTCAGTTCGGGTCAGTTCATTTGGTTCGTCCCGTGATACTTGTGAGGATTCGAGCGAAAACTCTGCGCTTTGGCTCAGACGATGGTGATGCCTACGGGTTTCGCTTACCTTTTGGGGGTGTCACTCTGGCTATCTTGTCAGGGGTGCCGGGTGAAAAGCATAGCCCCGTCGTTTCGGGCTAGACGACGGATCGTGTTGCGTTGTTACCTTCTTAGTGGCGTCATTGGGGAATTCAGGTTCCATCTGGTTGTAGCAAGAGTCTGCGCTTGAGGGCTCACTCTGTTGCTGGCAAGAGGCGTCTTCGACTCAGGCATGGTGTGGATACAGTCTCGTATCTTTTACATGTGTCCTTGTTGCCTCTATGTCTCCGGTACTCGCTATCCACTGGCAGGATCGGCGCTCCACCGCTCGGAGCGAGAGGGCAGGGGGCCTTCTCCGCCGATAGCTTAGTGGGTATGGTGCTTCGGCGTTCGGTGCTTTCCCAAGGTGGCATAGTTCTGTTCCTGTTCGGTAATCTAAGTTGCCCTCTGTTTTCGGACTATTGTTCGGCCCTGAGTGGGTGGCGGTCTCACCCTCTTTTCAGATGTCTTTTTTACCAGCTTGTATGGGGATTTGCTCTCAATTTGGTATAGGTTCAGCCATTTGAGTTTTATTTGTAATGCGGGGCAAAAGCCTATTTCAAAATGTTGTCTAACGCAAGGATTTGAATTTCGTTGTGTGTTATTTTTTTCCGGGAAATTCCCGATAAAAAGTGCAAACCAAAAATTGAACAAAAATTATCGAATTTTGTCATAAAATTTGAAATTTAACAGGAGTACTTAATTGGAGGCAAATAATAGCAGAAGTAACGCATCCAGAAAACAATATATCACAGGTTTCAGTTGACTACTACCACTCCAGAATTCTCAATCCAAATGACAAAGATCAACAGTCCAGGTAGTTGGCTCCAAAGGGAAGCGATGATTTAGCAGTAAAAAAAACCTAGAGTAGCAGCAAAGGTATTGACCGCGTGCATGGACGACCAAGACCAAGCTATAGTCTTCGTCTGTATCTCTACTTCTCTGTACCAACTCTCCTTAATTAATGGAAACTAGCAAAATCTTTTGCTCAAAAATAAGTTAGCCTTGGTGTGAAACCACGGCGAACTCGGCTGTTTTGTCGAAAGGAGCCCCGAACAACGACGGGGAATTAAACAACATACGAGTACGACCGGGGATGAGACGTTGAACTATACGATGGCGACGGCTGGCCGTACCGTACCGCCCGCGAGAAGACCGCCGGCTATAAGACTCCGCCGGTCGGTCGTCTACTTGTGCCGCAGACAGTGTCAGCCAATAGTTCCGTGCTTGGTTAGTTGTCCCCTTGCTGCTGTGGCTGCGAGTGAGACTGACGACGGCTCCGTACGTCGGAGGAAGAAGCAGACGGCGATCCTTGCCTTGTTCCGCCGCCGCGTGAGAAGATCGATCAAGGATATAAATGGGGCGTGCGCCGTGCTGCGACAAGGAGAGGGTGAAGCGGGGGCCGTGGGCGCCGGAGGAGGACGAGCAGCTGCGGAGCTACGTCCGGGCGCATGGCATCGGCGGTAACTGGATCGCCTTCCCGCAAAAAGCAGGTACGTCCGTGTGTAACAGCTAGCTAGCTAAGGTGAATTTCCAGGACTTGTCCCTGATCTAGTTGTTTGCTCCTGTCGATCTCTAATCCAGGGCTGAACCGGTGTGGCAAGAGCTGCCGCCTGCGGTGGCTCAACTACCTGCGGCCGGACATCCGGCACGGTGGCTACACCTACCACGAGGACCGCGTCATCTGCTCCCTCTACGCCTCCATCGGCAGCAGGTGGTCCATCATCGCCTCCAAGCTCCCCGGCCGCACCGACAACGACGTCAAGAACTACTGGAACACCAAGCTCAAGAAGAAGTACCACGGAGCCTTCTCCGCGCCCTCGACGCCGCCTACTGGCGCTGTCCAGCAGACCTGGAACCAACGCGCGTCCTCGCATCCTGCGGCGGCGCTCTCGCCGTCTGCGTCCGCCTCTTCCTCCGTCGACACCAGCTCGTCGTCAGGCGGCGACATGTGCTTCGCCGGCGCCATGTACCAGCCGCCGCAGTCCATGCATGGGCACGCACGCATGGACGCGCCGCCGCCGCCGCACGCCGAGCTTGCGCCCGTGCCGACCGCGGCCACCGCCACGCTGCTGGACGAGGCGTTCCTCGCCGATCTCGGCGCTTACGGCGACCTGCTCTTGGACGGGATGATGCAGGACGACAAGGCCGCCGTCGCCGGCTTGGAGCTATCGGCGGCGGCGTGCTACTTCCCCAGCATGGCGGAGATGTGGGCCGGCGAACACGCCAACGTCTTCAGGCCGCAGCAGGGCCTCTACAACACCTTCACGTAGGATCCATGAAAAGATTTGCTAGCTCCGCTTGGCTCGATGGCTCGACATCAGCACACTTGGATGAGTACGTCTGTACGTACGGCCGGACGATGATCCATTAATTGCTAGCATAATCTTCTTGCTCCTCGAGTGTCTCGAGCTGTGAATTATGCTACACATACCGAATAGATGTACATGTACTTTACATCTCTCTGCTCATTTTTACTTCATCAATCTTGAATAACACGATATATATAGCGACGGTGCATGACTGCCACATCGGATGATGATCGATCGATCATCGATGCCATTGCCACCTTTGCGAGATCCTCATTCTACGCTAGCTAGTACTCCGTATTATTTTTGCTGGTAAATAAGCTCCTTTAGTTTGATATCGTCGAGTACGTACGTACCATTCGATCATTGCTACGTCTAGACCGGTCTTCGGGCACATGATAATTGGTATCATTGGTATGTGTTAATCAAGCTTACTTAATTGAGCATGCATATATATGTATGGCATGTCTATTGTCGTCTCTACTAAAGTGATTGGAGACTTTGAGGAGCACGCGACAAAAAGAAGAGCCAAGCTGATCGTGGAAATTAATGGTATCGGTTTCGGGGAAGCTTCCCTGCCATGAGCTCCAAGGGGTTATTTGAGGCTGGCCATATCGGAAAAATGATTTTTCATTGACTTGCTAGTTATCCATGGCCCTTCCTCGGCATTCTCTAGATTTTTAATTAGTCTGTCGCATCGTTCATCAAGATCATGCCAATGAAGTGTAACAAAGACATGGGAGTTCCGTTAAGCAATGAATGTAAACAGGGGAGGGGGCAGTTAGATAAAGATCATGATCCTATTGGCATGATTGCGAGTCCTCACACATGATCATGTGCTAATTACACAAGAAGATCAGTTCTAGAAAACAGAAAAAGTAGGTTACATTGATGCTTGTTGAGAACGGGGCAATAGCACATCGTTTTTACATCCGATGCGTGCAGACACTAGTAGAAAAGTGGCCTTAGAGGCGGACCTTTAGTTGCGGCTCGTTTCCGAACCGCGACTAGAGGTCTCGCGGCTCCGACAGCTCCAACGGCTAGGACAGGTGGCGGTTTGTGCTGGAGCTTTGGTCGCGGTTGGAGCCACCAACCGCGACTAAAGTCCTCCACCTGCGGCCGGAGCCGCGCGGGGCACGCGCGAGGACCTTTAGTCGCGGTTGGTGGCTCCAACCGCGACTAAAGGTCCCGCACAAAAAGGCCGCCTGTCCTAGCGAGGACCTTTAGTCGCGGTTGGAGCCACCAACCGCGACAAAGGTCAGTCGCCTTCATCTTCCACCCCGAGCCAGCCTTGGCCATTTCGAGCTCGAGTTGAATCTCCATTTTCTCTCCACCGAGCTCGATTTCATCCACGATTTTTTGCACCATTTGTTAAGATTGACGGTGGTGCATCTATCCAAGGGTTAGCAACTGCAAACTCTCTCTTTCGGCGCCCGTTTCGTTGGTTGTCTAGCTCATTTAGCTCAATTCATATTTGTAGTGCTAGGTAGGTGTATGATGAAATGCCTAAGTTAGCTCATTTTGCTTATTTAGCTCAATTTTGTATTGTCAATTTGATCTTAAACTAAATTATGTTTTTGTATTTCAGTGTCACAACATTCACCTCCTCACCGTCGTCGATAGACCGTCTCGTCACCGACACCACCTAGGTGAGCTTTCTTTTTTATTTAAAAAAAATCTATGTTGTATGATTTTGTTCCATAATTATTATTTGTTTTTTTGTATAAGTTGTATAATTGTTTTATATATATATAGTGCCATGGTTTTCACAAATACCCCCACCGGCTCTCGTCCGCTCTATTATTCGGATGTGGTATGACTTTTAATAACTATATATTTGTTTCGTTTCGCGTTTATGACAATCATGCGGACCAACTTTGACATAAATATATATTTGTCTAGGAGGTAGTTGAACCGGAAATTCCAGTGGACCCTATTGTTGAATATTTTGTGAAAGAAAACGATGATTTGAAAGCTAAATTAAAAATAAGTGAAGATCTCCGCAAAGAAGAGAAGAAGGAATTGGAGGTTAAGCTTGTCAACATCATCGATGAACACCAGTTCAAGCTTGCCGACGTCGTCGATGCTTACGAGATCAAGTTGGATGGGATGCGCTCGAAGCTTGCCGACGTCGTTAATGCTTACGAGATCAAGTTGGATGCGATGCGCTTGAAGCTTAAAAAAATTAGAAGATATGCCATTAGTCAAGAGGCTTGGTATCATTATGCTGTTGGTTCAATAGTTACCTTAGTTGCGATTCTGATCGCATTTGTTGTTGGACTTAAATTTTTAAATAGTTCAATGTTAGTTTAAATTAATGGATATTTAATGCTACAATGTATTACATTTGTCGCCACTCTACTTTGCTTGAATTATTATGGTCACTTATCTATTCATTACTGGCATGCATAATTTTTTTGATATACTTATATAATGCAGATGAGACGTCAATGGATGTACGGTGACCGAGTTTGTGCCGAATTCATTACTGGCATGCATAATTTTCTCCATGTGGCTGAGACAAGCAAGCGAAAGGATGGTTTTATGTGTTGTCCATGCAGTCTCTGTATGAATAAGTATACATACTCTTCCACAGACAGGCTTCACGAACACCTGTTGCGAAATGGTTTCATGCTTGGTTATTATTGTTGGACCAAGCATGGAGAAAGAGGGGTTATAATGGAAGAGAATGAAGAAGAGGAGGATAATGACAACTATCCTCTGTTCAATGAACACGCTGATACTACAATGGGGGAAGACGAAGTTGAAGAGGATGCCATCTTTGATGAGCCCGACGATGATCTTCGTCAGGCCATTCATGATGCACAAATGGACTGTGGAAGTGAAAACGAGAGGTTGAAGTTGGAGCGCATGTTAGCCGATCACAGCAAATTGTTGTACCCAACTTGTACAGATGGCCAGAAAAAGCTCGGTACGATACTGGAAATGCTACAATGGAAGGCAGAGAGTGGTACTACCGACAAGCACTTTGAAAGTTTGCTGAAAATAGTTAAGAAGATGCTTCCAAATGAAAACGAATTGCCCTCTAGTACGTATGAAGCAAAGAAGGTTGTCTGCCCTCTAGGATTAGAGGTGCAGAAGATACATGCATGCATTAATGACTGCATCCTCTACCGCGGCGAGCACGAAAATTTAAATGCTTGTCCTGTATGCGGTGCATTGCGGTTTAAGATTGGGCGAGATGACCCAGGTGAAGTTGAGGGCGAGCAAGGTTGTCCAAGGAAGAGGATTCCTGCCAAGGTGATGTGGTATGCTCCTATAATACCACGTCTGAAACGTTTGTTCCAAAACAAAGAGCATGCCAAGTTGTTGCGCTGGCACAAAGAAGAACGTAAAAAAGACATGATGATGAGACACCCCGCTGATGGGTCCCAGTGGAGAAAAATCGACAGAGTGTTCCCGAAATTTTCGGATGACGCTAGGAACTTAAGATTTGGTCTAAGTACAGATGGATTTAATCCATTTGGAGAGCAGAGCTCCAGTCATAGCACTTGGCCTGTGACTCTATGTATATATAACCTTCCTCCCTGGTTGTGCATGAAGCGGAAGTTCATTATGATGCCAGTGCTCATCCAAGGCCCGAAGCAACCTGGCAACGACATTGACGTGTATCTGAGGCCATTGGTGGAAGAACTTTTACAGCTGTGGAGTGATGAAGGTGTGCGTGTGTGGGATGAGCACGAGCAAACGGAATTTGATCTACGAGCGCTCTTGTTTGTAACCATCAATGATTGGCCTGCTCTTAGTAACATCTCAGGACAGTCAAACAAGGGATACAATGCATGTACGCATTGTTTAGGTGAGACTCAAGGTAAACATATAGGTAACAAGATTGTGTACCTGGGCCATCGTCGATGGCTTGTACCGAGGCATGCAGGAAGAAAGGAAGGCCGACATTACAAAGGTGAGGAAGATATTCGGCGGAAGCCTACTCGACCTTCTAGTTCTGTTATACATGATATGGTCAAGGATTTAAAAGTAATATTTGGGAAGGGTGCTGGAGCACTATCTGTTCCGAATGACGCTCAGAACCACGTTCCCATGTGGAAGAAGAAATCTATATTTTGGGAGCTGCCCTATTGGATAATGCTAGAGGTTCACTCTGCAATCGACGTGATGCACGTGACAAAAAATCTTTGCTTGAACCTGCTTAACTTGTTGGGCGTGTATGGAAAGTCAAAAGATACACCGGAAGCAAGACAGGCCCATCGACGTATGCATTCACGAGACGACGATCATTCTGATAATCATCAAGGTCCTGCGAGCTATGCTCTTACGAAAGAAGAGAAGAAAATATTTTTTGAATGTCTTCGCAGTATGAAGGTTCCATCTGGCTTCTCGTCGAATATAAAGGGAATAATAAACATGGCAAAGCAAAAATTTCAGAACCTGAAGTCTCATGACTGTCACGTGATTATGACACAATTACTTCCGGTTGCATTGAGGGGACTTCTAAAAAAAATGTTCGAGTACCCATTGTGAAGCTATGTGCATTCCTGAATGCAATTTCTCAGAAGGTTATCAATCCACTTACTCTAAAAGATTTAGAGAATGATGTGGTCCAATGTCTTGTCAGCTTCGAGTTGGTGTTCCCACCAACCTTCTTCAATATTATGACGCACCTTCTAGTTCACCTGGTGGAAGAGATACGTGTTCTCGGTCCTGTATTTCTACACAACATGTTCCCCTTCGAGAGGTTTATGGGAGTCTTAAAGAAATACGTTCATAACCGTGCTAGGCCAGAAGGAAGCATCTCCAAGGGCTATGGAACTGAGGAGGTCATTGAGTTTTGTGTTGACTTTATTCCTGATCTTAAGTCGATTGGTGTTCCTCAATCGCGTCATGAGGGGAGACTGCGTGGAAAAGGCACGCTAGGAAAGAAAGCAATCATATGTGAAGACGTGGATTCTTTCACTCGAGCACACTACACAGTTCTGCATAGTTCCATCTTGGTGGCTCCGTATATCCAGCAACACAAGAATGATTTACGCTCCAAATACCCAGAAGATGAGATTGATGGAGTACACATCAGGACTTTTGGCGGTTGGTTACAGAAAAGACTGATGAATGTCACCACAAATGAACTACAGCTATACTTATTGGCCAAGACACCGTCTTCGACTATATTGACTTTTAAAGGGTACGAGATAAATGGAAATACATTTTACACGGCCGACCAAGATAAAAAGAGCACCAACCAAAACAGTGGTGTCCGCTTTGATGCAATAGATGGCTGCAGTGGGGAAAAGGTAACATATTATGGTTACATAGAGGAGATATGGGAACTGTCCTATGGACCTTCATTTAAGATTCCTTTGTTCAAGTGCAAATGGTTCAACCTAGATGGCGGTGTAGCCGTAGACACACGGTACGGAATGACTACAGTGGATTTCAAGAATCTTCATTACGAGAACGAACCATTCATTCTAGCCAGTGAAGTGGCTCAGGTTTTCTATGTGAAGGACATGTCTACCCTACCAACAAAAAGAAAAGATAAGCAAGCGAATACATCAAACGATGAGCCAAAGCGCCACATAGTTCTTTCAGGTAAAAGAAACATCGTGGGAGTGGAGGACCACACAGACATGTCAGAAGATTACAATAAGTTTCATGAAATTCCGCCCTTCAAAGTGAACATTGACCCAACCATCAAGTTACTTCAAGAAGATTGTCCATGGTTACGGCGCGTTCAAAAGAAAGGGGCACACAAGAAGAACAAGTGAACAATACATAGGGATGTTGTTGGTGATGTGTAATAATGTATTAAACCTTTTATGTAACACAGTTCCCCTGCATACAGCCCGACGGTGGCTCGTGAGTTTGAGCGCCACTTCGATCCAAGCAGCGGTAAGACGTCTCTGATGATCTACAACCGTCCGGCAAGACGTCTCTGATGATCTGCAACCGTTTGGAACGGTCGCAGGTCATCAGAGACGTCTTGCCACTGGTTGCCCAAAGATGCCTCTCCGAGTGACGCTGGAATGTTTTGTGTTTGAGCGCCACTTCGATCCAAGCAGCGGCAAGACGTCTCTGATGATCTACAACCGTCCGGCAACACATCTCTGATGATCTGCAACCGTTTGGAACGGTCGCAGGTCATCAGAGACGTCTTACCGCTGGTTGCCCAAAGATGCCTCTCCGAGTGATGCTGTAATGTTTTGTGTGAGTGAGTAACCTGTCTGAGGAGGGCGGCTATATATAGGGTACGTGTGCTTCTTTAGTCCCGGTTGGTAACACCAACCGGGTCATGTGGCTCACGAAGTGGTCGTGATACTGCTGATCCAACAGCTCACAATCCCTCAAAAGAAACACACCCCTGATCCAACGGCTCACAAGCGCTCGAAAGAAACACACGATCCGTGTGCTTCTTTAGTCCCGGTTGGTAACACCAACCGGGACTAAAGACGGGCTTTGCGGTCACGACACATGTCCTCCCCCAGCGCTTCCCTGGGCACGTGTCCTCCCCCAGCGCTGCCCTGGAGGTCTTTATATATTGTTGCCAACGGGGTAAACCCTAATCCACCATTTCTAGCCACGAACGCATCGTCTCCACGAGATGGATCCGCCACGCCCGCCGCAGCGCCTTCTGGACAAGGTCGAGCGTGCTCGGCAGAGCGCGCTTGGGTGCAACCGCGGGAGTCTATCCCGCCGTATGCCCACGAGCCCGGCGTGGAGAGGAATGCCCAGCTACCGGCCTCCTGCTCCACCAGGTGCCGCCACACCTCCACCTGGCGGCGCTGCACCTCCACCAGGCGCCGCCGCTCCTCCCGCGGAGGAGGAGGAGGACGACGACTTCGACTAGAGCGACGACGGGGAAGAAGGTTGTGGGTTGCAGATACAGGAGGCCATGGAAGCCTCCTTCCAGTCTATCCGCGACTACCCTGTCCAGCGAGCCAAGACTTCCTACCAGCTCAAGGCGAAGGAGGCTTCCGATCTGGATTGGGCGCTGAAAGACTCATCCTCCATGGATCTTGCCCTCCGCCGCAAACGTGCGCGCCAGAACCGGGCGGCCGCCCATGGGGCTGGCTCCTCCCGCCGTTCCCCCTAATCATACGGCATTCGAGCCAGCAAGTCCGTTTATGTAGAATAATGTTGGTGATGTTGGATCAGGGGTGTGTTTCTTTCAAGCGCTTGTGAGACGTTGTATCATGTGTAATAATGTATTAAACCTTTTATGTAATGCATTAAGATAAATGAATTAATAATTTTTATCTGCTTTCTTCTGCATTTTACAACACCAAACATTCATCTTACAAATATAGGTTTACTGAAATTGTTCTGCATTTACTTCTGCTTACGGATTATTTGTCGAATTTTGACTTACGGATTTAAAGATATGAATTTATCCATATTAATTATCACAAAGAGTAGTACATATTTGATGGATAATCTCTAAATATGAGAATTTTGAATGCTTTCTATCTAAATTCCCTTCTTTAATTGACTTTATGTCAATTTTCCGAAAGTAATTCAAATTTGAACTACAACTATGTGATAGTTTGCTCTAAAATTGTTACAAAAATAATTTTAGGGTACACAAGTAGTGGTTACAACATAGAGCCATCCATAGTTTTTGGAAATTCGACCACCTTAGATGAATAGCCATGCTCTCCATTTTGACCTTAGAAAATAGAAAAACAAAAAAAAAATAGAAAATCCCTTTAGTCGCGGTTGCAGCCAGCAACCGCGACTAGAGGTCCCCCTGGGCTTGGCGCCATAATTTTGGCGGCCCGGGGTGACCTTTAGTCGCGGTTGCTGGCCGCAACCACGACTAAAGGGTCTTTAGTCGCGGTTGCAGCCAGCAACCGCGACTAAAGGTCGATTCCGCGCCGTTACGTTGGGGACTTTGCGAAATTTTCGCAAAGTCCCCCCAATTCCCACGACGAACCGCCGCCTCCGGGCTCCCACGACGACGCCGACGACGCCGGCGAAGCCCTGCTCCGCCGCGCCGTCTCCCCTCCCCTGCCTCGCCCTTAGCCACCGCGCCGTGGTCACCGTCTCCCGGCCTCCCCTGCCTCGCCGCCGCCGCCACGCCCCGCGCACCCTCCGGCGACCATGGGGACCGCCCCCACCTCCGGCTCGCCTCCTTCCCGAGCTCGCCGACGTCGGCCTGGCCGCCAGCCACCCCACCGCCGCCGCCGCCGCACGCCCCGCGCACCCTCCGGCGACCAAGAGCTAGGTATTTTTTTTGATACAAAGAGCTAGGTATTGCTTTTATTTAGGGTTATTTGTACGAATAATTGGAGAAAGACGAATTTGATGAAAATAGTACTAAGTTCAGTTATTTGAATGTTCCATTTAGACATTGTTTCATAATTGTCACGAATTGTTGACAATTTTCAAGTTATTTCGTTCTAATGTTCCTTTAATGTAGATCCTTGTTAGCCATTGACAAATAAATATCATAAGATTATTTAGACATAGTCAATCCTTGTACAAAGTTATATGTTGAATGGAGCGTACAATTGCTCGATAAGGTATTTATAGCTATAGCAAAATGCCGTGCGCTGCAACCGGAACACATCAAACCGATATGGTCACTAATTGTCAGCGTAGCCATGCAACTCCACTTCTATCTGTTAGGTGATTAAAATTTTCAATACTGGAGGGGATGACGATGTAACATACGATGTGCATAACTCAATTCTTTGAGGCAAAAATCATGTTTATATCTAAATATGTGTATTCTTTTGCCTTTGGAACTATTTGGTATCCAATTTGTTAAATTTGTTATTGTTTTTGTCATACTTTGTATCAAGCACATGTGGATACTTTGTATCATAATTTGTTAAATTTGTATCAAGCACTTTGATATTTTGTATCAAATTATTGTTTATCATAATTTGTTAAATTTATTGAGTGTAGGAACATTCAGCTATGGATCACCCTTTAATTGTGCGAGACGAGGAAGGAGAAAACTTATTCATGCAGGATATTTTTGAGCATCGCGATGCAAATGCTGCCGGTGGAGAAGGCGCCGCCGACGATCGAAACGAAGATTTTGAGCAATTTGCATCACAATTTTTAAACCCGTCTGGTGAGGGTATTTTAGAGGAAGAAGAAATAACAGCCTCCACCTCGAACACCCTCCACCTCGAGGTTTATATATGAATTCTATATTTGCATGAACACAAAATGCATTAACTGGTTTGTATTGCACTTATTAACGCATTATATTTCTTACTTTAGGCGTCCACCTTGCATAAAAAGGCTAAGAATCAAGCTCCTCGAGGCCCAGCGAAAAGAATGACTAGCGAAGATGCAAAGTTACCAATCTATAAAATTGATGTAGATGGCGATCCGGTGGAACCGATAGAGAACCACAGAAAATATATTAGTCAAGCTGGAGTTATTGTTAGGGACGAGGTCCCGATCTCCATAGCAGAATGGCATAAGCCAGCAGGCGTTGCCGAGGATGACCCTTGCTATGTCCACCAGCATTATAAAGATTTCTGCTTTGACACACTTTTGCAGCATTTTAACCTCCCGGATGATATTGAGCCCGCCTTGAAGTTGAAACTCAAGCACTGGACTCTCTCCAAGATGGCCGATGCCTTTCGGAAATATAAGCAAACATTATGGGCAAAATATGAAAAGGTTGATCCAGATTTCAGTAAAAAAAAACTGGTGAAGCTAAGAGATCACTGCGAAGCCTTTAAGGCGTATAAGACCTCGGCTGCGGCTGTGGCCCGATCGGAAAAAAAATAAGCTAAATGCTGCGAGTAAGACACACCACCATAACTTGGGGCCAGGTGGCTACAGGTCAGCCATTCCTAAGTGGCTAGCCATGGAAGATAAACTCGTGGCTGCAGGTTTCACTCCACAGACATACAGCTGGCCCGAAAGGTCCAAATTCTGGTTGTTCGCGCATGGCGCAACGTTGAACGAGGAAGGGAAGATTGTCCCGAGGGTTGAAAAATACAAGGCAACAGTAGTAGCCATGGTCCCAAAAATTGAAGATGCAATAAAGGAAGTTCTAGCGGGTACGTGGGAACCCTATAGAGAGGAAGACGAGCTGGCATGGGCCCTAGGGAAACCTGAACACTGGGGACGTTTACGAGGCTTACCCGGCGGTGCCACCTTGAAAAAACAGTATCCGCAACACGCTGACACTTATAGAAGCCGTGCAAGAAAGAAGAAGCAGGGTGAAGAGCGGATAGCGAATTTGGAACGCCAGATGAAGCAACTCATTAATGAACGCTAGGTGCAGCAGCCCCAAGATCATGAAGTCGTGGATGCTCGATCTCAGCTTAGAAGCAGCGTGGGTTCCACGCAACTAGAACTCGATGCTCGCTACCCCGTGGATGATATCACGGAACCGACACCATGTGAGCTACATACGCCTGTGAGCAACATATCCATGAAGGTGGCGGTCGGCTATGCTTTACCGATTGTCGACACAGCAAGCTACCATAATGGTGTCATTCATCGTGGCTATGCTATTGTCGGGGTGGATGAAATTGTGCCGGGATCGGAATCATTGGCTCTTGAGATTCCTGGAGGTAACGGTGAGGAGGCATTGTGCGATGTCAAGGGTGGTTTCGTCCAGTGGAACAAGAAATACATCAAGTTCTCAAAGCCACCGACTCAGCAAAGCCCACCCTGTCGGGGTATCGATGAGACACATCCATCTCCGGCACCGCGTGACAGGGACCCCACACCGGAAAATAATCTAGAGGACCATCTCAGTCAGCAAAGTCCATCTCCATCTCCATCTCCGGTACGGAACCCCCCACCGGAAGTGTCCGTACCGCTTAAACGGAGAAGGCGCGCGTCTTCCCCGGTCAAGAGGCGACCTGCTAAAAGGGCCACAACACCTGATCTGAGGCAACCTTGGCAGAAGACTCTTGACCAAAACGAAGCAGCCATCGAGGAGCATAATAAATCATTGTTCGCACCGAAAGTGCCGCCGCCAACATTTACCGAGGGCTATACTGCAGCGGCTTGTCATAAAGTCATTGACAACTTATATGTCCCTCCAGAGAAGCCGCCATCTGACTATGTCCGTTCTATTCAGAAGTCATATGACGAGGTGACGGCGGCGGAGGCGCCGAAGAAAGGTGAACAAGACGCAGAGTCAGTCCCGCCGCCGGCGGCAAACGAAAAACAAGCAACACCATCGGTCCCGCCGGCGAAGGAAGCTACAAAAGCAGCACCATCGGTCCCACCGCCGCCGAAGATAGGTAAACAAGTTCCCCAGCTCGGAGAACAACCCGTACGTTCTGTCCCCCCGCTAATTGTCCCGCCGCCGACGAACAAAGATAGTCGAGTTCCCCAGCGCGGAAAACAACCAGTACAATCTGACCCTAAAGAGCTGATGGTGTTTGACATAGAGGTAATCCGTCATCTTGCCGCCGAAGCGCAAATGCCTATAGATGAATATGCTTCGAGATTGAATTTTGAGACTGCACCACCAGCTCCTCTAGTAAGAAACTTCGTTCCGGGGAAAGCTTTGGTGCAAATCAGGGGCCTTCCAACAAAAATGCGTAATCTGCATCAATGGTACATGAAAAATGTAAAGAAGACATCTGCTATCGTTCTGAAATGTAGGGAAGACGATGAGCACTTCTTAGAAGACTACAATCACACTATTACGTTTAGCGAACTTTTTCAGCTATACAATCTGCGGGCACTCGACAAATCTATCATGAGTTCCTATTGCCTGTAAGTGATTTATTTAAGTCTTTACCTAGTCTCGTTCATTGTTTGTAATTATTCTCACTTTAATCTTTTGTGTGCTATATTATGCAGAATGAAGATACTCGAGCTCAAGAAGATCAACCAGCATGACATTGGGTTCATTGACCCGGATAAATATAACGAAGCAACCGTAGTAAATCCCTTGTATAACAAGAACACAGAGGATCATTTGCTAAGGTTGTTTAAGCAATACAAGGACAAAAGTACTATATACTGGCCTTACGGCTTCGGGTAAGTTTTAGTGTCTTCTACACATTCTAATTTGCTCACCCGATGTTAAGTTTAACTGATGAGTTATGCATGACTGTGCCCAGCTACCACTGGATTCTTCTTGTCATTAGACATCACGAAGGACTTATTCATTTACTTGACTCATTGAGGTATCATCCTGACACTTACAGGAGTTGTTTCGACTTACTAGCAAGGTACATTCATTTCTTACCGCCTCTGTCATTCATATCTTGATGTCAAGTCATTAACGAATAACTCATTTGTGAATGTTCTTTGTCGGGCAGAGTTTGGGAAAGGTTTCGAGCGGAAGATCCTGAAGGTGGGTGGCGCCAAAAGCTGGATTGGAAGTTAAACCAAGTAAGTACTGCTACCTCTACGTCCACACAACATTTCTCATGCATACTTCATTATTATTGACTGAAATCTATTCTTGTATAGTCTTGCATGGAGCAACCAAAGGAAACTGAGTACTGTGGATTCTTCGTTTGCGAGTATATATATGTATTAGTCACCGAGAAATGGAATATGAGAAAGGATGCAGAGTTGGCAATTGGAGAGGAATTGGCGGGATTCTACCTTTCAGAGGCCTTACAGGAGAAAGGAGAGTACTACGATGCTGAAAGCATGAAATCGTTAAAGTAACTTGTTGTTTTGCTTCAACTCTTGTACTACGATAACTCTTGGCGCATCAACGAACTCTTGTCTACGATCTTCAAGTATTACTTAATTTAATTGTATGTGTTATAAATATGTGCATCGACTTCATACAACACGGGAACGGTTACGACATCGAAAACGTTACGGTTACCGTAACGGTAACCGTAACGGTTACCGTCACCGTAACCGTCATCGCAACGGGAAGGGTTACCGTTACCACGGGACACGGGAACCTAGCTATAACCAAACCCCGGCATATATAAACCCTAAACCCTACAATTAAATCGAAAAAGAAAAAAAAACCAAAACCCTTTGGTCCCAGTTGGTGCTACCAACCGGGACCAAAGGTCCCAACACCCCACGTCCTCCTAAAGCCCACGTGGAGGGACCTCTAGTCGTGGTTCGGAATCCGCCGCGACTAAAGGGTGGGGGCTTTAGTCCCGCCAGCCTAGTCGCGGTTGCCCAACCGCGACTAAAGGTCCTCTGGAACCACGACTAGAGGTCATTTTTCTAGTAGTGAGAGTCGTGGCGCATGATCTTGTACGAATTACGCAAGAGGATTCTAGAGAACATCGTTTTTACAAACACCTAGTACAACATAGACCAGGGGCAAATGTGCGCTAGAGGAAAATTGAGCAGGTGCACATAAGCAAACTGAAGCCAAAATTCGGTGACATTGATATTTGTTGAGCTACTTTACTGGATTCTTGGAATAACCTAATTTATAGCATAAATTTATGGCCTAAGTGGTTGATAAAACAATTTCTACCCTGATGCATGTGCACCATAGGAGCCCTACCTAGCTACGCCTGATATAGACGTATGCTCCCATTCAGCGCTACTACACATACTCACACAAGTTTCTACGACTAAGACTGATCCACTGGGGCATTACATTTTTTCTACCACATGTTTTTTTCCCCATGTGGTGATTAAAAAAAAGGTAGTGCATAATTTGTTGGTAAACGTCTAATGGGAGGTCAAACCCTTCGAAAATTGGAAGAACCTTTCATTTTGCTAAAATCAAAACGTATGTCAAATCGTAGTCAAGGCAAAACCATAGGTGATATGTCACTACCTGTTGGTTGTTTTTACTTACTATTATTGCCACGAAATATCTCGAGGGATTTTGTGGGTTGTGGTCAACATGAGAAACACTGGCAAAATACAACAGGAACATGACAAAAGGTAGCTACGAAAAGCTAACCCGATCCTTCCTTGTGTGCTGAGAGTACGTAGCTGGAAATTCAGAAAGATAACAAAGCTTTTCTCTGTAAAGCACTGCAAGTTGTGTACAGCTCTATAGCTAGCTCGATCTCTCTAGCTTTCTCCAAATTGCCAACCAAATTCGTTAACACGTTTATGCCGGTGGTAAAGATACCTATTCCTCTCCGGGTTCTAACTTCTAACGGCCGTACATACGTACCAGTGACACAATGCTGATGCGGTTGACCACAGCCGGTCTACAGATCCTGCCCATCCAACTATTTCCTAGCCTACATTTTTTTTGCAAGGTAATACGATTCTCATCGATAAATAAAACTCATTGATAAATGAAAGACGAGATACAAAGTACGTACACACCGATTTTACAGATCTGGAGAGATAGAATAAACATATGTGACAAACCAACGCCTATCCTTATTCTTCGGCACCATCGTAGCAGCCACCAAAGAAAATAGACAGATCACCTCTTCACCTGAGCTCGACGCGGCTCCATCGCTGATCATCATCTTTTCAGACCTCAAAAGTAGTTTGTCATAGGACAAACCATTGCCGTTGAAAGAATCAGACCGGGACAGCACGACTTCAGACACGCCATCGAACTTCAGCACTGGCACCCCCGCACGACGACATCGGAGTAGGGAACCAGAACCGTCAGCCTACAACCACGCACCCAACACAAGGTGCACCATCTTCCAGCTGTCACCAGTGCAGATCACCGTCTGCACGTATTCCTGGATGAATTATTTCTGCTCCATCATGCCGCCGGAGACAACGCCACAACAATGGGGACAAAACAGGAGGAAAAACCCATCTGATGGAGTCGCCGCCGCCGCCTCGCCGACACCATCCATGTACCCTAAAGCAACCGATCTGAAAGATCGGCAAGCACACAATGCCACCAACTCCGAGGCATCGCCATGAAGGACAACGCCGGTGTGGGAGTGGAGTTGAGGCTACATTTGACGAAGCAGATCTGAATATATAGTGTTGTACTTCGGTGTACCCCCTCCGAAAAACTTAAAAAGATAAATATGGTGTTCTTCCCCTAATTAGTTTATTAAACTGATTAAATTAATTTAGCCCACCGAAGCGCATATTCAACCCTGTATATCCACGTATTTTTTTCCATGGGTATATCCACGTATTAAGATTGTGTCGCGAGTGTGCTCGCACGACTTGAGGATGACGAACCAAAGGCTATCCCCGACGCCGACGCTCATGGCCCGGTGCATGTACTCCAGCTCCTCATTGTTCATGTACACCTCTGGCAGCGCGAGAAAGGTGAACTCCACCCCATCGGCGTGGTCGTTGAGGAGGTCGGCTAGATGCCTTGGGTCAGGTTAGCCCAGAAGTGGAGCAATGGTGTGGCTGGATTGGTAGATTCTCTTTGCTCCATGTTCATCTTTCCAGTGTTCCGTCCAAGGGTCAATGCTAGGAATTCCGTTGTCATATGGTCCTCCTCCCTCGACGCTGATGGTGCCAAAGCCGGCGTCATGTGGTCGTGTGGTCGCCTTGATTGGCGAGAGGATGCCCTGACCATGCTTGCCGAGGCTAGATCTCGCCTTGTAGTTCATCAGCCTCATCATGTTTGCCGTAACGTTGAGCGTCGGGAACAATGTCATGGCGCTTGGACCTTGTTGTACCGCCATGTATGTTCATGTCTAGGGCATTGGCGTAGCTACGTTGAAGCCAGGGGGGCTGATGCGGTTTAGGCCCGATCTTCACGGATTTGAGGTGGAGGGAACGATGAACACGAAGAATACGGGAAGAACACAGGAACATAAAGAGGGGAAAACACACAAATCAAGGATAACTAGCAAGACATAACTTTGCAAGATTCAACTGGTAACAAATCCTCAAGGGCAGCCCCAAATTCTCCTCTCCCAAGCACACCTTACTCTTAGAATTGTTTGTCCAATTGGTCAATCCAAACCAACCTAATCTAGCCACTTCAAGAGGAAAGATTAGCAAGTAGCAAAGTACAAGAGGAAGTTCTTCTCCACAAGAGGAGGTCTTGGTTCATCTCCACCAGGGGAGGCCTTGATTCATCTCCATAGGAGGAAAGAAACACTTTGAGATGAAGGAGCCTTGCTATACTCTAATCCCAAATCATAGTCTAACCCTAGATCTAGAGCAAGGGGGCCTATATATAGTGTTGACCCAAAAAGGGGGTAGGTGGGGAAGGTCACATGGGTCTCCAACCCGTGCTGGCTCCCGCAGCAGCAGTAGTACCGCTGGGACCAGCGGTAGTACCGCTGGTGTGTGTCTGAAACGCATCTGACTCGGCGCGGGCGGTAGTACCGCTCGCTCTAGCGGTAGTACCGCTTGGTGGGGCGGTAGTACTGCTTCGCCGGGCGGTAGTACCGCACATCGGCGCAGAAGGAGGTCCTGGGCAGCACTGGGAGCGGTAGTACTGCTGGCTCGGTGGAGCGGTAGTGCCAGCGGTACTGCCGCCCTCAGTGCCACACATTGGCGCAGAGGGGGCCTTCTAGCGGCAGTGCGGGCGGTAGTACCGCCCTGTCTCTGCTTCTGCCTTTGCTTCCTCTCCTTGACCATCTTCTTGAGCCTTCTCTTGGTCATCTTCTCCATCATCTTGGGGCTTCTCTTGCTCGTCTTCTCCACTCCATTGTGGGTCGTCATCAAGGTGGTTCTTGAGTATGCATAAAGTATCCGAATGAAGTAGCAACCCATTCAAAGAGGTGTCGAGGTCACACATAGATAGGAGTGAATTCACCTTATCATGGAGAGCTTTGACTCTTGCTCTTGTCATTGGGCCACTTGTCGTAGGAGCCGTAGGCTGGGCTACATCATCTCCCCCCTTGGAAAAGAGTCGTCCTCGACTCTTGGTCATCCTCATCGCTTGATGTCCCAAGGTATGGCGAGAGGTCGGCCACATTGAAGGTGTCATGGACCAAGTGCTTGGAGTTGGAGATGTCGATCTTGTAGGCATTGTCGTTGATGCACTTGAGAACCTTGAAAGGGCCGTCTCCCGAGGGTGAAGCTTGGACTTCCTTGCTTCCGGAAAGCGATCCTTACGAAGGTGTAGCCACACAAGGTCGCCTTCATCAAATATCATGGCACGCTTGTTCTTGTTTATCTTCTTGGCATGTGCTTCATTGTGCTTCTCAAGCGTAGCTCTTGTTTCCTCATGGAGGTTCTTCATGTAATCGGCATGCTTGTCGAAGTCCATGTTAACTTGCTCATGGAGTGGGAGTGGTAGCATGTCAAGCGCGGTGTAGGGGTTGTAGCCATAGACGATCTCGAAGGGTGTTCTCTTCGTTGCTCGGTGTAGTGCTCGATTGTAGGCGAACTCGGCGTGTGGGATGCACTCTTCCCAATTCTTCAAGTTTGGCTTTGATCAACACACGAAGGAGTGTAGAGAGGCTTCGATTCACCACTTCGGTTTGACCATCCTGTCGGGGGAATACTTTGCGGATTAACCCGCGACACATATTGATAAAATGCGACTCGTCTTATTCGCACAATAAAGGCCTGCGTGAAAGCAAGCCCAACATCGTACCGCCACAAGGAGAAGGATCCAGAAGACATATTCTGGAAGACGTGAGGAGGAGTTAGTCTCCGAGTAGGTTCCGGTCGATATATTCCTTGTGGAGGAAGTTTCCTTTGTAACCTAGCGAGCCTCTTACGGCTATCAAGCTATCAAGCCCAAAACCCTAGCTCTTACGGCGAGTTCTCAGATCTCGCCTCCATTGTAACACCACATATATCATATCAATACCAATCTAGGCTAGGTAGGAAGTAGGTCTTTACCTCACATTGAGGGGCCGAACTTGGGTAAATCTGTGTTCGTCCTTGTTCCTGCGATCCTAAGATCGGAGACGATTGACTCGCGCAAATCCCACACCTACGAAGTCATCCATGATATCTGACGTGACAAACCCACGACAGTTGGCGCCCACCGTGGGGCCTGCGGTCAAGAGCGTCACGTTCCGCGCAGAGTCGGAATCAGGGTTCAAGGACATCGCCATCGGCCAAGTGGAAGATATCAATGGTGTTCCCTTCATCGACGACTCAGAGTGGGGACCAGAGACAGATCACGTTGAATTTGGGTATATTATTCCCGTCGGGTCTGTGAAAATCTTCGTTGGGTCCGTCAGTCGCAGATCTTCAGACGCGACTCAAGGGGACGAATCAGGAGAGGAACTGCGGCCAGTTAGGGTCCGCGTGTTAGAAGAACTGCAACAAACCGGAGCAAAAACATCTGCCTCCGTCCCGTCAAAACCAATCTGGGAACCTCTGCCTAGCCAGGAGAAAAATCCCAAAATTGAAGAAATCGAAGCCGTCAGGGCGGAACTTTGTGAAGAAGCGCAAAGGCTCACGGCAGAGCGCAAAAAACTCCAGGAAGAAGATCAGCGACTGAGGCGTTGGCAGCAAAAGCAGCAGGCAATTTGCACCAAGACTGACAAAGGGAGGCAAGAGATGAAGCAGAAGTTCCACAATAATCCGGAGAGCAATATGCACGCGATCGGGATATTATCAAAAATAGCACCAGTCGGAGATACGCGAGCTGATAAGGAAGCTCGCCATGCGATTGATCTGCTACAGACTGCCGCCCTACAGCAAGCAAACATGTATGGAGTCACGCCTAACGAGCCGCAACACGAGGTATCGTGGGGCGAGGAAGGATGCAATGTGGAAGAATTAGACAACCACTAGCAGGTCTGCAAATATCACCAGGTAAAGAGAGTAAGGCTGACGTAAGCCGCAAATGCTTGATGCGACTCAACCAACCCAGTTTGAAACTGATTCATGAAGATACGGCACCTGTGAGCTCCTATTCGTTATTGAAAGGACCAGCATGTTTCGGGGAGGAAATACGGCTCACTCGTTTCCCACCGAACTTCGGCGAGTCGCAGCAAGTCACCACCTACCATAATGATCTAGACCCTGTCCTATGGATAGAGGATTATGAAATAAACATGACAGGAATCGGTGTAACTCAGGAAGTGCTCGCAAAGTATTTTCACTTGGTACTACAGGGAGAAGCCAGGATTGGCTGCTAAGGTTGCCACCAAAGTCAATAAACTCATGGGAAGAATTGAAGGATAAGTTCATCAAAAGGTTCCAAATAGAGGGCGTGAAGAACCTCAGACAATGGATCCAGAAGGAGAACGAATCAACCAGCGAGTGGATAAAACAAGTCACAGGGATCCTTGACTCTGCCAAAGATACCACGGCGCAATCTGAAGTGCAAGTTATGAGAAAGAACTGTAGGTTTGAGCCGCCGGTGCATACCTTAAGCCGCACTGGACATAAGATCAATACTTTCGGCCAACTCTCGGCGACTACTAACAAGCACGCAGAGACAGACAAGATGGCAAGCGGCTCCTTGCCAATCTCAAAGGAAACAGAACACTGTAAGTATCAACTAAGGGAGCAGAAAAGAGACAAGGAGTCACTCCCCAACAGCGCCAAAGGGATTTTCGATAGTCCTTGCGACTTACACCGCAGAAGAGATGGAAGACCCGCGGGTCACACCAAGGCACAGTGTCACTACTACAGGCGATGGAAGGAAGGTGATTCATCAATCGCGACTCACAGCGGACCAATGCAGCATAGGGACAAGGAGAACTCCTGTCAAAAGCCTGAAACTTCAGTAAGAAGAAACATAGGGCAATTTCATACCGTGGATGTACAAACAGCGGGCAACAGAAGGCAAATGAATAGCAGATGGAGCCGCGACTCAATCCCAACTCTGGAAAGACACCGCCGTTGGACAGAGCGATCGGTTGTTTGGAGTCGCGACGATCATCCCCCAGAAGTAAAAGATCCAGGACAGTTGGCTCTCGTTGTTACACCGCAAGTCGCGGGATACAGGTTGAACAAAGTCCTCATGGATGGAGGAGGAAGAGTAAACATCCTATACCAAGACACGCTCCGTCGAATGAACATACCCGAGCGGCGGCTACAGCCAACAAGGAAGGATATCCAAGGCATAATTCCAGGAATAATCACTCGACCTATAGGAAAAATTACCCTCGAAGTCAGCTTCGGGACCGAGCGAAACTTCCGCACAGAGTTCCTGAGCTTCGAGGTCGTAGCAGTCAAAAGCCCATACCATGCGATCTTCGGGAGAGAAGCTTATGTCAAATTCACTGCCCGCCCCTGCTACGTATACCTGCAGTTAAAGATACCAGGACCAAACGGCGTGATCACGGTGCATGGAGACAGACAGAGAGCGCTAGAATGCGAGGAAGCAGGCTCAGTAATTGCAGAAGAAGCTTGCATCGCCAACTCCTCACATGGTCTCAGGCCATCAGTAAACCTCCGCAGCCCAAAGCGAGTCGCCTTGGGGACTCAGAATGGACGGACAGCAGGACGCGCCCACCAGATGGTGAATTCCAACCATACAGTCGCGAATCAGGAAGATAATACTCCAGGAATCGCTTTGATACAAAAACAAAACAAGAGATGGCGTATATGCATAGATCCAATATCAATCAACAACCCAAGTCAGAGAGGCCCAACTATTGTGAGACCTTACCCCCGCGACTCATCCCCCAAGGACGTGAATCAGCATAAGTCGCAACTCAGTGCGACTACCTATCAAAAGATTTGACCCTCACTTTGGCATGAAAACATCGGAGCTATCATGCTCGACCCGAGTCGCTTTTAGCAACTCAAACATGAACCAACTAGGTGTTCAACCCACTCCGTCAGGAGTATTATTTCGCAAATGAGTGCGATGAGTATCAAGTATGCATGACCTGCGAGGAACAGAAAACTCGCATTAAAGGGTCTGCATCGTCTTTGTCTCACCCTGTAATAAATTGAGTGGTTATGAAATAAAGCCGGCACCCTTGACATTCAAGGGTTCGTCGTTTCGCCTCAACTATCATTGAGTCGCTGAGTCTTTTGAATTTCATACATCACCAACCCTGAGGGCTTTTTTACAAAGCACAGCGAGCACAGCTCGCTACCTCAACCCTTGCCAAACGAGTGGCAGTCCTTAAGCTAGAAGCGTCTTGCATTATGCGGCCAAAGTACTGGGGTGTGGCGTCAATCGAGCTTGATTGCCTATCATGGCCGCTCTCGACCCTGAACACACATGTTCCTAGGAAATACTGAGCCGCGCGAGCGTCTACTTAATGGAAGTATCATAAAAGAACCTGCTTATAGGTCACAAAAGTACTGCTTATAGTACACAAATTTTTTACAGACTAACGGGCAAGTCACTATTGACGAGTCGCACATTACTATTGGATGTTTATTTCTGCTTTCGAGTCGCAGGAACAGAAGCCTTCGCGGCTTGTCTCGAGGTTGGAGCAGCAGGTGTCCTTATAACCAAGGCACCACCAGATGAAGTGGAAGGACCACCAGGTCCTGAGGATGGATCGGAAGCTCGGGATGATTCAGCCCCAGTGGATTTCTCCTTCGTAGCTTGCTACCATCAGGGTTGAACTTTCCCAGATAAGAGCCCAAGTCTAAATTCTTAACAAGTAATGTGGCGTATCCACGCATACCCTTCCAGATGTCGAAGTATTCACTCATTGGAAGCTCAGTACCATCCGCGCGCTTCGCCCGGTCATGAAGAGCAATCTTGCCTACCTCTATTTCTGGATAATATGCCCGGAGTAATGTTAACACATGAGCAGCTCCGGAGCGAGCAGAAGACCCCTTCCAATCAGAGACATAGTGAGGAGCCTTAAATAGCCTGTTCAGCCAAAACTCACATGAATCTGGAGCATCAGCCGCAGGGGCGATTTTTGTCATAACCTCTTTGGTTACTTTAAGAAGGCGCAGGCTAAAATCTTGAAGATATTCCAGTTGATCCTTCAAATTGGAGCGGTATACCGGAGCACCAGGCCCTGCATCAAAAAACAAGATATTATTCAGATCAGCAGCTCATGATGGTCACCCAGATGTAAATGATCAAGAGACAAAGGATTAGGGATGTACCGGCGAGTTGCAGAATGGCTGATTTAACAGCAGATCCAAAACCCTCAAAAGCCTTGAGCAGCGAGTTATATTTTTCATCTCGCGCGGCGAGCTCCCTCGCATGGTCTCCTTTCAGCCGATCAAGCAGCTCAGATTTGAGATTCAGCCCCTCTCGCAAGGATTTTATCAATTCATCCTTCTCCATTAGTCGCTGCTTGGAATCTGCTTCGAGTTCTTTAAATTGCTCTTCACAGGAGTCAAGTTGATCTTTGAGTATTTGTATTTCTTGCGCTTGGTTCTTAATGATATCGCTATGATGTCCCAAGGCAGATCGCGTCACTTCAGGTTTATCTAAGGAAATGCCCTTGACTTTCATTGCGTCAGAAGCAGCAAGCGAGGAAAGCTCAAGCTGCGAGTAAACGGAATATAAGCAATTTTGAAAGGTACTTGGGGGCTCAAAGCTTGGAGAAAAGAAAGAATCAACACCCTGCGAACTGACACAAGGTCTTGATCCTTGGGGGCTACAGTATGCGTACCAGGCGACTTGAAGATAATTGCCCAACCAGGTCGCGCAATAAAGCAGCGTGCTTATCTCCAGCATCGATTATGGCATCTGCAATTGATTTGGAACTACTAGCGCTGGGGAGGTCAGCCGCTTCAGAAATAGGAGCTCCAACTTGAAGGGGCATCCCATCAACATTAGGAGTCGCAGATGGCGCTGCGACTGGAACCACGGCAGGAGCCGCATCGGCAATACCCTCTTCTAAAGAAGGCTTCAGATAAGTCGCGCCATCGCTAGTTCCCATGTTCTCACCAGCAACATCACCTTCACTCGTGGTTGGCTGAGAAAGATCAGTGGAGGAGGTAGACTTTGTATCTCCTCCAACCATGGCCCTGCAAGATATTGATGGTTATAGACCAAAATGGCAGCACAACAGTTATAAAGGAAAGCAAATCTTACCCAGAAGCAATACGGACGCTCCTCATCAGGCAACCAGAAGAAGGAGAAGACAAATCTTGCAGGTCTGAGCCTACGGGATAGAAAAAACAACAGTGAATAAACAACCCTTCATGAAGACACATGAATACAAAGAAAAGAATGTCACAAGGAAATACCCGAACTTGTCGAGGGCAATTCTTCACCGCAGGCTCGGAGGAAAGTACAGCGCTGTCAGGCTTAGCAAGTTTTAAAGATTTGGCAGCTTTGATATCCACAAGCAACGCCAAGGCCTTGCGACGCTTCTCAGTTGCGAGGGATCTTCTGAGCTCTCAGATAGAAGACGCTTAGAGGACCTGCGAGGTACTTCAGGAAGCGCCAGGAAAGATGTGCCTGGAGCCATGGACAAGAGAGCATTGGCCATTTGTTGTTCCTCTTCAGATGTGCTACCACCAGGCTCGGAAACAGCGCCATGTGCAATCATTTCCTCGCCAGGATCAGCGACTTCTTCTGGTGACTTGACAGTGGCTTCTTGGCCTGAGCCGGTCTCCTCTTCGGATGGGAGAGTCCAAAAGTAGGGATCGATCTGAAAGAGAATCAACGTCAGAGATAGTCAACTTTGAAGGGGAGTCCTAGAGGGAAAAAGTTACAAGAGTAATTACCACAAAAGGCTTGTGTTCAGCCCAGAAAGGAGCAAGACCGACGTTATCATACGAGTCAATGTCCTCGTTCGTCACTCGCGAATGAAGTTTATCCACTCCCCTTTGTCCCAATCTTCAGGGCAAGTGCGATCAACGTCATCAGCATGGCAGGTGAAGTCCATCATAAGTCGTGACGGCGACTCACGGGCTGAATTCGCCATTTGGTCCAGCAAGATATAAGATCCAATCCGGTAAGGCCATGGAGCGTCAGCGCCCTCACCTTATCTAAAAGAATCTCGATGGAGGGCAACGAAGAAGGATCGGGCTTGGAAGACAAGCAGAGGTAGCCTCGAAAGGAAGTGGAGACCAAGGGGGAGATGAACTCGCCTTCAGGAGAAGTATCTTTGCAGTAAAAGAAAGTTCTTTGCCAGTCCTTAACTTTTTTGGCAAGGGCTAGCTTTGGGAAAATACTACCTTACGGCGTTGGAAAGATATGGCGCCGCATTGGAAGGAAAGATGCATCTATTGCTTCTTTTTACTATTGCAGCCAAAGAGAGCGAGCCAGAAGTCTATTGAAGGAGAGACGCCTAAGTAATCTTCGCAAAGGATGGAAGTTACTCACTTGCAATATTGAATGGGGCCGATGTCATGAAGGCGAAGACCCAGCCGCTGCATCAGGGAGCGAAAGAAAAGAGAACCAGGGGCTTGAATCCGCGCTCGACGTGTTCCGCAAAAATCACCACTTCTCCTGGCTGCGGATCGGGAATTATCTCCTCGCCAGTGGCGCGCCATTCGCATTGATCCCTCGGAGGAAGAAGGCCGCGAGCGGCTAAAGATTCCAAAAATACCTCATCAATCCATGAGCCTTCCCAGTTGCAGCTACGGCGAGACATCTCTTTCATCCAAGGGGATTTCCGCCAGAAGATTGCAAGCACAGAAGCGGAACCAAAGGCGGCGGAGAAGACTAGCGGCGGCGTAATGGAAGTAGAGCGCCAGGGAGGCCGATGGGCCAAACTAAAAAGCCCAGGCGTGGAAGGCGTTCAGATTCGAAACCAACAGGCACGGCCAGATGAGTCGCGCCCTTGAGCCGCTAAGAAGGTTATAAGTCGCAAATGGCGATGCAAAAATTGGAGTTCAGCTGGGACATTCATGAGAACGGTTCAGCAGTTCAATAAGACATAGAAGCCTTCATCCGAAGTCCAAGCAGAACTTGGGGGCTAATGTCGGGGGGATACTTTGCGGATTAACCCGTGGCCCATATTGATAAAGTGCGACTCATCTTATTCGCACAATAAAGGCCTGCGTGAAAGCAAGCCCAACATCGTACCGCCACAAGGAGAAGGATCAGAAGACATATCCTGGAAGACGTGAGGAGGAGTTAGTCTCCGAGTAGGTTCCGGTCGATATATTCCTTGTGGAAGAAGTTTCCTTTGTAACCTAGCGAGGCTCTGTGTATAAAAGAGGACTTGTAGGACTTAGACATAGTCAAGCTATCAAGCCCAAAAACCCTAGCTCTTACGGTGAGTTCCCAGATCGGATCGCCTCCATTGTAACACCACATATATCATATCAATACCAATCTAGGGTAGGCAGGAAGTAGGTATTTACCTCACATTGAGGGGCCAAACCTGGGTAAATCTGTGTTCGTCCTTGTTCCTACGATCCCAAGCTCGGAGACGATTGACTCGCGCAAATCCCACACCTACGAAGTCATCCATGACATCTGACGTGACAAACCCACGACACATCCGTTTGAGGGTGGTAGGCGGTGGAGAATAGTTGCTTGATACCCATCTTGGCCATCAATGTCTTCCAAAAGTAGCTCACGAACTTGACATCACGATCCGAAACAATGGTCTTGGGCACTCCATGAAGACGGACGATTTCCCTAAAGAACAAAGTAGCAATATGTGAAGCATCGTCGGTCTTTTTGCATGGTATGAAATGTGCATTTTAGAGAATCGGTCAATGACGACAAATATAGAATCCTTGTTTGTTTTAGTGCGTGGAAGACCTAATACGAAATCCATAGCAATATCGGACCAAGGTCTATATGGAATGGGCAATGGAGTGTAAAGGCCATGAGGGTTTAAGTTAGACTTAGCTTTGAGACATGTAGAACATCGGATCACAAGGCGCTCCACATCACGCTTCATTCTTGGCCAATAAGAGTTGGTGGCTAGCATTGCATAGGTCTTGTCGCGACCAAAATGTCCCATGACCGCTCCTCCATGAGATTCCTTCAAAAGGAGCAAACGAAGCGAAGACTCGGGGATGCAAATTTTGTTAGCTTTAAACAAGAAACCTTGATGCAAATAGTAATCACCAGCTCCTTTGTGCTCCGAGCATTGCGCGAAAATGTCTCCAAAGAAAGCGTCGGAAGCATACAAATCATTTATCTCATCTAGGCCCGAAACACAAATGTCAAGACGTGTAAGTAGGTTGGCCTTGAGGGATAGAGCATCCGCAACCACGTTGTCTTTACCTTTCTTGTATTTGATGACAAAGGTAAAATACTCAATGAACTCAACCCACTTAGCATGTCTTTTGTTCAAATTAGATTGACTTTTCAAATATTTCAACGATTCGTGATCCAAATGTATGACAAACTCCTTAGGGCGAAGGTAGTGTTGCCAAACATCTAGAACACGAACCAAATCATACAATTCCTTGTCATAAATGGGGTAGTTTAAGCGAGCTCCATCAAGTTTCTCACTATGGTAAGCGATGGGCCTACCGTTTTTCATAAGGACTCCACCAATTCCCAACCCGCTCGCATCACATTCAATTTCAAAAGTTTTCGAAAAATCCGGAAGGGCGAGGAGTGGTGTTTCGGTTAACAACCGCTTGAGCTCATTGAAAGCAAAATCCTGCGCATGTCCCCAAACAAAAGGTACATTTTTCTTTGTAAGTTCGTGGAGTGGATAAGCAATTGAGGAAAAATCTTTGATGAAACGGCGGTAGAATCCGGCAAAACCAAGAAAACATCTCAACTCCTCAAGGGATGTGGGAAAAGGCCAAGTACGAATGGCTTGAATCTTTGCATCATCAACCTCAACCCCATCGGAAGAGACAACAAAACCCAAGAAGACAAGTTTGTTGGTGGCAAATGTGCACTTAGAAAGATTGGCATAGAGTTTTTCGGTGCGAAGAACCAACAAAACTTGAGACACATGTGAAGTATGTTCTTCCAACGACTTGCTATAAATAAGAATGTCATCAAAGTATACCACCACAAATTTTCCAATGAAAGGACGCAAAACATGATTCATGAGGCGCATAAATTGGAGGGAGCGTTGGAAAGGCCAAAAGGCATGACAAGCCATTCATAAAGACCAAGCTTGGTTTTAAAAGCGGTCTTCCACTCATCACCCTCACACATCCGTATTTGGTGGCTCTTAAGATCAATTTTCGAAAAGATAGAGGAACCGCAAAGCTCATCAAGCATGTCATCTAGACGTGGGATAGGATGGCGATACCGCACCGTGATGGCGTTGATGGGGCGACAATCCATGCATAGGCGAAGAGTGTTGTCGTGCTTGGGCACCAAGATGACGGGCACGGCGCACGGACTCAAGCTCTCGTGGATGTGTCCCATGGCTAGGAGTTCTTGTATTTGCCGCTCAATCTCCTTGGTCTCCTCGGGGTTGGTGCGGTACGGTGCGCGGTTCGGTAGCAGTGCGCCGGGTACAAGGTCGATGCGGGGCTCGATGCCGCGAAGAGGAGGGAGTCCCGGTGGCACATCTTGAGGGAAGACATCTTCAAAATCCTTCAAAAGAGACATCAAAGGAGGAGAAAGATTTGTGAAAGTGTTAGTCATAGAAACTTCACCCTTGCATATGAGCACATAGTGAAGGGTGGATGGGTTTTCTCTCAACTCCCTCATCTCTCTTTTGGTGGCAAATAGTGTAAGTTTTGTGGGAACTCTCTTTGAAGTGTCACTCTCATTTGGCTTGTGGCTCTCACTCACTTTATGGTGGATCTCTTGCTCACCACTCATCTCACTTGTAGGACGATCATGTTGTGCCCGTGCAATGGTCTTGGCGTTGTCGGCAATCACTTGACTTGGAGTCATGGGACGGAGGACGAAGGTCTTATCATTGTTCTTGAAGCTATAGTAATTAGTCCTTCCATCATGCATAGCACTCTTGTCAAATTGCCATGGACGACCAAGGAGTAGATGACACACGGACATAGACACAACATCACAATCAACCGTATCTTCATAAGCACCAATCTTGAAGGAGACTTGCACCATGTGTTGTATCTTGACGGCTCCGGAGTCACTCAACCATTGGACATGGTATGGGTGTGGGTGCTTCTTGAACTGCAAGTTGAGCTTATCACAAAGTTCCTTGCTCGCTAAGTTGTGGCAACTTCCACCATCGATGATGACATTGATGGACTTTCCATTGATGCCCGCTCTTGCTTGAAACAAGTTGCATCTTTGGTCTTCTTCAACGTGTACATTGGTGGTCAAAGTTCTTGTCACAACCAACGAGGGGTTGTTGTCGCCATCATAATATATCTCATTTGATTCTTCTTGCACACTTTGCATGGTGGCGACTTTGTTCAAGGCAATGTACTCATCTTCACTCATAGATTCATACTCTCCGTTGTCGTTGACGATCATGACCTTCTTGTTGGTGCACTCAAAGGAATTGTGCCCTTGTCCTCCGCACTTGTAGCATTGCAAGAGTCTTGTTCTAGACGATGATCCTTGAGGTGCATTGCTAGAGGAAGGTGTCTTCTTGAAGGGTTGAGGTGCTTGAGTGGAAGATGTGGACGCTCTTGTCGTGCCTTTTGTACTCACTTGAGGATGAGCTTGAGTTGGTGTAGACGTTGATGATGAGGGCTTGTTGGCGAAAAATGCCTTTGTCTTGAGGTATTTGAGCTCTTCAAGCACGTGACGCTCGGCCTTTGTAGCTTGATGTACTAGCTTAACCAAAGAGCTATATGGTTGGAACTCCACGATCTTCTTGATTGGATAGTAGAGGTCGTTCATGAAGCGAGCCATGGATTGCTCTTCGTACTCGTTGACATTGGCTCTCATCATCGAGATTTCCATCTCCTTATAGTACTCATCAACCGACTTCAACCCTTGCTTCAACTGTTGCAACTTCTTGTACAAGTCGCGAGTGTAGTGGCTTGGCATGAAGTGCTTGTACATTGTTTCTTTCATTTCAACCCAAGTGTCGATTGGTTGTTGGTGGTTAGCGATGCATGCATCTTAGAGTTGTTCCCACCACAAGAGCGCATACTCTTCAAACTCCATCGAGGCCGAGGCAACCTTCTTGTTGTCGGAGAAGCGTTGTACGCGGAAGATCTTGTCAACCTTGAGCACCCATGAGAAGTAGGCTTCCGGACCACTCGTGCCGAAGAACTTGGGTATGTCGAAGCGAACGTTGTCCAAGTTATCATAGTCGTCGCGATAGGCACCACGTGGGAATGCACGTCCACGTCTCCTTCGATTGAGTCCATCACCATTGCGGTGGCTTGACTCGCTATCACTTGACTTGGAACGTTGTTGTTGGTGAGGATCATGTGGAAGTTCTTGACGACGATGAGGACCATTGCGCGGATGGTGCTCTTGTTGGGGAACGGGTTGTTCGTTATTGTTTGCATTGTCATGATTTTGATGACGTGGCCTTGGAGGATGACGGGGATGACGTCCTTGTTCCTCAAAGTCATTTGCACCCAGGACGCCATTGTCATTAGCTAATGGGTCATGATGATCACGTTGTTGCGGAGGTGGTGAAGGAATGCATTCACGACGTTCATCATGTTGGTGAGGTTGTTCTTGATGCGCATTGGCATTGTTCACGTTCGGAGAAGGAGGACGGTTTCTGTCATGGCGAAGTCGATCATGGTCGTCGTGCCTTGGAATTTCTTGCGCGGTTGTTGCTGGTTTTCGGGGCGAGGACCATGAAGTCCATGACGTGCTTGTGTCGACCTCGAGGTACTTCTTGTGCGACTTGAGCATGACGAAGAAGAAGATCGACAATTTGCAAGATTGTTGAGAGCTTCGGTCACCCACTCCATGTTCGCATTGAGTTCGTTGAAGTTGGCATTGTGAGCTTGAAGACGTCGCTCGTAGCGGCCTAAGCCATCACGAACAAGGTGCCGAAGACCCACGAACTCGGTTTGAGTGACATAGCCATGATCACCTCGAAGTCCACCATGGATTTCATCGTCCGAGCTTCAGCTTCCATTTGTACTTCCCCTAAATATCTTCTCAAGAACAAGTGAGATAGGTGGCAAAGAAAGAACCAAGACAAACTATATCCCAAGTATAATGCGGCTTGAGAGGAGAGAATCCAGCTCTAACACCCAACACACACACACACTTATGAGAATAGGAAGGTATGAAGTGACAACGGAAATCAAGCAAACTCGGCAAAAAGCATATTATCAAAGGTAGAGAAAATCCACAATGATCAAGTTACCCAAGAAACACCAACCATAAAGTATCAAGAAACACACACAAAAGTGAAATGATGGGATTGTGCGACCAATGGGCGAGCACTCCAAGCAAAGCAACCTAGCGAAGACTACGTGCTCAAATGTCACCACAACACACGAAGGACGCTAGCTCAATTGCTTAACGTGGGCAACGGATTTGCACAATTGTCGAACCCTCACACTATCTTTGGCGATTCAAGCTTTGTCGCAACCTACAAGAAATGGTATTTGGCACCACTTGATTCTTTTTTTTTTGATTTTTGCTTTTTGACGATGATTCCTTCAACTTTTTCTAGTGCCAAGACCTCTACACAAGACACACTCGCCAATACTTTAAGACAATCACTCGAATCAACACAAGTGAAATGCCTCGCAATATTAAAGAGCTAGTCCGGTAGGTCAAGGTACACAAAAGGAAGAAGGGTTCACAATGGATTACAAAGACGGGGAAGAGTCGAGTCCTTGGCGGCGTCGTCGCTTGGCGTTGAAGAAGTCGCTGCGGAAGCTTGTCGATGTCGTAGACGTATAGCACACACCAACCAACTACTCAACAATAAAGAGGAAATGCCAAAACGAACCGAGGAATGAAGAAAAAAATTCTGAAAAATTGGCCCTGGTAGTCGGGGCGGTAGTACCGCCAGACAGAGCGGTAGTACCGCTGCTGTCGAATCTGCACGATTTTGACTTGATTTTGGGCGGATTTGGGCTCCAAAACTTCCTCGAATCCGCGGGAAATTGGCAAAATTGAGGCTAGGGAACGCAAACAAGGGTGGAGGGGGTCCTAAAGCAACAGATCCATGGATCAAAACTACCAAAAACTCATCAAATCGACCAAATCGTTCGAATCCCAAAATGGCTATTTTTGGTGGAAATTTTCGAATTTCGCAAAACAAAGAAAAATTTGGTGGATTTGTGGGGGAAACAAGATCAAATCCGTGGCAAGCTAGAGCTCTGATACCATATGATGCGGTTTAGGCCTGATCTTCACGGATTTGAGGCGGAGTGAACGATGAACACGAAGAACACGGGAAGAACACAAGAACATAAAGAGGGAAAACGCACAAATCAAGGATAACTAGCAAGACATAACTTAGCAAGATTCAACTGGTAACAAATACCCAAGGGCAGCCCCCAATTCTCCTCTCCCAAGCAGACCTTACTCTTAAGATTGTTTGTCCAATTGATCAATCCAAACCAACCTAATCTAGCCACTTCAAGAGGAAAGATTAGCAAGTAGCAAAGTACAAGAGGAAGTTCTTCTCCACAAGAGGAGGTCTTGGTTCATCTACACAAGGGGAGGCCTTGAGTCATCTCCACAAGGGAGGCCTTGATTCATCTCCATAGGAGGAAAGATACACTTTGAGATGAAGGAGTCTTGCTCTACTCTAATCCCAAATCATAGTCTAACCCTAGATCTAGAGCAAGGGGGCCTATATAGTGTTGACCCAAAAAGGGGGTAGGTGGGGAAGGTCACATGGGTCTCCAACCCGTGCTGGCTCACGCAGCAGCGGTAGTACCGCTGGTGCGGGTCTGAAACGCATCTGACTCGGCGCGGGCGGTAGTACCGCTCGCCCGAGCGGTAGTACCGCTTGGTGGGGCGGTCGTACCGCTTCGCCGGGTGGTAGTACCACACATCGGCGCAGAAGGAGATCCTGGGCGGCACTGGGAGCGGTAGTACCGCTGGCTCGGTGGAGCGGTAGTGCCAGCGGTACTGCCGCCCTCAGTGCCGCACATTGGCGCAGAGGGGGCCTTCTGGCGGCAGTGCGGGCGGTAGTACCGCCCTGTCTCTGCTTCTGCCTTTGCTTCCTCTCCTTGAACATCTTCTTGAGCCTTCTCTTGGTCATCTTCTCCATCATCTTGGGGCTTCTCTTGCTCATCTTCTCCACTCCATTGTGGGTCGTCATCAAGGTGGTTCCTGAGTATGCATAAAGTATTCGAATGAAGTAGCAACCCATTCAAAGAGGTGTCGAGATCACACATATAGGAGTGAATTCACCTTATCATGGAGAGATTTGACTCTTGCTCTTGTCATTGTGCCACTTGTCGTAGGAGCCGTAGGCTGGGCTACATCAGGGCCGCTGCCCCCGCCCCTCCCCAGCCCATCACAGTTTTCTGAAAAAATCCTAAAGATGTAGCCATTGCCCCCTAGTTCGGCCCAAAACATTTTAGCTTTGATCCTCTCAACCCATCCCCCCTCCCACGTTTAGCCAGCCCAATGCTCCGCCGCCGGTTTAGGGTACTGAATGCGATAGTTAGACGAACATGTTGGCAGCGACGAAATGGATGCGCTGAAGTAGGAGGAGGTCACCGGAGCTGCGTGGACGCTTCTTTGGCGGGAGTAGCCGACTTCGGTCGTCGTCGGGCTCGGAGCCTGAGCCCTCGTCGCAGCGGTAGATATCGCTGCCACCGTTCATGTCCAACTCTTTCCTAGCCACGCCACTGCTCCACTTCTCAATGCCGGTGTTGGTCCATGAAGTACGTATAGTAGAAAAGATTGGTTTGTGGATGACCACCGTCGTCGTGTGCCGGTCAACACCGCCGGAAACCGGTGCGAGCGACAAGGAAATGACAATTACGAAGTAGTGCGGAGCGAGTTTAGCCGTTGATGTGTTTAACTTTGGGTTGGGGTACACCGAAGCAGAAGCCGTTGAGTATATGTAGCTCCGCTCCTGGGGTTTTACGGTCGCACGTACGCTCATACGTGGGATGTATCTATACATGTTACAAGTATAGATACATCCATATTTGGACAAATGAAAGTCATCTAAGATACATCCATATTTGGACAAATGAAAGTCATCTATTTTAGAACGGAGGGAGTACGAGTGACACCATGCTGATGTAGTTTTGTTTTTAGAGGAACGACTGAGGCTTTATTACTCAACAGATTTCCGTTGTTTAACCATGCTGATGTAGTCGACCACATCCGGTCTACTGATTTCAGTTGTTTAACCATGCTGATGTTGTCAAATGTAGATTAGAAAATTGACGATTTCTCAGTCGGTTACGTAGGTAGGTTACTCGGTCGATCGAGCTCGATCGTACCGCACATTTCGACGTCACGGCTCACAGGTTGGTCGGCTTGCAAATCGCAGCTAAGCTTTGGGAGACAAACATAAAATATAAAAATCGTATATGGTTCGAGTGACATACGTTCCCAGGCGTGGACTTCTCCGTTGCCAGTTTGCTGAGGTTTACCTCTCCGATTTGACGGCGTAGAAAATACAGTACAAAGAATCCTTCTCAGAATGGTGAGAAGTCCACTCAGAACAGTTCTAGACACAGCACAGAAGTTCTCGTAGATTGCGTCTGCTATATATGACCGAGGTTGCTCGAACAGCATCTGAATTGCTCTCGCTGCTGTGTTGCTGTCTCTTTCTCGATTCGTACGTACGTTCGTACGGGCCGAATGATCGATCGCACGAACAAACTTGCTGAATGTCGTCGCGTCCATCTTGCAGCACTACCGGCTGTCGGAAAAGGAAGCCGGCTTTTCCCAAATTAATCCACGAAAGCTAGAATTGCCAGGACTTTTGAGTCGCGAAACCTTGGAATCCAGGGCCTTTTCGCACTGGGCGATGCCAAAAGGCCGGCCGGGGTTTGCAGCGTCAGCTTGGCAACGGCAATGGCAAATGGGGAGGTGATCTCTCGCAGTCAGCTGCTACGTTAACAGCAACTAGCTAGCACCCTTGTCTTTGAGCCGTCGCTTGCGGCTTGTCCGTTCCTCGCCATGAAGATTCTGCACGTACGCGAAACGGCCTCTCGATCTCTAACCGGTGCAGCTAATGGGGGTGGCTACTGTGGTGACTAATCCTCTGTATTCAGGAGCAAATGTCAACTTTCAGATAACCTACGTAGGTGACCTCAAAGCGAACTATGATCTGTGCAACCGAAAGTCAAAAGGAAACTCGATAACAGTGTTATCGAGTTTATAAGAGAGATCGATCACAGTGGACGATCATCGCGGAAACTATAGGAGCATGGAGCATCGGGTTGGAAGAAGCTTCACGGCCAAGACCTCGAGGGATGAATCCAGGGTGGTCTTTCACTAGTGTACTACTATTGGATAACTCCTTCACTTATGGTTATCCGTGGGCTTTTTCCTCGCATTATTTGTCTTTTAACCACGGTGTCGCATCATCAGTCGAGAGTCATGCTAATGAATTACGATGGCGGCCAGTCACAGCGTGGAATGGTCCTACTTTGACTCGTCGACGCATAATTTAGTTGCAAGTTCCTTCATGTTTTTAGTAATATTAGTACTCCCTCCAATCCAAAAAGATTGTCGCGAGTTGAGCGTCCGAAACGTATGTACGTAACTATCATGGTACGACACTTAATCCAGATCGCTGGGAGTACTTTCTTTACTCTTTGAATGTGACCTTTTTTTAGGGGACTCTTTGAGTGTGACCTTGCACAACAATGGCAGCATTTATTCTATTTATAACCAGTTGCCATATTTTACCTCTTAGTTGACCTTATGATTTTTTTTTGTACCAATAGTTTTGCTCCAAGGCTCTATGGAGCACGGAATTTTGATTTAAAAAAGAATGAAAAAATAACATGCCTACTCCAACTTGTTTGGGAATAAAAGGATTTGTTTTTGTTGTTGTAATGAAAAAATAACATCCATTTTGCTGAGAGTAGGTAGCTGGAAATTCAGAAAGATAACAAAGCTTTCCTCTGTAATAAAGCTTTTCTCTGAACATGTGTATATACCCAACCAATTTTTTCTCAAACTCAGTTTAATATTCGAGAGCTGTGAACTATAAATTGACAGCTGAGTGCAGTTCATCATGGTGTGGTGTCGCCACTCTATTCGAGAATATGATAGAGCAAGGATGGAGCGGGGCAGAGATTTTTTGGAGCTTAGTAGTTGTAAAGGAAGTTTGTCATATTCGCCACAAGTTGAACAACACATGCTACTTTATCATTGTACACCCATAAGTCATGACTTTTCTGCACTGTAATGATTGCAACTGAGGCTACACATACACATAGTTCATTTTCAGTGTATGCATCCAACCATCTACCAAATACACATATGCACTTGTTTGCATAATCTGACTCATTCTCTGAATACAAGTATAAGAATAAGAAAACATACTTTCGGAGAAAAGGTTCACAGATAAACACCCACATCATTTTTCATCGGTAATTAGGTGGCATCCAAAAACAAGGCATCTAACTCATCCTTCCACACCCATTAACCATCGACTCATCGCTCATGGTCTCAACTGCGGCTGGCAACCGAGTCCAGCATCACTAACAACAACGACGGTGGCCGATGCGAGAGGCGACATGGGTGTTTGTTTGCAACTATGGTGAGGCATGTAGGAAGTTCTTTATCTCACTCGCGTTGGGTGACCACCAGAATATGGAGCGGCGGGGAGCTCACGTGGTGTGCAAAGTTCACAATGGAATCGAGTCGCGACATCGGGGTCAAAGTTGCCCTGTAATACTGGGGGATTGACGATGCTAGAGGTGTGTGCGGTGAGACGGCCAATATTTGCAGCGGAATGGCTGTTTTTGGTAGAATATGACTCGAGGGAAGCGGAGTGAGAAAAATGGTGTTGCGTGGCACAGGTTGCGCGACACTATGTATGGTGGGCGCGGGCGGCAAAGAAAGGATAAGAGAGAGTTGTCGGAGAGTGCTCGTAGCTCCGAACTCATTGTATCTTTTTTACTAAAAAAAATCATAATGACATGTCCAGGTTTCAATTGTTTTGATACAAATCATACAACTACGTGTACGTATTCATATTTTATGCACTATAAATTTTGTGTACAAAAGTATTTTGTATTTTGGGCTACACAAAATAGAGAAATTTTGAGGGGGGAATGTAGCATTTTTTTCTTTTTCATGGACACAATTTTCTTATATGTGTAGCTGGGAATACCCATTTTTACTGAAAATTTGCCAGACAATTACTAAACATGTGTATATATCCAACCAATTTTTTCTCAAACTCAATTTTAACATTAAAGAGTTGTGAACTATAAAGTGACAGCTGAGTGGTGTCCATCGTGGGGTGGTGTCGCGGCTCCATTGGATAATGTGTGAGAGCATGTAGAGGGCAAGAATTCTTGGGAGCTTAGAAGTTTTGAAGGATGTTTATCATGTCCGCCACATGTTGAACAACAATGCATCAAGCACACAACCTTTGAGTAACAGAGCAACTGAAAAAAGTCATCTGAATCGATCAACAGTATTTTGAGACACTGACATGGTAGAGCCACCGGCTACACCTACATCGCGCACAACCTTCGAGTAACGGAGCAATAAAAAAAGTAGCTGAATCGATCAATAGTATCCCGATCACTGACATGGTGGAGCCATGATCTTAATACGACCGTGGGGGGTGTCGATCAGAGTCAAAGTCACATGCGCAATCGAAACATAACTTTTTACCACGAAAAAATTACTTAGACCGTGGTTGTCGGTGGTAGAACAAACACTGGGCCTAGCATAGAAATTTCATGGTAGATGGCGTCTATACACCACGGACGACGAGGCAAATCGTGGCAAAAGGCAAATAGTAATGATACCCAATATACTATATGTCAAGCGATACTATTAATTGGTTTGAAATGTATATATTACAAAGCTAACATAATTTTCGTGAACACATAACTACATTATTTTAAAGCGATATTTTTATTTGCTGAGATTGGAAGAGACATTATTTAAGTGAAAGATAGTGTAATGTCCTGAAGTATGTATAAATAACCTAACATAGTTTCTATCAGCGCAGACCAATATTATTGTATGTAAATGTATTTGCAATATTGTAACCTAAAATTATACAACTTAAGACACAATATTTTAATTTTACCAACCTTAGTATGTGGTTATTTTGCTAGAATAATAACAAAACCATAATTAATACCATACGCTAAAAACAATACTATGACTCATGTTACATTAGTTGCTAACATAGTGATGTAATATCATTTGTTAATCTAGCTTATTAATTAACTAAAAATTATGAAACAATAGGATATTTATAGAAACAACATAAGAACAATTAAAATCCGAATGCAAAATGAATTACATTTTGTGTCGTAAACAACTAAAAGGTCACACATTGGGAAACAAAGTAACTAATTATAAGTTAATGATAATAAGTTCCAAATAAATAAAGGAGTTTAGAATCAATAGGTTAGGACGTTTTCTAGATAATCATTTTTAGGCTTATACTAACTCAAAAATTATGAAATGACCACAGATTAATAGCAACACTATAGGCCAAATTAATTTCATAATGCAAAATAAATTAAATATTGTGTTGTAACAACAAAAAAGACACACATTGTGAAACAAAACAACTAGTTATAAATTAGTGAATATAAGTTCCAAATAAGTAAAAGAATTTAGTATAAATAGGTAAGGACTTTTCCTAGCTAATCATCGGGGGGGGGGGGGGGGGGGAATTGTCATCCGCCTCCTCATCACCCCGACGAAGCTTCGCTGTCATGCGCTTGACGCCGAGCAAGAGAGCAACCATGGTGGAGGCGGCCCTCACCTGTGCAGGTTGATGACACGCCAGTCGGAGTGTTAAGTGATGACTTGACGGGACAGAAGCCTGTTCAGCATCTCGTCAAGCACGACAAGCTGGTCATCGATATTCCCAACTCTGTTGAGAGCATCCCTTCCCCGCACCATCCAGCCTCTCTCAGCTACACACTGTTCAATCCTCAAAGTCAACGGGTTTGCATCAGACAGCTTGTTAATTCCACGTAGTTGGATCTCCACATGAGGAGCCGGGAGGCCACGGTGGGGGCGTGAGATCCTGATGACCTCCTCCACATCCTTGAGGGACCTCACACTCAAAACTCCCAAGAACCTTTGATAATCGAACTGGATGGATGCTGAGAGCGCTTCATTGATCTCTTCAATCTGCTGGTTGATAAGAGCAACAGGCCCAAGCTCTTGATTGATGCCCTCTTGCTGTTGTTGCTGCTGCTGATTAACTGGTCCAAGCACTCGGCCTTGCAATGTCAGCCGGTCGATGGACCTTGAGTGGTCTCTTGCGAGCAACTCAATCTCTTGATTTGTTGCTAGAGCATTTCTCTGGTGGTATGGAGAGTACATGCGCATTAGCCTCCTGCCCATCCTCTGGACACGGTGAATTCTATGGTTGATCCTCCGGTTCTCCAACTTCAGAGCGACGAGGGCTTCCTCGATCTCCATGAGCCTCTCCATGAGCCTCACGTGGGTGGGTTCGGCCTTGGCATTCACCAGCTGCTCCAGTAGCCCATTGAGCTGGTTGAAAGTATGATCTTGTTGTCCCAAGGAAATCTGGCGACTGAGTTCGATGGCTTTCGTACCGCGCGGGCAGGTCCAGACCTTAACGCCAGCCTCTCTCAGATCGTCTGCGCACGTATCCATTGGCTGGATGGCACCAGCGAGGCTCGCCAGCCTGCGCCTTGTTCGCTCCAGTAGGGTTACCAACTTGCCAGCCACCGTTACCTCGATGAGGTTGGCCGTGCGCCAACAATCCTCGGCTTCTTGGTGGCCGACGAGCAGATCCGCGGCTTCTGGCGCGTGGGCGAGCTGGTGCAGGCCAAGCACCAGGACGTCGGGGTGGGCCACGCCGACCCCATCCCTGATCTCCTCAATGGAAGCCAGCTGGTGCAGCATGGCGGTGAGGGGGGAGAGGAGAGGAAGGTGGATCTGGCGGCTGCGGTGAGAGGCGGGTGGGTCTAGCGGCTGCGGTGAGAGGCGGGTGGGTCTGGAGTGGAGGCGGGCGGTGCGGGGAGTGGCGGGTGGGTCTGGAGTGGAGGGTGGCGGCGCGGGGAGGATTGGGGAATGGGGGATGCATTGATTGGGCTAGGTCAGGAGAAGGTCAAGGTAGTACGCAAACCTGGCCACCTGGGGCCGTGCCTGGGCCAGGAGGCGAGGCCCGGCACGGCCCGTTTAGCCAGCCAGGCACGGATGGCCGATGAGTAAAATGACAGGCGCGCCGGTTGGGTGGTGGCCCATTTATTTGGGGTTATGTTTCGTTCTTTTATTTTCTCGTTCATACGCCTGTGCACTTGGTAGGTTGCGTTCGTTCGTATTTACTCGTATACAGGTGGGCAGAGGGAGCTATTTAAGGTGGTGTTGATGTCTGTAAACTCCTGATGTGGGACTATTCCATGTGACTTGGTCGCATACCTGTATATCCACCACGACACGAGGCATGAGAGCTTGTACGACAAATGCTTGCAGGTGTCCGCGTGAGTGGAAACTGCGGGAGCTAGCAGCAACGTGTATAAGAAAGATAAAAAATAGACAAAGTAGACTAAATTTTGAAATAAGAGAACAAATCACGATTAGTATAGGAACATGATATTAGACTAAGTGGAACCAATCTTAGCACCCACGGAACACATTCCTACAATAATAGGAATAATTTTGTATACCAAGGGGAACAAATTTTAACATCGTGTGGGACAAAAACACAATGGCTAGCTGAACAAAAATCAGCACTAAGTGGAACAAATTACAACATCTGCAGCAAAACGGAATAGAACCCTAGACCCATAGGAAGAAAACTTAAGTTCCCAAGGAGCAAAATAATGTCCACATCGTCAAAAAAAATGTGGACCATAATTTTGTTGAACTTGGAACAAATCATGCTTATAACAGGAACAAAAAAGAGAAAATCCAAAACAAAATTTTGACACATAAGCAATGAATCATGAGTATGTGAGGAACAAAAGTTTAGACTAACCGGAAAAAAAGGAACAAATCACAAGTATGTGAGGAACAAAATTTAAGAGTAACCAGAACAAAGTTTTAAATGAGAAGGAGAAAATCCCGAGTACAAAAAGGAACAAAATTAAGAAAAATGAGGAACAAATTACGAGTATGTGAGAAACAGAAATTAAGACTAAGGAACAAGGTTTAAAAATGAGAAGGAACCAGACCCCATTAAAGAAGGAACAAACGTTTAGACTAACGGGAACAAAATTCAAAAAACGTAGGAACAAATCACTGGTATGTGAGGAACAAAATTTAAGACTAAGCGGAACAAAGTTTAAAATGAGAAGGAACAAGTCCCGAGTAAAAAAGGGAAAATAGTTTAGATTAATTGGAACAAAATTCAAATAAAACATAAGGAACAAATCACGAGTATGTGAGAAACAAAATTTAAGACTATCCGGAACAAAGTTCAAAATGAGACGGAACAAATCTTGGGTAAAAAAGGAACGAAAGTCTAGACTAACCGGAACAAAATTCAAAAAAACATGAGAAACAAATTACGAGTATGTGAGAAACAAAAATTAGGACTAACCGGAACCAAGTTTAAAAATGAGAAGGAACAAAAGTTTAGACCAACCGGAACAAAATTTAAAAAACTGAAGTAACAAATCATTGGTATGTGAGGAATAAAATTTAAGACTAACCCGGCCAAAGTTTGAAATGAGAAGGAACAAGTCTCGAGTAAAAAAGGAACAAAAGTTCAGACTAACCTGAACAAAACTAAAAACATAAGGAACAAATCACGAGTATGTGAGGAACAAAATTTAAGACTGACCGGAACGAAGTTTAAAATGATAAGGAACAACTCCCGAGTAAAAAAAACAAAGTTTAGACTAACAGGAACACAATTCAAAAACATAAGGAACAAATCATGAGTTTGTGAGGAGTTTTTTTAAGACTAACCAGGAACCGAGTTTAAAATCGAAGGAACAAAGCCCGAGTTAAAAAGAAATAAAAGTTTAGATTAACCGGAACAAAATTCAAAGAAAAAACATAAGGAACAAATCACGAGTATGTGAGGAACAAAATTTAAGACTAACGAGAACAAAGTTTAAGATGAGATCGAACGAATCTCGGGTAAAAAAGGAACGAAAATTTAGACTAACCGGAACAAAATTTAAAAAAACATGAGGAACTAATTACGAGTATGTGAGAAACAAAAATAAAGACTAACCGAAACCAAGTTTAAAAATGAGAAGGACAAGTCCCGAGTAAAGAAGGAACAAAAGATTAGAGTAACCGGAACAAAATTTTGTGAGGAACAAATCACAAGTATGTGAGGATTTTTTTCAAGACTAACCGGGAACAAAGTTTAAAATTAGAAGGAACAAAGCCCGAGTAAAAAAGAAACAAAAGTTTAGGCCATACAAAACAAAATGAAACACGTAAGAAAAATCAATATTCTAAGAGGAACAGACTAACTGGAAAAAAATTGAAGCATAAGAAAAAATCATGAGTGTAAAGGAAGAACAAAAAGTTTAGACCATCCCAAAAAACTTAAACATAAATTAACAAGTCAAGACATGAACAAAATTTAGACGAAATGAACAAATATACACACAAAAACACATCATGATTGCTAAAGGAACATAAATTGTGATTAATAATGGGACCAGATTTAGCAATCAGGAAACACGAGTTTAACACGGGAAAAGGTAAACGAAAGGGGGGAAATAAGCAAAAAAAAATGACGTGAAAAAGAAGAAAAAACGACTACTAAAGAATGGACGAATGGAAGGAAAAAAGAAGAAAAGAAATAAATATTATAGTATAAAGAGATGAAAATATAAAGCACGTGCATGAAGAAAGGAACCAACATGCTCACGTAGAAAGGAAAGGAGCGGTTAGCGAAGAAAGGAATCATCGCTGGCTCGTGCATGCCATCCCAGTGAGAGACTGCTGCAACGAACCAGCCTCTTGAGCGATGCGAACGGTGAACTGGGCCGAGCCCACGAAGGAAACTTCTTAAGCGAAATGATAAAGAGATATGGAAGGACAACACACACACACGACTGCTAGGAGCTTACCAACAATAGGCCATTGCAAGGGCGAAAGCGAGGCGGTCGTGGCAGCGGCCTAGGGTTTCAACCCTAGCCGCCGCCGGTGACATCTGCAGTTTCATCGTCGTCGCCGGCAAAGATTCGATGGGTCCTCGCGTGCCATTCTGGAACTAGGGGGTGGGAACCTCAGACCTGCGCATGACGCTTTTTGAAGGTCCCTAATGTTAGAGCTTCATTTTGGTCGTCATCTTATTCGTTAATGGAGATGGTCTCGTCTGTAATAAGTGATCTTCCACGCTTCGTTCGACGGCGAGATACCCCTCCCGACGTCAATGGTGTCTTTGGAAGATTAAGCATGTCTAGGTATGGTTCTTCAGATCTTGCTTCGCCAGATCAATCTTGGATTGTTTCTCATGGTTGTCGCGAGGAGATTTGTCCTCGCAATATCTATCCCGACTGCTACGTCTTCGGAATTGGTGATTCGTTCTCTCGGCTCCCAATGACGTCGATAAAGTGGTTCGGTTATTTGTCCCTGGAATATCAGTGGTGGTGCTCTTGCCGATGTTGCTTGATTAATTTAATGGCTGCGTGCGTGGACAAAGCCTTGGCATTGCGGCTCAAAATTAAAAAGGGAGAACCTTCGGTGGTATTCACAGGTCTGTGGTTTGTTGGTTTCGGCGTTGTTCTACGGCTACCTTCAGAAAAGTACAAGATTGTGTCATGGATAAAGAAAGGGCTTGAAGATCTCCTAGATTTGTTAGTCTCTTTTAGTTTTGTTTTTGTAATCGATGTAATCATGTACTCTTTGCTGGTTTAATATATGTGGAAAAATTCAAAAAAAAAACAATAGGCCATTGCAGATGATTAGTTACTACTCCCTCCGTTTTTCAATATAAGATGTTTTAGCTATTGCACATGTTGTCTACATCTACATGCATGATAAAGTGAGTGAACACGCACAGTAAAACATGTCTACATACATTTGCATGCATATGTGAAATAAATATGTACCAACACTCTTGCAGAATAAGAGGTTTTGTTCAAAAAACGAACAGGGAGAGTAATAGGGTAGCTCATGAGCTTGCGCAATTAGCTAAGAGGGGTGTGGCAGCCATGGTTTTGCGGCTAGAGTCTCCCGATGCATTGATGTGTTGCTTGTAAAAGATTCCGCTGGTTTGATCTAATAAAACTCTCTGGTTCATCGCACAAAAAAGAGGTTTTGTTCTTCTATTTCTCATGACCTCGTTTTACTTGCTCGCAGTTCAGTTGACATCATATATGCAGACTACACACATGAATTAAACACCTATTTTATCTTAAGCTAATGGTTAGTTTCAATAGGGGTAATAATACTAATAACCATATGAAGATTTGAATATCAATGATAATTGCTTTTGTAGTAAAACTATAGGTTAACAAAGAATTATCTAGCAGATAAACTATCTGCAAGTAGTCTAATTTGGGGAGGGGGCACCATACAGTAAGAATACTGGCCATTGCTCTTATGGTGGCATTACTCTCATTGCATTAGCCACGAAGAACTAGAACCTCACAACGAAATCAGGACTCCTACAAATGAACGCACAGGGGATGCTATCAGTAGCTAAATCGAGAAGAGAAGAGAACGTCAGGCTCTAGATGATTAAATGTAATGGTTTGCTCATTCAAATCGACCAGCATCATCGGATGCTACCTTCAGTTCAGATGGCGATGGTTCCTCCTAGCCTTACAACTATGTAAATCAGCAATCAAAAAACTATCTAACCTAGAGAGCCAGAGAGATAACAGTTGGAAACTTGGAATGTACTTCGCAGACTAGCATCAGTTTAGAACATGGCAGATCTGGTGGTCATCCAATCAGCATAGGCAGCACAATCCAAGGGCGGCGCGGTCACCGCGAGTCGAGGCCGTCGTGGATGCATTCACCACGGGATGGGTGGCACGACGCCGTCACCTCCGCTGGCGTAGCCATGGCCACCAGGCTCGCCACGACCATGGGTGGAGGCACTCGAGAAGGGGAAGAAGGAGGGAAGCAGTGGAGTAGAAGAGACTAGGAAGCGGCGGAGTGGGGAAGTCCGGAGAGCAGCAGAGCAGGGTGGGGCGTGTCGCAGCGGAACAGAGCAGCGCGGTGGATCGAACTGGGGAAGAAGCTTCGCTGAGAAAAAGCAATTTTTGTCGCACGGGGCTTGGTCGAGCTTAGCTGAAATTTTGCCTTTACGTGCCACCACTCTAGGGAAAGTTTAATTCCAAAAAATAATTGGCTACAAAATCGTCTTTCATTATTTTTTATGAAACATAGTACAACACAGACACTCACCCCTATGAACCCACACACACACCCTACCCCTATGAGCATCTCCGAAAGACCGATGAGCTATTGGTAAAGAGCATAACCCCATAGTTTCTAGATTATTACTCTATAAGTGTGAATTTGCAACAATGACTACGTTTGTCCTATTTAAAACAAGTTGCCATATTTTACCTCTTAGGTAACTTTATGACTTGTTTAACAATAGTGATGTTTTCACTCCATGGCTGTAGGGAGCACGACTTTTTTAATATTAAAAAATTAGCATCCTGTTGCGCTCGAAACGCGTCACACGAACACGTCCTCGTGTACCCGCGGTGCCGGGGGAGATACTCCGCAACTCGCCCAGCGGGAGCACGGCTTCCAGCGCGATACGCAAGACAGTAAGCCGACGCTTTTGATACCAGATGTCCCAGCCCCTCGGGAAGCCCCGTCTGAGGAAGCCGGCAACAATTGGCTGAAATAAGCTGGGCTTGGCCGCTCTTAGCTCGGTTTTCGATATCCGGTGAAATCTAAGCGAAGTCGCCGAACAACGCACTAGTACAGAACGACACATCGGAAACGGGCCAAAAACCCCTTCAGCAACGGAGAAAGGGTCTGTGTCCCCGCCTCTGTCACTGAAGTGAAGGCCTTCATCGGTAACGGAGGCAAAAAACCGTTTCCGATGAGGTCTCCATTTGGCAATGGTTGTGCGCAGACCTCCGTTGCTTTAGTTTTCCTACATCAGATACAGAGTTTTCCATCTACCCGCTTGCACTGAGCTTTTCTCATATTTCGGTTATATGCCATAATACATGAAAGGCTGATTGCACAATGCACTAAAACGTTATTCAATTCGTAACATAGAACAAATGCCATCATTACATTGGTATACAATAATATCACCGTTTTTTACAATTTGACTACAATCATATCTATCACACATTGGCATAATGTAATATCACCTATTACACTTTGACTACAATCATGAACTCTAAACCTATAAGAAACTAACCTAACAAGATGGAAGGCTGGCTTAATTAAGCCAGCGTTCCATCTTTGACTTGGAGCTCACCTTTTATGAGCTCTCGGTCATCGCTGTACCCACTCCAAGAGCAGTATCCACGAAATTTCCTTGCCTTAAGGTTTTTGGTTCTCGGAATGGTACATTGGTACTTTTATGCAGTGTTGCCGAAATAAACTCCTGCGTGAAAGAAAAAAAAGATTAGCGAAATGTACAAAATACATCTGGATACAAAATATTTTTATGCAGGGACGGAATGGGTGATCTAGCGGCAGACCTCATCGACAAATCATACGCCAACATGAAGAAGGAGTTCCCACCCAACCAGCATGATTTTTGGGAGTGGATGCCGCTGCACAAAGTTAACCTCGACTACGCAGCAATAGATGGGTACGTGACCTACGAGTTGTATCGCAAGATCCTAACCTTGAAGGACTGGCTACGTCCAACATGGCAGGAAATGCTCTTCCCTAGGTGCAAGAATGCCCTAGGTGAATTGCAATAGGCTTTGGATGTGGGTGTTTAACTAGTTTGTACAGTTGTTGCTTTAACAATAAGTGTTTGTAATTATCAGAACATGTATGTGTGAATTTGCACTAGGAATTTGTTTATGTGATGAAATGCTCATACGTAGAACCTAGTTCATCGGCATCACAGCCGGTCACAGAAAGATTTATACCTTTCACCCGGCGGGAGAGGAGGTGCAGGCCTCTGCCAGATGCGCTGAGATGCTACCAGCGCGCTGCGACGCAATAACCTCCTCCTCCTTTTCCTTCGTCGACATCCACCTCTGAAAGTGCATGGTGTCCCCATGTATGGTTTTGGTAATTAATGAAAATCCTTATGGACTAATGTTTGTGTTGAGTTATTCTTGTAGGTTTGTCCATTGGCATCGCTTGAACTCCATGTGTTGGATTCAAGGTTGTATGCCATCAAGATCATTGATTATAATGGACATATTTGATATGATCAAGAAGAAGAAAAGATACAAGGTTGATCAAGACTAAGTGCAAAGAGTGGATTCAAGTTGATCAACACACAAAGCTAAATGATATACCATGTGATCCAATGGTATGGTAAGAAATTGTCTATATAGCTTTGTGAACTAACCCATTATGTGTGTGTGGCATTCCTTTGTTGGGTGTAGGTATCTCTCCATGGGCTTGCATCAAAAGGAAGATTTCTTATAGCTCATGGAGGATGACGTCAAGTGGTGATCGTCATCAAGGTTGAGATGTGCAAGTTCAAGATGGGCATCTAGAAGATTTCATGCTTGAAGCTTGCAACCCATTTGGAGATAATGGTCAAGTGAAGATGTTCCTAAGAGAGGCACTCCCATCTTGGTGTATGGGGGAGCGATTTGTGAGTCTTCACCAAGCAAAGCGCAATCAAGAAAGGTGGTCCACTTGAAGAGGACAAGATCGTCATCATCTAGCTCAAGTGGAATGCGCAAGGCAAAGGTATGTTCTTGATAGGGTTTCTATTTTACCGGTCTCGTGGTGTTAGCGGGAGACCGGGTTATAGGATAGATACCGTACTATCAAGAGGGGCTCTCAATTGAGTAACGTGATCGCATCTTTGTGGAGAGCTCAAACCTTTGCATACTTGGCATATTATGTTTCTTGGTTCTTACTTGGCTTTTCTCCTTGTTGGGTTTTGGTGATTGTTGTGATCTTCATGACAAGCCCAAGTTCACCGAAAACGGATTTCGTATGGAAAACTTGTGCGTTTTCAGTTTTGGAGGTTTTACCGGTTATTCCCTTTTAGAGAGGTTTTACCTTTCCTCATTTGGTCTTATCCTCCTTTGTTGGACTATGATGTTTCTCTGCATGATCTTATTGTGCTCTTCGTTACGATTCCAACGAGCCCAAGATCATCGAAAACGGAGTCCGGATGAAAAAGATATTGCAGTTTTCATATCTCTGTTTCTGTCAACCGGAATATCCGGGGGGCGGAATATCCGGGGTCTGGGTCCGGATATTCCGGCCCTAAAATGGGTTTTTACCTCGTTTCGAGCCCCGGGTGCGTGCCTCTGGTAAAACCGGACATTTGGGCCGGACATTTGGGTTTCTAGGCCGGATATTCCGGTGGGCGGATATTCCGGCCCCAACTTGGACCGGAATATCCGGTCCCTGTTTCTCCAACGGCCATATTTTTGGGAGGGGTATAAATACCACTCCTCCTTCCTCCAGCTCTTTAGCACTACCCAGCACGATTTGTTTTCTCTCTCCTTCATTGTTGCAAAGCTCAAAACTACAAGATCTCCCAATCCCTCCACCCAAACTCGTTGATCTTTGGAGGATTGAAGGAGAAGACCTAGATCTACATTTCCACCGAGCCGTTTCTCCTCTAAGTGAGTGGAACCCTTTCGATCTAGTTCTTGAAGTTCCATTTGTTGTGTTCTTCTTTGTTCTTCCTCTCTTCTCCCCCCACAAGCATTTGTTGCTTTTGGTGGGATTTGGGAGTGAAGGACTTAAGCACTTCTTGTGTTCTTGCCTTTGCTTTTGTGCATAGGTTTGCCTTTGCTTTTGTGCATAGGTTTGCTCTCTCCACGAGGATTCGTGGAAGTGAAGATTGTGAGCTCGTTACTCTTGGGTCGTTGGACCCTAGACAGTGTTCTTGTGACCTTTTGTGGTCAAGGCCTTTTGTGGCTAGTTGGGACCTTTTGTGGTCCACTTGGGAGCTCCCAATCCTTTTGTGGGTTGTGCATCAAGATTGTTGTAAGGGACTCGATTTCCGCCCAAAAGGAAATCAATAGTGGAAGGTGAACCGAGCTTTTGTGCGAGGTTCATCGGAGAATAGGGTGAGGCGTTTTGTGGCATCTTGAGTTTCATACTCACACCCCTCCAACGAGACGTACTCCCCTAAAAAGGAAGAACTCGGGAATACATCGTCGTCTCCACGTGCCTCGGTTATTTCTATACCCGAGCTCTTTACTTATGCACTTTACATTGTGATAGCCTTCGAGCTTGAAGTATTATATCTTGCTATCACCTTGTTACTTGTCTTGCTTAGCATAAGTTGTTGGTGCACATAGGTGAACCTAGTTTATTTAGGTTGTGTGCTTGATAATTTAAACACCTAGTTTTATTCCGCATTTATCAAGCCTAAACCGGAAAAGTTTTAAACGCCTATTCACCCCCCCTCTAGGCGACATCCTTGTCCTTTCAATTGGTATCAGAGCCTGGGCTCTCTTTTAGGGCTTTACCGCCTAGAGAGTAAATATGTCGTTTAGAGAATTAGTGCACAATCCCACTTTTAAATTCGATGGCACTAGTTATGTTGTTTGGAAAATTCGCATGCTTAATCTTTTTAGGGCCATGGGTCCAAATTATATCATGAGTATTGTAGATGTGGGTTTTTCTCCTCCAAAGGATTCGCAAGAATTATCTTTAGAGGAGGAGAAAAACTCTCATCTCGATACTCAAGTATCTAATGGGCTTATATGTGTTTTGAGCGATGTAGTTCTTGCTTCAATCATGCCTTTCCGGAACGCTCATGAGCTTTGGACCAAGCTTCAAGATAAATATGAAGTGTCCAACATTATTGAGGATGATTGTTGTCCCTCCACCTCCGGACGTGACGAGCTCACTTATTCTTCCACTTCACCAACATGTGATTTGTCACAAGGTAATGACATGGTGAGTGGTGATAGAAATTGCATTGTTGATGGCGAATCCTCTATTGACTATACATCAACTCTATCTCATTGCAATGATCTATCTTTGGACTTAAACACTTCTAGCAACCCAAATGTCTTACATGCTAGTGTTAATGGTCCTTGCATATCATGTAATAGTTGTTTAACTAAATCTCATGATGATATGCTTCATATGTCTTGTTGTCGTGAAAACAATACTTCCATATCCTCCATTTCGTGTGTGGCTAACAATGTAGAGGAAAACCAACATTTGTTGGAACAAGACATGGATCTCAATGGTGCTTCAAGCTATTCTTCATCTTCATCGTCCATTTCTCACTTTTGCCTTATGGCTAAGGAATAAAAGGTAGCTTCACCTTTGGAACCCTCTACACCTTGTGATGATGAGGATGAGGATTATTATGGATTAAAAGAGAATGATATTGACTCCTTAAAGGAGAAGAGTGAGATGGTTTTTAATGCTCTCCCTAAAGGTAGTCAAGCTTGCTCTTACTTATGTGAAATTTTGTGTTTTGCTATTAAGTGCAAGGATATCATTGAAGAAAAGGGGAGACTTGAAAGAGAATATGCTAATGAGATTGCTTCCCTTACCATGGCTATTGAGGAAGAACATGAGCTTCGAGTTTCTCTTGAGGAGAAGCTTGAGAATATTGATGAATCTCAAAATGAAACTCTTTCTCAAATCATTAAAGAACGTGACCATGCTATTAATAAACTACAAAGTTTTAGAGAAACAAAAGGTCGTATTTGGTGTTGGTCATAATAGACTAAACGATGAGCTAGAGACGCTCTCCAAAGCTCACAAGGCCTTGGAGAGTGAACACTCTACTCTCACCAAGTCTTTTGAACAACTTCAAATACAATCTACTAAAATTGATGCACCTAGTTCCTCTACTTCTTCATGTGATCATGCTAATATTATTGAGGAAAATGCTAGGTTGAATGATGAGCTTGCCAAGTTGTCTTCTTCCATTTCTAATGCTAATGATGCTTGTGCTACTAACTCCACTTCTTGTGAAGCATCTATTTTGAAGGAGAATGTTGAGCTAAGGGCTCAACTTGAGTTGCTAACTAGCAAGTATGGGAAATTGGAAGAAAGTCATGAAAAGCTCTCTAGCTCTAATGAGGATCTTCTAGCATCCCATGCTAGGCTAAAGTTAGCTCATGAGGCTATCACTACAAAGGTAAAATCTTGTGAGCCTCATGTGGACAAAGGCACAACTTCTACTAGAAAGGCTTTATTGTCTTGTGCTAGTCCTAGTGATTCATCCACTCACAATGTTGCTACATCTTGTGATGAATTACTTTCCATGCCTTGTTGCTCTAACAATGAAGCATCTACTTCCTCTAGTGTTTTTGTTGATACTAACCATGTAGAGGAAATCAAAGAGCTCAAGGCCCAAGTCACTTCTTTGAAGAAAGACTTGGAAAAGCGTCATGTTGGGGATTCTACACTTGACAATATGTTGAGTGTTCAAAGACGCCCCAATGACAAGAGTGGACTTGGATTCAACTCCAATATCAAGAACAAGTCCAAGTTCAACAAGAAGAAAAAGGGCCAAGAACAAGTTAAAGATTCGGCCAAGATTGTTTGCTTCAAGTGCAAAGTTGAAGGGCACCATGTTAGATCTTGCCCTTTGAAGAAGAAGCTCTTAGTGAGAAGCAACAAGGGAAGAAGCCTCAAGTTCAAACTCAAGTTCCTCAAGTTAAAGAATGGCCTCTTCCCAAGAAGAATCAAGCTACCCCTCCTCAAGTCAAGATTTCAACTAAGAAGAAAGGAGGAAGCCAATGTTGCTACTTATGCCGAGAGAAGGGCCACTTTGCTTCTTCATGCACTAATGGTACCTTATCCAACCCCACTATTATTGATGATGATTATTCTCTTCGGAAGGATAAGGTTGGCAATGTGTTTGCCAAATATGTTGGTACTCAAAGTGGTGTCAAGAAAAGAACCATTTGGGTTGCCAAACCTATTGTGACTAACCTCTTAGGACCCAACTTGGTTGGGGACCAACAAGCTAAAACTTGATCAATAGGTGTTGTTGGAGGGCATTGGAGACTTGGCTACATTATGAAGAATTAAGGGATCTTCATCAAAAGTATTCTCTCAAGCCAAGTCATTTGGATTATATTGTTCTATCTCATATCCAATGTTCCTCCTTGCGGTAACTTTTATTTAAATCATATATACATTGAAAGTTGCTTGCACCCTTGTATGTGTTAGGTTTTGTACCTTGCTAGTGTTGGTATGTGTTGTGCTCTCTACTTACTTATCTTGAGTAATCAAGATTGTGTATGTTGGTTTGCACACCATTTACTTGTGTTGAGCCTTATTGCTTTTATTTGATTTCTTATCTTGTCGGCTCTCTTTTGAGAGATTAATGGACTATCCTATTTTGGAGGAGTGATATGCTTCGTGCACTTCACAATCCTAAAATTGTGTATACATGAGGAATACCACTTAGTGTCGATATTTCAATGTTATCTATTCTCTATGTGGTATGTCTTGCTCATGAGAAATTCAAATTCTATATTATCCATTAATTTCTCAAATTGGTTTTTGCTTGCCTCTTGTTTTAAAATAAATGGATTATCACATTATGGGGGAGTAATAAGCTATGTGCATATTACAAGCCTAGAAAATGTGAACATGTGAGGTATTGCCACCTAGAATTGATATTCTTCATTATCTTATTCCTATGTGGCATGTTTCTCAAACAAGTTCCATAGTTGCTAAAATGATTTTGTTTAATCACACTTTTGGATCTTGTTTGTGATGGAAGTTCTTGATATGGCTTTCCCTAAATATGTTCTCATATATCTTTTTGGGAAACCAATTGCTTCAAGCTATTCCTTGGAGTTGCTTTGCATGATCGCGTGAATATTTGAAGCTATCAAGAATATCTATCTATCTAAGCATGGCTTTTAATTCCTATCCTTCGCCATATGCTTATGCTTTGTGAATATGATCTTGAATATATCTTTGCAATCCACCACCGAGAAATATCTCCATACATTACTTGTCTTGTCAAGTGATAATCATATTTGTGGTAAATATATTGATCATATTCACTTTGTCTCTTGCTTTGAATTGCCTTATTTGATTGCCAATGATTTGTTTTGATCTAACTCTCATTTGTCTTCCTTGTATCTTTTGGATCCTTTATTGCTCTACACAAAATTTATTTTGTGCTTTCTTGAGTTGGGGAAAGCAATGATCCAATTCTTGTGCATTGACATTCAAAAGTCATACTTCTTAATAATGCACTATTCTCTGGGAAGCTATCCTACTTCGAGTAAAACACCGTTCTTTAAATTGGTATTGCAATTTTTTGCCTTTCTTGAACATGACTAGTGTTTGAATAATATATATATATATATATGGAGAGTAATGATCTCATGTGTGCGCATTTTGTATTCAAATGCAAAATCATAAATAATGCACATATCTTGGGGGAGCAATCCTATATGCTTTTTGAACATTTGTTGTCTTCATTTGGTATTGGATCCCGATGACATGTCTCCTTGGAAGACAAACATTTTTCGTCTTGGTACTTTGTGCCATCATGAAAAGTGTAGAGGGTTTGGTTTATTCCTTGATGATATTTTCATCAATTGGTTTCTTGCTTTCATTTGGTATCTTTTCAAAGTGGTGTCTTCAATCATGTGTTTATTTGGATCTTTGATATAATTTGGGCAATTTATTTCCTTATCACACTTGTGTGTGCTTTCTTGGTTTAATTGGTGTTTTGTCCAAATTGTGCATGCATATTTACTATATGTATATCTTATGGCATGCTTACTTTGTTGATCCAATATATAGGATAAACTCCATCAAATCCTAAATGGCTAAGATGTGCATGAAATTCAATTTCATATTAATATGCACATATTTATGTGGAGTTTGTCCTATGTATGGTAATGCTCTAACTACTTTGGACCCAATTAGTTTGGGAACCATGTTGTACTTAAATTTGTTTTAGGTACACTTGAGATGCATTGGAAGCTTGTCTCATTTACAAGGAAGGTGTTATCACCATGTGCTTAGTGGAGCCAAGCTCGGATGATCATGAACTCTTATCTTCTACATCACCAATGCTATCTCGGTAACAAGTATCTACCTCATGCATACTTTTCTAGTTTCCAACCTTGTGTAGGTTGTTTTCATGGCATGAATCTCTTTTGTTAAAATTCATTTGGTTCTTGCAAAATAACTTTGTTGCAAATGTGGGCAAGCCGGGATGATTACATATCAAGGGGAATATATATAATCATTGTCATGATTCATCAATCCCATATATGTTAATCTAGCACTTTCTACTCTATGTCTCACATATGCAATATTGATGGTTTTCAAAATCATTTGCCTTTTTGATACTTGTTATCCTTCTCGGAGCATCCCATTTAATCACCTTCTCCCTTGTGGATATTTTCTTTTGATGCAATGATGAGATTGTGTTGGAAGTTCATCTACATACTTTTAAGATAAAATTGAGCTTTGTGCTATGCTTTTAAGCAAAGATCTTATTGGTGTATCTATAACTTCCTTTTGGATATCGAGGTCTCAACTTTGCTTCCATTTTTGTGTGTGCATATTTCTTCGTGGACTTAGTGTCTACTTAGAAACGTATACACATGAGAATAGTTACATCTTTAATTGGTATTCCAATTCTCTAGTGACCACCCCTTGTTCTTTTTTTTGATTCTTTGGTGGTTTCTAATTGGCACAAGCTTTGCTTTATTTGTTATGCTTTTACATCTTAATAAGCTTGTGGACCTATTTGCTCCTTCTTTTGGGTTGTGTTTATGGAAAGACATGATATGCACTATGTGCCACTTATACTGAACGATTACGTTGATGCTACGCATCTTTGCATAAGTCTCCTAAAAGGTCTCTCTTTATCACACCCGTCTTTTTCGGTTGAGCAAGTCTTTATTTGTTACTTCTTGCTTGTGTTGCTCAACTTCTTATTTGTTGCAAGATGTTTTGCGTTTTTTCTTATATGCTCTCTTGCGAGTGTTTGTGTTCAAAATTTCTGAGAGGGAGTGAGGATTCCATGTTGTGCTTACCATATTAAATTGCAAACCCTACCGTGTGCACGTACCTTGGGGAGTTCCCTCTTGATTTTTAGAACACCTTTTCGGATCCTTTTGATTGCTTGCTTCTTTCGTCGAAGTATCTTTCTCTTTGATATTCTTTTGCAATATTTGGATCCTCGATATAGTTTGATCTCCCTCCATATATTCGTCATTGAATATGTGCATTTGATTTCACTCATATCATGAGAAATGCACACATTATGGGGGAGTTCTTATTATATTGGCCTTCTTGATTTTTCACCCATTTCGGTGATGGATGCCAATGGGGGAGAAGTTTAGAGGGTTTAAGGGATTTGGTTTTATGCTTTAGTTTCGTTCTTAAGCATTTGCCTTTCTTGCTTATGCATCCTTGCTCTTTGTGTTGCATGGTTGCTTAATTCATTATATAAACCCTCGTAAAAGGGATTGTCATCAATTACCAAAATGGGGGAGATTGAAAGTGCATGGTGTCCCCATGTATGGTTTTGGTAATTAATGACAATCCTTATGGACTAATGTTTGTGTTGAGTTATTCTTGTAGGTTTGTCCATTGGCATCGCTTGAACTCCATGTGTTGGATTCAAGGTTGTATGCCATCAAGATCATTGATTATAATGGACATATTTGATATGATCAAGAAGAAGAAAAGATACAAGGTTGATCAAGACTAAGTGCAAAGAGTGGATTCAAGTTGATCAACACACAAAGCTAAATGATATACCATGTGATCCAATGGTATGGTAAGAAATTGTCCATATAGCTTTGTGAACTAACCCATTATGTGTGTGTGGCATTCCTTTGTTGGGTTTAGGTATCTCTCCATGGGCTTGCATCAAAAGGAAGATTTCTTATAGCTCATGGAGGATGACGTCAAGTGGTGATCGTCATCAAGGTTGAGATGTGCAAGTTCAAGATGGGCATCTAGAAGATTTCATGCTTGAAGCTTGCAACCCATTTGGAGATAATGGTCAAGTGAAGATGTTCCTAAGAGAGGCACTCCCATCTTGGTGTATGGGGGAGCGATTTGTGAGTCTTCACCAAGCAAAGCGCAATCAAGAAAGGTGGTCCACTTGAAGAGGACAAGATCGTCATCATCTAGCTCAAGTGGAATGCGCAAGGCAAAGGTATGTTCTTGATAGGGTTTCTATTTTACCGGTCTCGTGGTGTTAGCGGGAGACCGGGTTATAGGATAGATACCGTACTATCAAGAGGGGCTCTCAATTGAGTAACTTGATCGCATCTTTGTGGAGAGCTCAAACCTTTGCATACTTGGCATATTATGTTTCTTGGTTCTTACTTGGCTTTTCTCCTTGTTGGGTTTTGGTGATTGTTGTGATCTTCATGACAAGCCCAAGTTCACCGAAAACGGATTTCGTATGGAAAACTTGTGCGTTTTCGGTTTTGGAGGTTTTACCGGTTATTCCCTTTTAGAGAGGTTTTACCTTTCCTCATTTGGTCTTATCCTCCTTTGTTGGACTATGATGTTTCTCTGCATGATCTTATTGTGCTCTTCGTTACGATTCCAACGAGCCCAAGATCATCGAAAACGGAGTCCGGATGAAAAAGATATTGCAGTTTTCATATCTCTGTTTCTGTCAACCGGAATATCCGGGGGGCGGAATATCCGGGGTCTGGGGCCGGATATTCCGGCCCTAAAATGGGTGTTTACCTCGTTTCGAGCCCCGGGTGCGTGCCTCTGGTAAAACCGGACATTTGGGCCGGACATTTGGGTTTCTAGGCCGGATATTCCGGTGGCGGGATATTCCGGCCCCAACTTGGACCGGAATATCCGGTCCCCTGTTTCTCCAACGGCCATATTTTTGGGAGGGGTATAAATACCCTCCTCCTTCCTCCAGCTCTTTAGCACTGCCCAGCACGATTTGTTTTCTCTCTCCTTCATTGTTGCAAAGCTCAAAACTACAAGATCTCCCAATCCCTCCACCCAAACTCGTTGATCTTTGGAGGATTGAAGGAGAAGACCTAGATCTACATTTCCACCGAGCCGTTTCTCCTCTAAGTGAGTGGAACCCTTTCGATCTAGTTCTTGAAGTTCCATTTGTTGTGTTCTTCTTTGTTCTTCCTCTCTTCTCCCCCCACAAGCATTTGTTGCTTTTGGTGGGATTTGGGAGTGAAGGACTTAAGCACTTCTTGTGTTCTTGCCTTTGCTTTTGTGCATAGGTTTGCCTTTGCTTTTGTGCATAGGTTTGCTCTCTCCACGAGGATTCGTGGAAGTGAAGATTGTGAGCTCGTTACTCTTGGGTCGTTGGACCCTAGACGGTGTTCTTGTGACCTTTTGTGGTCAAGGCCTTTTGTGGCTAGTTGGGACCTTTTGTGGTCCACTTGGGAGCTCCCAATCCTTTTGTGGGTTGTGCCTCAAGATTGTTGTAAGGGACTCGATTTCCGCCCAAAAGGAAATCAATAGTGGAAGGTGAACCGAGCTTTTGTGCGAGGTTCATCGGAGAATAGGGTGAGGCGTTTTGTGGCATCTTGAGTTTCATACTCACACCCCTCCAACGAGACGTACTCCCCTAAAAAGGAGGAACTCGGGAATACATCGTCGTCTCCACGTGCCTCGGTTATTTCTATACCCGAGCTCTTTACTTATGCACTTTACATTGTGATAGCCTTCGAGCTTGAAGTATTATATCTTGCTATCACCTTGTTACTTGTCTTGCTTAGCATAAGTTGTTGGTGCACATAGGTGAACCTAGTTTATTTAGGTTGTGTGCTTGATAATTTAAACACCTAGTTTTATTCCGCATTTATCAAGCCTAAACCGGAAAAGTTTTAAACGCCTATTCACCCCCCCCCCCTCTAGGCGACATCCTTGTCCTTTCAATTGGTATCAGAGCCTGGGCTCTCTTTTAGGGCTTTACCGCCTAGAGAGTAAAGATGTCGTTTAGAGAATTAGTGCACAATCCCACTTTTAAATTCGATGGCACTAGTTATGATGTTTGGAAAATTCGCATGCTTAATCTTTTTAGGGCCATGGGTCCAAATTATATCATGAGTATTGTAGATGTGGGTTTTTCTCCTCCAAAGGATTCGCAAGAATTATCTTTAGAGGAGGAGAAAAACTCTCATCTCGATACTCAAGTATCTAATGGGCTTATATGTGTTTTGAGTGATGTAGTTCTTGCTTCAATCATGCCTTTCCGGAACGCTCATGAGCTTTGGACCAAGCTTCAAGATAAATATGAAGTGTCCAACATTATTGAGGATGATTGTTGTCCCTCCACCTCCGGACGTGACGAGCTCACTTATTCTTCCACTTCACCAACATGTGATTTGTCACAAGGTAATGACATGGTGAGTGGTGATAGAAATTGCATTGTTGATGGCGAATCCTCTATTGACTATACATCAACTCTATCTCATTGCAATGATCTATCTTTGGACTTAAACACTTCTAGCAACCCAAATGTCTTACATGCTAGTGTTAATGGTCCTTGCATATCATGTAATAGTTGTTTAACTAAATCTCATGATGATATGCTTCATATGTCTTGTTGTCGTGAAAACAATACTTCCATATCCTCCATTTCGTGTGTGGCTAACAATGTAGAGGAAAACCAACATTTGTTGGAACAAGACATGGATCTCAATGGTGCTTCAAGCTATTCTTCATCTTCATCGTCCATTTCTCACTTTTGCCTTATGGCTAAGGAATAAAAGGTAGCTTCACCTTTGGAACCCTCTATACCTTGTGATGATGAGGATGAGGATTATTATGGATTAAAAGAGAATGATATTGACTCCTTAAAGGAGAAGAGTGAGATGGTTTTTAATGCTCTCCCTAAAGGTAGTCAAGCTTGCTCTTACTTATGTGAAATTTTGTGTTTTGCTATTAAGTGCAAGGATATCATTGAAGAAAAGGGGAGACTTGAAAGAGAATATGCTAATGAGATTGCTTCCCTTACCATGGCTATTGAGGAAGAACATGAGCTTCGAGTTTCTCTTGAGGAGAAGCTTGAGAATATTGATGAATCTCAAAATGAAACTCTTTCTCAAATCATTAAAGAACATGACCATGCTATTAATAAACTACAAAGTTTTAGAGAAACAAAAGGTCGTATTTGGTGTTGGTCATAATAGACTAAACGATGAGCTAGAGACGCTCTCCAAGGCTCACAAGGCCTTGGAGAGTGAACACTCTACTCTCACCAAGTCTTTTGAACAACTTCAAATACAATCTACTAAAATTGATGCACCTAGTTCCTCTACTTCTTCATGTGATCATGCTAATATTATTGAGGAAAATGCTAGGTTGAATGATGAGCTTGCCAAGTTGTCTTCTTCCATTTCTAATGCTAATGATGCTTGTGCTACTAACTCCACTTCTTGTGAAGCATCTATTTTGAAGGAGAATGTTGAGCTAAGGGCTCAACTTGAGTTGCTAACTAGCAAGTATGGGAAATTGGAAGAAAGTCATGAAAAGCTCTCTAGCTCTAATGAGGATCTTCTAGCATCCCATGCTAGGCTAAAGTTAGCTCATGAGGCTATCACTACAAAGGTAAAATCTTGTGAGCCTCATGTGGACAAAGGCACAACTTCTACTAGAAAGGCTTTATTGTCTTGTGCTAGTCCTAGTGATTCATCCACTCACAATGTTGCTACATCTTGTGATGAATTACTTTCCATGCCTTGTTGCTCTAACAATGAAGCATCTACTTCCTCTAGTGTTTTTGTTGATACTAACCATGTAGAGGAAATCAAAGAGCTCAAGGCCCAAGTCACTTCTTTGAAGAAAGACTTGGAAAAGCGTCATGTTGGGGATTCTACACTTGACAATATGTTGAGTGTTCAAAGACGCCCCAATGACAAGAGTGGACTTGGATTCAACTCCAATATCAAGAACAAGTCCCAGTTCAACAAGAAGAAAAAGGGCCAAGAACAAGTTAAAGATTCGGCCAAGATTGTTTGCTTTAAGTGCAAAATTGAAGGGCACCATGTTAGATCTTGCCCTTTGAAGAAGAAGGCTCATAGTGAGAAGCAACAAGGGAAGAAGGCTCAAGTTCAAACTCAAGTTCCTCAAGTTAAAGAATGGCCTCTTCCCAAGAAGAATCAAGCTACCCCTCCTCAAGTCAAGATTTCAACTAAGAAGAAAGGAGGAAGCCAATGTTGCTACTTATGCCGAGAGAAGGGCCACTTTGCTTCTTCATGCACTAATGGTACCTTATCCAACCCCACTATTATTGATGATGATTATTCTCTTCGGAAGGATAAGGTTGGCAATGTGTTTGCCAAATATGTTGGTACTCAAAGTGGTGTCAAGAAAAGAACCATTTGGGTTGCCAAACCTATTGTGACTAACCTCTTAGGACCCAACTTGGTTGGGGACCAACAAGCTAAAACTTGATCAATAGGTGTTGTTGGAGGGCATTGGAGACTTGGCTACATTATGAAGAATTAAGGGATCTTCATCAAAAGTATTCTCTCAAGCCAAGTCATTTGGATTATATTGTTCTATCTCATATCCAATGTTCCTCCTTGCGGCAACTTTTATTTAAATCATATATACATTGAAAGTTGCTTGCACCCTTGTATGTGTTAGGTTTTGTAACTTGCTAGTGTTGGTATGTGTTGTGCTCTCTACTTACTTATCTTGAGTAATCAAGATTGTGTATGTTGGTTTGCACACCATTTACTTGTGTTGAGCCTTATTGCTTTTATTTGATTTCTTATCTTGTCGGCTCTCCTTTTGAGAGATTAATGGACTATCCTATTTTGGAGGAGTGATATGCTTCGTGCACTTCACAATCCTAAAATTGTGTATACATGAGGAATACCACTTAGTGTCGATATTTCAATGTTATCTATTCTCTATGTGGTATGTCTTGCTCATGAGAAATTCAAATTCTATATTATCCATTAATTTCTCAAATTGGTTTTTGCTTGCCTCTTGTTTTAAAATAAATGGATTATCACATTATGGGGGAGCAATAAGCTATGTGCATATTACAAGCCTAGAAAATGTGAACATGTGAGGTATTGCCACCTAGAATTGATATTCTTCATTATCTTATTCCTATGTGGCATGTTTCTCAAACAAGTTCCATAGTTGCTAAAATGATTTTGTTTAATCACACTTTTGGATCTTGTTTGTGATGGAAGTTCTTGATATGGCTTTCCCTAAATATGTTCTCATATATCTTTTTGGGAAACCAATTGCTTCAAGCTATTCCTTGGAGTTGCTTTGCATGATCGCGTGAATATTTGAAGCTATCAAGAATATCTATCTATCTAAGCATGGCTTTTAATTCCTATCCTTCGCCATATGCTTATGCTTTGTGAATATGATCTTGAATATATCTTTGCAATCCACCACCGAGAAATATCTCCATACATTACTTGTCTTGTCAAGTGATAATCATATTTGTGGTAAATATATTGATCATATTCACTTTGTCTCTTGTTTTGAATTGCCTTATTTGATTGCCAATGATTTGTTTTGATCTAACTCTCATTTGTCTTCCTTGTATCTTTTGGATCCTTTATTGCTCTACACAAAATTTATTTTGTGCTTTCTTGAGTTGGGGAAAGCAATGATCCAATTCTTGTGCATTGACATTCAAAAGTCATACTTCTTAATAATGCACTATTCTCTGGGAAGCTATCCTACTTCGAGTAAAACACCGTTCTTTAAATTGGTATTGCAATTTTTTGCCTTTCTTGAACATGACTAGTGTTTGAATAATATATATATATGGAGAGTAATGATCTCATGTGTGCGCATTTTGTATTCAAATGCAAAATCATAAATAATGCACATATCTTGGGGGAGCAATCCTATATGCTTTTTGAACATTTGTTGTCTTCATTTGGTATTGGATCCCGATGACATGTCTCCTTGGAAGACAAACATTTTTGTCTTGGTACTTTGTGCCATCATAAAAAGTGTAGAGGGTTTGGTTTATTCCTTGATGATATTTTCATCAATTGGTTTCTTGCTTTCATTTGGTATCTTTTCAAAGTGGTGTCTTCAATCATGTGTTTATTTGGATCTTTGATATAATTTGGGCAATTTATTTCCTTATCACACTTGTGTGTGCTTTCTTGGTTTAATTGGTGTTTTCTCCAAATTGTGCATGCATATTTACTATATGTATATCTTATGGCATGCTTACTTTGTTGATCCAATATATAGGATAAACTCCATCAAATCCTAAATGGCTAAGATGTGCATGAAATTCAATTTCATATTAATATGCACATATTTATGTGGAGTTTGTCCTATGTATGGTAATGCTCTAACTACTTTGGACCCAATTAGTTTGGGAACCATGTTGTACTTAAATTTGTTTTAGGTACACTTGAGATGCATTGGAAGCTTGTCTCATTTACAAGGAAGGTGTTATCACCATGTGCTTAGTGGAGCCAAGCTCGGATGATCATGAACTCTTATCTTCTACATCACCAATGCTATCTCGGTAACTTGTATCTACCTCATGCATACTTTTCTAGTTTCCAACCTTGTGTAGGTTGTTTTCATGGCATGAATCTCTTTTGTTAAAATTCATTTGGTTCTTGCAAAATAACTTTGTTGCAAATGTGGGCAAGCCGGGATGATTACATATCAAGGGGAATATATATAATCATTGTCATGATTCATCAATCCCATATATGTTAATCTAGCACTTTCTACTCTATGTCTCACATATGCACTATTTATGGTTTTCAAAATCATTTGCCTTTTTGATACTTGTTATCCTTCTCGGAGCATCCCATTTAATCACCTTCTCCCTTGTGGATATTTTCTTTTGATGCAATGATGAGATTGTGTTGGAAGTTCATCTACATACTTTTAAGATAAAATGGAGCTTTGTGCTATGCTTTTAAGCAAAGATCTTATTGGTGTATCTATAACTTCGTTTTGGATATCGAGGTCTCAACTTTGCTTCCATTTTTGTGTGTGCATATTTCTTCGTGGACTTAGTGTCTACTTAGAAACGTATACACATGAGAATAGTTACATCTTTAATTGGTATTCCAATTCTCTAGTGACCACCCCTTGTTCTTTTTTTTGATTCTTTGGTGGTTTCTAATTGGCACAAGCTTTGCTTTATTTGTTATGCTTTTACATCTTAATAAGCTTGTGGACCTATTTGCTCCTTCTTTTGGGTTGTGTTTATGGAAAGACATGATATGCACTATGTGCCACTTATACTGAACGATTACGTTGATGCTACGCATCTTTGCATAAGTCTCCTAAAAGGTCTCTCTTTATCACACCCGTCTTTTTCGGTTGAGCAAGTCTTTATTTGTTACTTCTTGCTTGTGTTGCTCAACTTCTTATTTGTTGCAAGATGTTTTGCGTTTTTTCTTATATGCTCTCTTGCGAGTGTTTGTGTTCAAAATTTCTGAGAGGGAGTGAGGATTCCATGTTGTGCTTACCATATTAAATTGCAAACCCTACCGTGTGCACGTACCTTGGGGAGTTCCCTCTTGATTTTTAGAACACCTTTTCGGATCCTTTTGATTGCTTGCTTCTTTCGTCGAAGCATCTTTCTCTTTGATATTCTTTTGCAATATTTGGATCCTCGATATAGTTTGATCTCCCTCCATATATTCGTCATTGAATATGTGCATTTGATTTCACTCATATCATGAGAAATGCACACATTATGGGGGAGTTCTTATTATATTGGCCTTCTTGATTTTTCACCCATTTCGGTGATGGATGCCAATGGGGGAGAAGTTTAGAGGGTTTAAGGGATTTGGTTTTATGCTTTAGTTTCGTTCTTAAGCATTTGCCTTTCTTGCTTATGCATCCTTGCTCTTTGTGTTGCATGGTTGCTTAATTCATTATATAAACCCTCGTAAAAGGGATTGTCATCAATTACCAAAATGGGGGAGATTGAAAGTGCATGGTGTCCCCATGTATGGTTTTGGTAATTAATGACAATCCTTATGGACTAATGTTTGTGCTGAGTTATTCTTGTAGGTTTGTCCATTGGCATCGCTTGAACTCCATGTGTTGGATTCAAGGTTGTATGCCATCAAGATCATTGATTATAATGGACATATTTGATATGATCAAGAAGAATAAAAGATACAAGGTTGATCAAGACTAAGTGCAAAGAGTGGATTCAAGTTGATCAACACACAAAGCTAAATGATATACCATGTGATCCAATGGTATGGTAAGAAATTGTCCATATAGCTTTGTGAACTAACCCATTATGTGTGTGTGGCATTCCTTTGTTGGGTTTAGGTATCTCTCCATGGGCTTGCATCAAAAGGAAGATTTCTTATATCTCATGGAGGATGACGTCAAGTGGTGATCGTCATCAAGGTTGAGATGTGCAAGTTCAAGATGGGCATCTAGAAGATTTCATGCTTGAAGCTTGCAACCCATTTGGAGATAATGGTCAAGTGAAGATGTTCCTAAGAGAGGCACTCCCATCTTGGTGTATGGGGGAGCGATTTGTGAGTCTTCACCAAGCAAAGCGCAATCAAGAAAGGTGGTCCACTTGAAGAGGACAAGATCGTCATCATCTAGCTCAAGTGGAATGCGCAAGGCAAAGGTATGTTCTTGATAGGGTTTCTATTTTACCGGTCTCGTGGTGTTAGCGGGAGACCGGGTTATAGGATAGATACCGTACTATCAAGAGGGGCTCTCAATTGAGTAACTTGATCGCATCTTTGTGGAGAGCTCAAACCTTTGCATACTTGGCATATTATGTTTCTTGGTTCTTACTTGGCTTTTCTCCTTGTTGGGTTTTGGTGATTGTTGTGATCTTCATGACAAGCCCAAGTTCACCGAAAACGGATTTCGTATGGAAAACTTGTGCGTTTTCGGTTTTGGAGGTTTTACCGGTTATTCCCTTTTAGAGAGGTTTTACCTTTCCTCATTTGGTCTTATCCTCCTTTGTTGGACTATGATGTTTCTCGCATGATCTTATTGTGCTCTTCGTTACGATTCCAACGAGCCCAAGATCATCGAAAACGGAGTTCGGATGAAAAAGATATTGCAGTTTTCATATCTCTGTTTCTGTCAACCGGAATATCCGGGGGGCGGAATATCCGGGGTCTGGGGCCGGATATTCCGGCCCTAAAATGGGTGTTTACCTCGTTTCGAGCCCCGGGTGCGTGCCTCTGGTAAAACCGGACATTTGGGCCGGACATTTGGGTTTCTAGGCCGGATATTCCGGTGGCGCGGATATTCCGGCCCCAACTTGGACCGGAATATCCGGTCCCCTGTTTCTCCAACGGCCATATTTTTGGGAGGGGTATAAATACCCCTCCTCCTTCCTCCAGCTCTTTAGCACTGCCCAGCACGATTTGTTTTCTCTCTCCTTCATTGTTGCAAAGCTCAAAACTATAAGATCTCCCAATCCCTCCACCCAAACTCGTTGATCTTTGGAGGATTGAAGGAGAAGACCTAGATCTACATTTCCACTGAGCCGTTTCTCCTCTAAGTGAGTGGAACCCTTTCGATCTAGTTCTTGAAGTTCCATTTATTGTGTTCTTCTTTGTTCTTCCTCTCTTCTCCCCCCACAAGCATTTGTTGCTTTTGGTGGGATTTGGGAGTGAAGGACTTAAGCACTTCTTGTGTTCTTGCCTTTGCTTTTGTGCATAGGTTTGCCTTTGCTTTTGTGCATAGGTTTGCTCTCTCCACGAGGATTCGTGGAAGTGAAGATTGTGAGCTCGTTACTCTTGGGTCGTTGGACCCTAGAAGGTGTTCTTGTGACCTTTTGTGGTCAAGGCCTTTTGTGGCTAGTTGGGACCTTTTGTGGTCCACTTGGGAGCTCCCAATCCTTTTGTGGGTTGTGCCTCAAGATTGTTGTAAGGGACTCGATTTCCGCCCAAAAGGAAATCAATAGTGGAAGGTGAACCGAGCTTTTGTGCGAGGTTCATCGGAGAATAGGGTGAGGCCTTTTGTGGCATCTTGAGTTTGATACTCACACCCCTCCAACGAGACGTACTCCCCTAAAAAGGAGGAACTCGGGAATACATCGTCGTCTCCACGTGCCTCGGTTATTTCTATACCCGAGCTCTTTACTTATGCACTTTACATTGTGATAGCCTTCGAGCTTGAAGTATTATATCTTGCTATCACCTTGTTACTTGTCTTGCTTAGCATAAGTTGTTGGTGCACATAGGTGAACCTAGTTTATTTAGGTTGTGTGCTTGATAATTTAAACACCTAGTTTTATTCCGCATTTATCAAGCCTAAACCGGAAAAGTTTTAAACGCCTATTCACCCCCCCCCTCTAGGCCACATCCTTGTCCTTTCAACCTCCTCCTCCTTCTCCAGATCAGACACCACCTACAGATCCTCCACCACCTCCAGATCGGCCACTTCCTCCAGATCGGCCACTTCCTCCTCCAGATGGGTTTCTGCTGGTAGATCCGCCGGAGGTGCTGCACCACCACCTCATGAATGACCTCCTCCACATCGGCCTGGCTCAGAAGAAGCCGGGCATCACCGGAGGAGGAGGGCGTCAGATGGTGGCGCTGCCGCATCATTAGGGGACGCATGGCCGCCTCCAGATCGACCTTCCCCTCACGAAGGGCTGCCGCTAGAACGGTGCTGCCGCGGCGGCTAGAGCCGTGGCCGCGATGGCCGGATCTAGAAGCGCCGACAGAGGAAGCCATTAGAGAGAGTGAGGAGAGTTGAAAGCCACAGTGTGCAGCGGCTAGGGTTGGAAGAGAGACAAGTGAGAGAGTGATAATGAGACCGAGCCGGCAGTATATATAAGCGCCACATTGGCAACGAACATTTTATATAACCGTTTCCATTGATTTTACACCAGCGAGAGACCACTTAGCAGCTAGTGCTACTACATACGGACTTGATAATGAAGTAAACGATTACATATATGCTACTACTAGCTAATGCTACTACTAGCAGCTGCTGATGAAGACTCGGGCTCGTCGTCCCTGTACATGAGTGCGTCCCTCCGACATAAGGTACCGTCGAAGATGTTGATGAAGAACCCATTGTCACCGTCGAACTCGAAGCACAAAAAGTGCCCCTGCTCAAGCTTGTACGCTTGGGCGAATGACTTCCATCCCTGGCCGAGGTACAAATTCCCCCCGGCACTCACGGCCGTCTTCACCGCCCAGCTGCCGTTCTCGCAGTCCTCCATCTTCAGATGCATGGTAGCTGCCACCATGCCTTGGAGCTTCTCTGCGAACGCTATCGGGAGCCTCAGGAGGCTCTCGATGCCCTTGTACAGGATAACCAAGAACTCAAAGCCGCGCAGCTCCGGGGACATGTCTTCAGAGGACGGTGAGGGCGACACCGACGGCGTGGTGCGGCTGCGCCTCCTACCACGGCCGCGCCCACGTCCACGACCGCTGATGGTACCTCTCGCCGGGGACATGTCTTCAGAGGATGGTGAGGGCGACACCGACGGCATGGCATTGCCGCTGCACCCCCTACCACGGCCTCGCCCTCGTCCACGGCCGCGACCACTGCTGGTACCTCTCGCCATGGATTTGGACGGAGGAGATATGGCGAAGTTTGAATAACTATAGGCGATGGACTGGGGCTTCAAAGAGACCGCTGCCTGGTACCTCTCGCCATTTATACTCACGGGTCTGCTCCGCCCACCTCCCCATCTGCCCATTCGCTAGCCCCCACGTATCAACATTTTCAACGGTTGGAAATTTCTATCCGTTACCATAGAGGCAAATATTGGAAATTGACAATTTTATTAACCGTTGCCAATATAATAGGTGACGGAGATTGGAAAGGGTCTGTTGCCAATGTAGGCGGGCCTGGTCAGGTTTATACGCACCGGCCGCGTGGAAAGCGCGATTCTTCATCGCCTAACACCTGCCATTTCCATATAGGGGTATCCGATGTGTCGTTCTGTACTTGTGACGGAAGCATAAACAAGGGTTTGAGAAGACAAAAAGTAGGTTGTATTGATAGGTTGTCGATTGTTTGCTTAATTTCAATCGGCCATCACCTCTCACATATATATGAGGCGGCTGGACTTCCCGTACAAGTATTGGACTTCTACAATGTTTACAAGTCATAATCTAAGTCGAATCCATCTCTAAACTAGGCAACTTCTTGGCCGGCTTCGTTGGCTTCAAACATGCTGGTTACTTGGAAAGTTGCCTTTTCCTGGCTTCAAACTTGCCTTTCTTTAGAGATAAGATACCTTGATCGGCTTCGTATTGGACCCGGACTTCAACATCCGTCTGTCTTCTTTTAGAAAGTTGCCTTCATTTTCCAGCCTTGATCTTGGAAAGTTGTCTTCTTTCTTGCCGACTTGTATTGACAAAGTTGGTTTCTCCTCTGCCGGCTTGTTTTGACAAAGTTGAATTATTTTCTGCCTTGTCTTGACAAAGTTGGTTTTTCCTTCTTGTCTTGACAAAGTTGGCTTCTTTTCTGCCACCTTTATTGCTTTCCTTTTGACTTAGCTTGATAGGTCTTCAGGCGACTTTGCACTCCTGAATCCAGCTTCCGCCTTGTTCCAGTTGCCGGATTATTGGCTGCCTTCTTCTGGCCATCTTTTTCTGGAAAGTTTCCCAGATCACCATTTTAGCTTTCTTTGCTGCCTTCTTCAAGCCACCAAGTCTTCCTTGAACCTGAAACTGGCAATCTGTCAAAAACGGGTGCTAACATATGTCCCCCTGTTTTCTAATAAAACTCTCTGGTTCATCGCACAAAAAGAGGTTTTGTTCTTCTATTTCTCATGACCTCGTTTTACTTGCTCGCAGTTCAGTTGACATCATATATATGCAGACTTCACACATGAATTAAACACCTATTTTATCTTAAGCTGATGGTTAGTTTCAATAGGGGTAATAATACTAATAACCATATGAAGATTTGAATATCAATGATATTTGCTTTTGTAGTAAAACTATAGGTTAACAAAGAATTATCTAGCAGATAAACTATCTGCAAGTAGTCTAATTTGGTGAGGGGGCACCATAAAGTAAGAATACTGGCCATTGCTCTTATGGTGGCATTACTCTCATTGCATTAGCCACGAAGAACTAGAACCTCACAACGAAATCAGGACTCCTACAAATGAACGCACAGGGATGCTATCAGTAGCTAAATCGAGAAGAGAAGAGAACGTCAGGCTCTAGATGATTAAATGTAATGGTTTGCTCATTCAAATCGACCAGCATCATCGGATGCTACCTTCGGTTCAGATGGCGATGGTTCCTCCTAGCCTTACAACTATGTAAATCAGCAATCAAAAAACTATCTAACCTAGACAGCCAAAGAGATAATAGTTGGAAACTTGGAATGTACTCCGCAGACTAGCATCAGTTTAGAACATGGCAGATCTGGTGGTCATCCAATCAGCATAGGCAGCACAATCCAAGGGCGGCGTGGTCACCGCGAGTCGAGGCCGTTGTGGATGCATTCACCACGGGATGGGTGGCACGACGCCGTCACCTCCGCTGGCATGGCCATGGCCACCAGGCTCGCCACGACCATGGGTGCAGGCACTCGAGAAGGGGAAGAAGGAGGGAAGCAGCGGAGTAGAAGAGACTAGGAAGCGGCGGAGTGGGGAAGTTCGGAGAGCAGCAGAGCGGGGTGGGGCATGGCGCAGCGGAACAGAGCAGCGCGGTGGATCGAACTGGGGAAGAAGCTTCGTTGAGAAAGGGCAATTTTTGTCGCGCGGGGCTTGGTCGAGCTTAGCTGAAATTTTGCCTTTACGTGCCACCACTCTAGGGAAAGTTCAATTCCAAAAAATAATTGGCTACAAAATCGTCTTTCATTATTTTTTATGAAACGTAGTACAACACAGACACTCACCCCTATGAACCCACACACGCACACCCTACCCCTATGAGCATCTCCGAAAGACCGATGAGCTCTTGGTAAAGAGCATAACCCCATAGTTTCTAGATTATTACTCTGTAAATGTGAATTTGCAACAATGACTATGTTTGTCCTATTTAAAACAAGTTGCCATATTTTACCTCTTAGGTAACTTTATGACATGTTTAACAATAGTGATGTTTTCACTCCATGGCTTTAGGGAGCACGACTTTTTTAATATTAAAAAATTAACATCTTGTTGCGCTCGAAATGCGTCACACGAACACGTCCTTGTGTACCCGCGGTGCCGGGGGAGATACTCCGCAACTCGCCCCGCGGGAGCCCGGCTTCCAGTGCGATACGCAAAACTGTAAGCCGACGCTTTTGATACCAGATGTCCCAGCCCCTCGGGAAGCCCCGTCTGAGAAAGCCGGCAACAATTGGCTGAACTAAGCCAGGCTTGGCCGCTCTTAGCTCGGTTTTCGATATCCGGTGAAATCTAAGCGAAGTCGCCGAACAACGGAATCATAAACAAGGGTTTGAGAAGACAAAAAGTAGGTTGTATTGCTAGGTTGTCGATTGTTTGCTTAATTTTAATCGGCCATCACCTCTCACATATATATGAGGCGGCTGGACTTCCCGTACAAGTATTGGACTTCTACAATGTTTACAAGTCATAATCTAAGTCGAATCCATCTCTAAACTAAGCAACTTCTTGGCCGGCTTCGTAGGCTTCAAACTTGCTGGTTACTTGGAAAGTTGCCTTTTCCTGGCTTCAAACTTGCCTTTCTTTAGAGATAAGATACCTTGATCGGCTTCGTATTGGACCCGGACTTCAACATCCGTCCGGCTTCTTTTAGAAAGTTGCCTTCATTTTCCAGCCTTGATCTTGGAAAGTTGTCTTCTTTCTTGCCGGCTTGTATTGACAAAGTTGGTTTCTCCTCTGCCGGCTTGTTTTGACAAAGTTGAATTCTTTTCCGCCTTGTCTTGACAAAGTTGGTTTTTCCTCCTTGTCTTGACAAAGTTGGCTTCTTTTCTGCCACCTTTATTGCTTTCCTTTTGACTTAGCTTGATAGGTCTTCAGGCAACTTTGCACTCCCGAATCCAGCTTCTGCCTTGTTCCAGTTTCTGGATTATTGGCTGCCTTCTTCTGGCCATCTTTTTCTGGAAAGTTTCCCAGATCACCATTTTAGCTTTCTTTGCTGCCTTCTTCAAGCCACCAAGTCTTCCTTGAACCTGAAACTGGCAATCTGTCAAAAACGGCTGCCAACATATGTCCCCCTGTTTTCTAGTAGAGCTTGCGTACTAGAAAATATTCAATGTAGAAGTTTTTGTCTAAGGATGATGCTTAAGCTCATCGACCATGTGCTAAGGGCGATATATGTATATCGGCCATACATACAACTCGTGCAGTTTGCCACACGCTCGGGTGGAATTTCTTCAAGTATTTCCCATTGATAGCTCGAGGCAGCATGCCGCGTTCCAATGTCTCCACCAGATAAGAGTTGCCGGGTACTATTCTCGCGACTCGCAGTGGCCCTTCCCAGTTTGGGGACCATTTGCCAAATTTCCGGCTTCTGGAGCCAACTGGCAATATAACTTTCCAGACCAAGTCGCCAATTTGAAAGTCTTTAAGATGGACCTTCTTATTGTATGTTTTTGCCACCCGCAACTTTTCCTTCTCGATTTCCCTCAAGGAAATAACACGCTTGTCGGCTACTTCATCAATATTATCCATCATCAAGCTGCAGTAGTCTTCAGCTGACAAGTCATTTTGCTTAGCAAACCTCAAGGCAGTCAGATTCACTTCTATTGACAAAACGGCTTCTTGTCCATATACTAACTCAAAAGGTGTTGTCTTGGTTGCTCCATGCCTTGAGATTCTATGAGCCCATAATGCTTTGGACAGCACTTCATGCCACCTCCTCGGATGGTCATGTACCTTCTTCTTAATCAACTTGATCAAGATTTTATTGCTTGACTCGGCTTGTCCGTTGGCTTGTGCATAGTAGGGGATGAACTGAGCATCTTGATTCCAAGTGATTCGGCAAATTGCTTCACCTCCTTTGCCATGAAGGAATTACCTTGATCTGTGGTAAGAGTCTGTGGAATGCCGAATCGATGGATAATATGTTCTGTAATAAACTGAATCACCTCCTTGTGGGTCATGTTCCTGAGAGGTACCGCTTCAGACCACTTGGTGAAATAATCAGTGGCAACCAACACGAACCGATGCCCCTTGGATGAAGGCGGATGGATCATGCCGACAAAGTCAAGCGCCCAACCCCTGAAAGGCCACGGTTTTATAATTGGATTGAGAAGTGAAGCCGGCACCAACTGAATGTCTCCAAACTTCTGGCAGGCTTCGCATCCCTTGTAGTATCTGAAGCAGTCATTGATCATTGTCGGCCAATAAAATCCTGCTCGCCTGAGCATCCACTTCATCTTGTGGGCCGACTGATGTGTTCCACATAAACCATCATGTACCTCTCCCATGGCAACTCTAGCTTTATTTTCATTCAAGCACTTTAGAAGAAGACCATCAGCTGTTCGGCGATATAAGGCGGCATCCACCAATGTATACTTGAGAGATAGGCGCCGAACTGCTCTGTCTATTTTTCGACTTGGATCTTGTAAATAGTCAATATAAGGTTGTCTCCAGTCGTCCGCCAAGTTGTCATTTGCCCCTTCCTAGCCGGCTCAACAAGCCAGCCTCTTGTTTGGCTTCCTCCAAGTTGGCAACATTTGACTCTCTCTAGCCGGCTCCAACAAGCCGGCTTCCTGTTTGGCTTCCTCCAAGTTGGCAACATGAATTGTTGGTTTCCTTGATGAAGAACATTCCACGACTGACGTGATAGCCGGATGCTTGTTGCGCCAACTCATTGGCAAGCCAATTGTCTTGCCTAGGAACATGGATATGTGGAAATAATCCAACGTTGAAATCATATCCAGGCATCTGTCAAGGTACATGTTGAGGGATCCGCTGTTGCACTGACAAATCTTGGCCACTTGCTGGACAATAAGCAACGAATCTCCATATGCCTCGACATGAGTTACCCCTGCGTCAACTAAGATTTCTAGCCCGAATAGAAGTGCTTCGTATTCGGCTTCATTGTTAGTGCATAAATAGTCAAGACGACAAGAGGCTTCAAAAACAGTACCGTGTGGTGAGATGTACACAATGCCAACTCCTTGTCCGCTGCTGCAGACTGAGCCGTCAAAATAAAGCTTCCACGGTACAGCCGACACAATATTTAAGCCGGCTTCTTGCTCCAGGTCAATCCGATGTTCAACAATAAAGTCAGCTACAATTTGGCCTTTCATAGATTTTAGTGGTTCATAAGCCAAATCATATTCAATCAACCCGTACGCCCACTTGCCGATTCATCCACTAAGAATCGGCCTTTGTATCATGTGTTTGAGAACATCGGTCTGACCAAAGACTTTGCATTCACTGGACAGCAGATAATGGCGCAATTTGGTGCAGGCAAAGTAAAGAGACAAACACAACCTCTCTACAAAGCTGTACCTTGACTCGGCATCCAGCAAACGTCTACTCAGATATGTGATGACGTACTCTTGTCCTTCGGCTTCCTGAGTTAAGGCAGCTCCGATCACTTTGTCCTCAGCAGCAATATAAAGCCGGAAAGGCTGACCATGAGCCGGCTTCCTGAGAACTGGAGGAGTAGACAGGCAAGTTTTTATCTTGTCAAACGCCTCTTGCTGCTTTGCCCCCCAGGTGAATTCATCATCGTTCTTGAGCCGAAGGATCTGTGTAAACGCATCAACTTTTCCAGACAAGTTAGCAATGAATCTTCTCAAATAGTTTACCTTGCCCAGAAATTTTGCATGTCTCTTTTGCAACCCGGCGCCTGTATTTCTGGATGGCTTCAATCTTTGCCGGTCAACTTCTATGCCATGTTCATGTATGATGAAACCAAGGAACCTCCCAGCCGACACGCCAAAGGCACACTTCAAAGGATTCATCTTGAGCCCGTACTTCCTCATTCTTTCAAACGCCAGCCGCAAGTCGGCCAAGTGATTTGACTCGCCGTCCGACTTAACCACCACGTCATCAATATATACCTCCAGTACGACTCCCAGAAGATCATGAATATCAGGTTCATCGCTCTTTGATAGGTGGCTCCGGCATTCTTCAATCCAAAGTCATCACGGTCCATTCGAACAAGCCAACAAAGCCTGGGCAGCGAAACGCCGTCTTAGCCGAATCTTCTTCGGCCATAAATATTTGGTTGTAACCTGCGTTGCCATCCAAGAAGCTGATAACTTTGTGACCTGAGGCTTCGTTGATAAGCATGTCGGCTATTGGCATAGGGTACTCATCCTTTGGCGTAGCGCGATTCAAATCTCTGAAATCTATACACGCCCTGATCTTGTCGGATCCTTTCTTCTCGACCGGCACAATGTTGGATAACCATTCGGCATACTTACAGGCCGAATAAAGTTGGCTTTCAAAAGCCGGTCTATTTCCGCCTTTATCCGATCATAGATCAGTGGATTAAATTTGCGAGCTGCTTTTGTATGGTCTGAAGCCGGCTTTGATAGGCAACCGATGTTCCACCAACTCTCGGCTTAACCCAGGCATCTCGTGGTATTCCCATGCAAAGCAATCCACGTACTCTCTGACTAGCGCGATTAACTCAGACTTGTAATCGGCCGCCAACTTTTGCTTTACAAATGTCGCCTAGGGACAGTGCCATCCCCAATGTCAACTTCTTCAAGTAAGTCGGCTGATGTAAAGCCTTGTCCCAACTTGTCCATATCGTCTGGTTCTTCAATTGCTTCGTACATATCGTTCCTTTCGGCCCGATACTTGTCCAGACGCTTCTGCAGCCACTCATCGTTTTGATCCATCTACTTGAGCTGCAGCCGATTGCACCAATCGGCTTTAGAGATACTGGCACGAATCCGTCCCTGGTAGCACTCAGGAAGTCAAACCCGGATAGATCACGCCCAGAAAGGCATGTGACATTAGAATGTTGCCAGTCAACAATCGACTCGGCTAATGCAATGCACGCCGATTCGTCAGCATGGATGACTTCAATTTCGTCGTCAACCCATTGCACAAGTTGCTGGTGCATAGTAGACGGAACATACTGGTTAGCATGAAGCCAATCTCGTCCTAGCAGCACATTGTAATTTCCCTGCACCTCAGCAACAAAGAAGGCGGTAGCCAAAGTCTTGCTTCCTACTGTGAGCTCCAAGCTGATAACTCCTTTGGCTTCTACCCTTCTCCTCCTTCGAACCCATTTAGCACCATGTTCGTCTTCATCAGGTCGTCATCATCTAGCTGTAGCTGCTTGAAGACAGAATACGGCATCAAGTTTACCACAGCGCCGCCATCAACCATCATCCTGGTGACCGGCTTACCATCAATATGCCCTCTGACGTACAGAGGCTTGAGGTGTTTCACCAGCTTGTCAGGTTTTTCGAAGACAGCATTTTTGGGTCCAAAGTTGATTTGCGCGACCTCGCCTTCTTCTTCAACAGCACGGAACTCAGCCGGCAAGTAATACACCATGTTGATATCCATGCCCGTTCGAGCCGGCGATTCTTCATAATCTAGCAGATCTTCATCTGTCAAATTGACTGACTCATCTATTGCCGACTCTGACATTGTTGGTTCTTCTTCTGCCTTTTCTTCCATTGCGAGGTCTCGAATTTCAAGGTCTTTACTTGCCGGCTCCTCTGTAGCCGGATCTTGGATTGCCAGCTCTTTGCTAAACTTGCCATCGCCAAGTCTGCTGCTTCGACTTCGTCAGCCCATGAAGAATAGGTGATAGCCGACGTGGCTGTCGGTTCTATTTCACTATCGACAGCAGGACTCATAGTAGTTGCGGAAGCCGCTATAAGGACTGGCCTAGGAATCCACCTTTGAGCTGGCAACATTGGTCTCTCAGCATTGAATTTGACGTCCCTGTATCGCTCAGCTCCTTCTTTTGCCTTCTCCCGGTTCCTTGTCCTTTGCAGTTTCCGCTTTTGTGTCTTCGTTATACCTGGCGGGCACCACTTTGGCTGAGTATATTTTGGGTCCCGGGGCTGAACTGTTGCGGCTTGACTGGAGCTAGCTTCATGGTCATTGGTTGCTGCCTTTGGCACGATAACAGGTATCAGCTCGCTGTTGGCCGGCTCTATGACCGGGTCCTTCAACTTTAGTACATGAGTTCCAACGACCAATAAGTTGTCTGAAACCAATCCGCCTTCTGGCTCCGCCTTTTTAGAACCTTGCGCCTTGATCCGCCAATATGACGAATCCCCAGGATACACAAGCCGGCTCTGCACGGGTTGCCAGATTGTTCTGTGTTTGAACTCGTCAGCCGGCCTACGCCGGCTGCCTTCCTTGACAGATGGCGACCTTGGTCGTTTCCCATACTGCCACTGGCGTGATCTTGACCCGGCTTGACGCACATACTTGTTCAACAACACGTCAAAAGTTGGCTTCACCTTTCTTGGTCTATATTCAACCTGGTTTGTCTTCCATCTGCCAACTTCCGGGCTCTTGGGTTTGATAAATCTAGGCGGCGATTTGTCTGACCGTGGTCCTTGCCCCCCGAGTGCAGGGTTATTGACGGTAATCTTGATGACTTCACCCCCATCAGGTTGCCAGCTTACTGTAACTTGTCTTCCTGCCGCCTTGTTGCCGGCTACTTTCCTGGGTTCACCAACAACAACATTAGATCTATTAGCGGCTTCGGCTGCCTCTGGCCGAAGCAGAACTTTCTTTCCCTCTAGGTCTAGCACGTTTACTGGAAACGGTTGTGTGTCAATCGCCATGCCAGCAAAGCTCAATCGTCCATCATTGAGGGCCGATTGGATCTGTCGACGAAAATCATTGCAATCATTAGTAGCATGAGAGAAAGAATTGTGATACTTGCAATAAGCCCGCCGCCTTAACTCATCAGGCAATGGTATAACATGATTGATCCTTATCACTTTATCCTTCAACAAGGCATCAAATATTCTATCACACTTGCCTACGTCAAAGCTACATTTTATTTCATCATCCCGATTTTTACGAATCGGCTTCAAGTCATCGCACATGTAAGGTTTGGCCTTGCTGGGCCAAACAAACTCGGCAGCATAAACATCGGCTTCATCACCGGAGTCGGCCTCATTTTGACAATATTAAACCGGCTCCTGCTCATCCGATGCGAGTCTTTTGACTCATTGACCCGGCTTTCTTGGGCCAGAGCTCTCTCTTGGACTTGGCCAACAGACAATAATTCATGTCCTTCTAACCTCTCTTTCAGGTAGACCTAAGCCCATTGAAAACCAAGTCAGCCATGTCTCTTTCAGTTATCACCAAGCTATAACATCGGTTTCTAGTGTTTCTAAACCTCTTGATGTAATCGGATACCGATTCATCTTGCTTTTGCCTAACCGATGTAAGGTGGGGCAACTTTAGCTTTATTTCGCCGGCAAAGAAGTGTTCATGGAACTTTTGCTCTAATGAAACCAGGTATGTATAGAATTGGGAGCTAAAGCCGAAAACCAAGAAAACACAATGCCGGTTAAGGACAACGAGAACAAACAAACTTTAATATGATCATGATTAGCTTCGCCTAATTGAGCCAAATATTGACTAATGTGCTCCCATGTTGTCTTACTATCCACCCCATTAAATTTGGCAAATTCAGGGACTCTATAACCAGGTGGATAAGGTTGCAGATCAAAATAATCGGGGTAAGGCTTAGTGTAAGTCCTATGTTTTGGCATCACCCCGAGTTTGTCAAAAGCTATCTGGTCCAACCTTCTCCTAAACTCGGCTAACGAATCGTCCATAACGGCCGATTCAGCCGTCACAAGAGAAGAATTGGCGACAGGGCCAGCTTGCACCCAAGTAGCCGAATTTTGATTTGGCATTGACTCATGACCCAAAATCCGCCTTGTTTGACCTGGCTGGTTTGTCGGATTAGGCACACTCTGGATAGGAGTTGGACATGGCAGCGTAGGCACAAGTTGGTTTTCCCTGCTTTGACCGATCGGTTGTTTGTCCGATGGTTGATCATGGGGCGTGTTTTTCTTAGCCTTTTCATGTTCTAGCATAAGATCGTAAACATTGGCGTGCCTTGCGAAACATGATATTGAATTTCGGCTATCTGTTCAGAGGAAAAAAGGCTACTACTTACAACGGGTTTGCCGATGTTGAAGTCCAGCGGTACAAATTCCGGCTCCTTGATCGGCGAGATTACACCTTGCCGATCTACCTTGAAGCTGGATAAGTACAGGTCTTGATCTTCTTGATCCCGCTTGGCTCGCAGCGCCTCGAACTCCTCATCTCTCTTCTTCTTCCACGCCTCCAGACCTTGACGTTGTTCTTCCGACAACTTCTCGAGAGTTGGCTTGATGATGTTATCGGTATTGATACCGGCGGCGTCGGCCTTAGAACTGGTCATTGTTGTCCAATTTTTTAGAGCGAATTGTCCCCAGCGGAGTCGCCAAAAAGTGTGTTGCGCTCGAAACGCGTCACACGAACACGTCCTCGTGTACCCGCGGTGTCGGGGAGATACTCCGCAACTCGCCCCGCGGGAGGCCGGCTTCCAGCGCGATACGCAAGACAGTAAGCCGACGCTTTTGATACCAGATGTCCCAGTCCCTCAGGAAGCCCCGTCTGAAAAAGCCGGCAACAATTGGCTGAACTAAGCCGGGCTTGGCCGCTCTTAGCTCGGTTTTCGATATCCGGTGAAATCTAAGCGAAGTCGCCGAACAACGGAAGCATAAACAAGGGTTTGAGAAGACAAAAAGTAGGTTGTATTGATAGGTTGTCGATTGTTTGCTTAATTTCAATCGGCCATCACCTCTCACATATATATGAGGCGGCTAGACTTCCCGTACAAGTATTGGACTTCTACAATGTTTACAAGTCATAATCTAAGTCGAATCCATCTCTAAACTAGGCAACTTCTTAGCCGGCTTCGTTGGCTTCAAACTTGCTGGTTACTTGGAAAGTTGCCTTTTCCCGGCTTCAAACTTGCCTTTCTTTAGAGATAAGATACCTTGATCGGCCTCGTATTGGACCCGAACTTCAACATCCGTCCGGCTTCTTTTAGAAAGTTGCCTTCATTTTCCAGCCTTGATCTTGGAAAGTTGTCTTCTTTCTTGCCAGCTTGTATTGACAAAGTTGGTTTCTCCTCTGTCGGCTTGTTTTGACAAAGTTGGCTTCTTTTCCGCCTTGTCTTGACAAAGTTGGTTTTTCCTCCTTGTCTTGACAAAGTTGGCTTCTTTTTTGCCACCTTTATTGCTTTCCTTTTGACTTAGTTTGATAGGTCTTCAGGCAACTTTGCACTCTCGAATCCAGCTTCCGCCTTGTTCTAGTTGCCGGATTATTGGCTGCCTTCTTCTGGCCATCTTTTTCTAGAAAGTTTCCCAGATCACCATTTTAGCTTTCTTTGCTGCCTTCTTCAAGCCACCAAGTCTTCCTTGAACCTGAAACTGGCAATCTGCCAAAAACAGGTGCTAACACATCCAATTTGTCCTCAAACACATATGCACATGTTCTATAGATCAGTATTTTTGTCAAATAATGCGTTAATTTTTAGGCTACAAAAGTAGAAAAATTGTGGTTCCAAAAGGGCAAAAAACAACAACTCCATTTTGCTCCACACATTCGTTTCTTTCTTTGTGTAGATAGTTGTTGAGAATATACGTTGATGAAAAATGTGCGTACATACTACACAACTATAATTGCACGTCGATGGAACACTTCGCTCTCTGACCTAGCCGCCAAGAGAAAGACGATTAGGGAGGCGATTGTTTTTTGCCTAATCTCCATCGGCGAAGGTGCTGGTCCCCTCTCCCTCCGCCCGCTGCTCTGGCGGTGCGAGGGAGGGGGTATCCGGTTCCTCTGCTCTGTAGTTAGGGTTTGGTTTTGTATGTCGTGGTGCTTCGTTGGGGTGCTAGAATCTCTGTCTCGGACGAATAAATCTGCCTCAGTGATATGTCTCCAACGTATCCATAATTTCTGATGTTCCATGCTTATATTATACCAATTGCTACATGTTTAATATACACTTCATATCACTTTTATGCATTTTCTGGGACTAACCTATTAACAAGATGCCACAGTGCCAGTTCCCTGTTTTCTGCTGTTTTTGGTTCGAGAAAAGTACTTCTGCGAATATTCTCGGAATTGCACGAAACAAAAGGCCACGTCCCTATTTTTCCAACACGTACACGAAGTCCGAAGGAGAGACGAAGAGGAGCCAGGAGGCGGCCAAACCACCTGGCGGCGCGGCCCCACCTCCTGCCGCACCAGCCTATGGTTTGGCCCCCTCGGGACTACACCGACGCCGCCCCTTCGCCTATATATTGCCTCAAATGCGAAAACCCTAAAATACCAAGTCATATTCCACGAAGAGTTCCGCAGCGCCGCCGCCATCGATGACAAGTTTCGGGGGACAGAATCTCTGTTCCGGCACGCCGTCGGGACGGGGAATTGCCCCGGAGTCATCTCCATCGACTCCACCGCCATCTTCATCGCCGCTGCTGACTCCCATGATGAGGAGGGAGTAGTTCTCCCCCGAGGCTGAGGGCTCTACCGGTAGCTATGTGGTTTACCTCTCTCTCCCATGGTGTGATCTTTATGTGATCATGAGATTTGTAATCTAGTTGAATAAGTAGATGTTACTCTTTATCTATTATGCCACTCTAGAGGTTACTTTAATATGAACTCCGGAATCACTCTCCACGGTGTGACGGTGACAGTGTGCGCATCGTGTGTGACTCCTTTATGACGTTGTGGTGTTTGTTTACTCAGACTTTGAGGTGTGCTTTTGCAGCCCTACGCAATGAATGGTGTTTGTTATCCAACAAGAGAGTGTTTAAGAGTAATATTTATTTATTCAATTATGTTGTCATTGTTGAGAGTGTCCACTAGTGAAAGTATGATCCCTAGGCCTTGTTTCTAAGCATTGAAATACCGTTTACAACAAGTTCTGCTACATGTTTGCTTGCTGCCATTTTTATTCCAGATTGCAATTACCACTTATAATCACCCATATTACTTGTATTTCACTATCTCTTCGCCGAACTAGTGCACCTATACATCTGACAAGTGTATTGGCTGTGTTGGGGACACAAGAGACTTCTTGTCGTGGTGGGATCACGGCAGATGCCATAGGTATGGCTTAGTTGGGGCCGAACGGTCGTTGGGGGAATCCGGGGAGGGTTTATGCACTCAAGATGTGCACAAGCAAGAACATGCAAGAAACCTCAAGAACATGAACAAGAAGCCAAGAAAGCCAAGAACACAAGACACCACGATGTACCCAGGTTCGGGGCCTTCGTGAGGAAGTAAAACCCCTACTCCTGCCTTTCCTCTCTCAATATATCAGTGTAGTTCTCGTACAAGGTGCTCCTCGAGCTGTATGATGCTGCCAAGTGAGAGCTCTAGATGGAAGATGAAACTATGAAGGGGGAAATGAGCTAGGGTTTTCGCTCTCCTCTCCTGGAGGTAGAGATGCCGCATATATACACAGGCCGAAGTACATTTTTACCCCTGCCTACAACTGACAATGGCATGGCCAAAAGGTAGAAGACAAGCCTCTGCCTCCTGCCAGCTCAACGGCCGAACTGTCAGGCCAGCCAGGCCTAGCTTTCCTCTTCCGGTCATACTTCAGTAGCCTGCCGAGGTCTAGCCTGTAGACCTTTCCCGAAATAGCCGAGTCAGCTCCTAGGCCCCCGAGCTTCCGGGAAACCCGTGGACGGACCTCGCCGTCCTCTGACGTTTGGGGCTACGGGCTCTGCGGCGCCCGTGACTCCTCTGACATGCCTCGATACTTGCTGCTAACCTCGGCTGGCCGGTCACTTATACGTCGGGCCACGCTTCATCTTGGCTCGGGATACTCCGGATCCTATACCTCGGTAGATAACACCTTGTCCTTGTGGTAACTAGCTGACTGCCCCAAGGTTCATACCTCGGAGGCTATACCTCGGATGATTCCTCCGACGTTCACCTTACGTCGGATGACGCCTCCTGCGTCTTTGCTTAATTGCTACCTCGGACGGCTTACAGCCTTAACCTTACATGTCTTTACCTCATCTTTAGCCTACCCGGGGGTAACCCCCCGACAGTAGTCCCCGAAGCTGATGTGGTCTTGCAGCCTCGGATGAAAGGCCGCATCAGGTTCAACCCGAAGCCACATGCGCTACAATGTTTTGCAGGTTACCGAACCAATACTCCGAGAAATCCATCGGTCTGTTCCTCGGGCCATACTGCTTTTCCGAAGTATCCGCCGAGATCTCGGACGTCAACCCCTCGATTTCTGCATCTTACTGACTTCGGTCAGAGAACACTGTTCACGTGTCCCATCCGTCACTTCCTGGTCCACGATAGTCAAAGCACTCGAGTGCTTTCCACCACGCGGCCCACGTCAGCGGAGGTTTCCCGCTTGCGCCGCTTCACGCTCCAGTAACCGCGCCGCACGACGGTTTGCCTCCTGCAACCGATCCTGTGGCCTGCTCCACCGCTATCTTCGTGCCACGTGGGCATTTGTGCACAAACGATCCCACTCGCCGCTCCGATAACCGCGCGGTAGTGCGCAGTTACCGCCCGCGGTTATAAATACGGGCCCAGGGCAGTGCTTCCCTCTTCTTCCTCATTCACTCGCCGTCTCGCCTCCATCGCAACCAGCGCCGCCGCTTCCCGTTGAGAAGAAACGCGTTCCCGCCGCCGCCGACGAGCAGTTCCTTCGTCGCCGCTGCGACCGCGTCACCGGCGCCGCTCCTCAGCACCTCGTTTTCACGGTATGTACTCCCTTTCTTGATACCCTAGGCATTGCTCTAGGTTTCTTCCTCTTCGCGCTTTGGTTCTTCATATGTTCTTGAATAAAATCTATTTACCTCCTCCGGTAGATCTTACTCGCATACTTTTTGGGTAGAAATGGTTTCATGCCTCGGATAGATGTTCGCCTAGCATATATGCCTCTATGTACATAAGATAGCCACCAAACTCCTCCTGAGTTAGCCAAATATACTTAGATTCCAGATTCTTTTTCCTTTGCTAAACTTCTGTGCATTCTCTGCAGATTGATTCTGCCGAGATGTCTCCTCCTGAGACTTCGGAACAAACCGAGGTTCCAGACCTCGAACTGGAGGTCGGAGAACGAGCCGGCTGGGAAGGTTCGGATGTAACTCCGGACGAAATCCAGTGGCTCAGGGCGACTCGGCGGATTCCCGCCGGGGTAGAGTGTCGCCTGCCAGAGGGCGAACTCGAGCCTCAAGTCAAGCAAGGGGAACGGGTGGTCTTCGTCGCGCACTTCAGCGCGGCTTCGGACTGCCCGTTAGTGACTTCTTCCGGAGCTTTCGACAAGTTCGGACTCCAGGTTCATCATCTCCCCGCCAACGCCATCACCACTCTCTCCTGCATCGTTTCCTTCTCTGAGGGATACCTCGGCCTCGAAGCCACGGTAGACCTCTTTTCTCGCTACTTCCAACTCAAGCGGCAAGTGATCCCGGATCCAAAGAACAAGGATCTGCCCAAGCAATTAACCGCCTGCGGAGCTGCCACCATAGCTCCTCGCCGAAACTCCATCTTCCCACGTATCACTACTCCGGACACCGTTCGCAAGTGGCTCCGGACGTGGTTTTACGTGAAGAACTCCGGCGAAGAGGACCTCCTCAACCTGCCGGTGTTTAACCTCAGCCCTCCTACAGAACAGCTCAACTGGGACTACACTCCCCCTCACACCGGCGAACTCAAGGCCATCCATGGGTATATTGCGAAATGGCAGGACCCGGAGGACCCCGGGAACGACGGGAAAGTCCTGACGGCCGACGACCTGGCCTGCACATTCGTGAAGCGCAGGGTCTCCCCTCTTCAGGCGAGGTCTCACAAGATCTGCCACATGAGCGGTCTTTATGACCCCACCCGTCATACGCACGTTGCACTGGACAACGCCGCGGTAGCTCGGCGAGTCCGAGCTATCACCAAGTCCAAGATCTCCGACGCTTGGACATGGGGAAGGGAACCCCACTACCGGACCAATCCAGCGAAACAGGTACGCTATTCCGACGTTTTCTTCGATACTTCTTTACCACCGAGGTCTTGCTACCGACGTTCACCTTGACAATTTTTCTTCCTAACTCCTTTTCATATGTCTGCCATACAGCTGTTCGCCCGCCAGACCGCCGAGGATGGAGTCCATCCTGCGGACCACTTCGGCAAGGATCTCCCTGTCGAGGACCCACCATCCAACGTGGACCCTGACGACGAGGATTATATGCCCATTGCCTCGGCCCGCATCACCACCGCGGGTAAGCCTCAAGCACAAGCTTCAGTTCAAGAGATTTCGGATGACGAGGAGGGGTTCCTCGTCATGGAACCAATAAACGCGGTACCTCTCTCCCGCCTTCCTCACCTTCCGAACTTTACTCCAGCAACCAGCCGGAAACGCGCTGGTGCCGCAACTTCGGCCGCCGAACCATCCGCCACTGGAGCCTCCGGACCCACTGAGGCTCCGGTCAAGAGACGCCGGCTGAAGAAGTCCGGACTTCCTCCTCATGCCCGGGGGGCAAGAGGTTTCCTACCTCGGATGGGTAATGCTTTGCTTCTATAGCCAACAATGTTTGTTGTTTAAACATATTATCTCGGTATTAACACTTGACCTTCCTCTTTTCGTTGCAGTGCCCCCATAGACGTGGATCAGGAGGTATCCTCCATGACTGCACCCGTTGGTGCCTCTGAAGCCACGACCACCCCGACGAACTCTCGCCCAGGATCTCCACCGAGGTCTGGCCCGGCCTTGGGGAAATCTGCCCCCACCCGGGTCAGACTTCTCCGCGTCCTCAAACGGATGCCAATCGCGCCAGAACTCCGGCTACCGCCTTGCCGGAGCCTCGACTCTCCCCCCGCAGCCAGACTGCCCGCAACCAACAGCAGCAACAGCAGAAGCATCAGCAGAAGCAACAGCCCAAGCAGCAGCCCCAAAAACCAGTTCGCCAGACTACCTTGCCGTTGGAGAAGGGCAAGGAGAAAGAAAAAGAGACGGTGAAGTCTAAGGTCACCCCCAAACCAACATCTGGGTCTGGCACCCTGACTATCTCTTCTCCCTCAAGGATGCAACCGAGGTCTCCTCCCCCGGTGACACGCCGAATTCCTCCATTCGCCGCACCCATTGATGAGACTGCCCCTCCGGCCGAAGAATATGCTCGGAGGGCATCTCTTATATTGGATAACCGGCCTGCTTCAAGCTCCGAGGCTACTTTGGCCTTGGAGGCCTCGGTTAGGGGCATCGAGCAGGGCGGACCGTGGGGATTTCCTCCTCTGCGCACTGACAGTGACCAGAGCCTCGGCTCCTTGGAACACTACAATGCAGACTGGAATTCTGCAGACATGGACGAGGTCTCTTCTGCCTCCTTGACCACCCAAGGGGACGAGCATCCTGCGGGAGCAGCGCCTGCGCCGACGCATGCTTGAAATGCAAACTTCTGCTTTGCTTGCTACTCGAGCTGTCAACGTAAGTTCCACTTTCTTTACTTTCATGCAGTATCTCCTCTAATATCCACCATCTCCAGTCCCCGAGATTCGAGGTAAACTATTGACGCTCCGCCGGAGTTAAAATTGTTTGGCTTGAATCTTAACTCTCCATTTTCATCCGACGTATCCAATCCATTTTTATCTCACTTTAGCATGCACCTCGGGTACGAGTCCCCGAGACTCCTGTCGAGGCATACCCCGGCAACATTTTCCCAAAGAGTTGACTCCGAGTCCCCGAGACTCTTGTCGAGGTATAGCCTTTCTAACCGAGCTATATTTTTCTTCCTTGCAGAATGCTATGAACGTTCGCACGGATATCTTCCATACCCTCCTGTTTGACCACAAGAAACTCCACGACGAGCACAAGGCCGTCCTTGCAGCGAAGAAAACTTCGGATGACCAGCTAGCGCAAGAGAAAGCCGAGGTAGCTCGTCTGGTAAAGGAACTGAAGCGCATCACTGAGCTGCGGACGTCTGAAAAAGAGCAGCTGCAGGCGGAAAAGGCCAGTGTTGTTGAAACAGAGAAGAAACTTCGGGAGGATGCCGCCAAGGAACATGAGAATGCGCTCCAGTTAGCCGAGGCCCGCGCCACCTCGGCCACCGAGGCTTATGAAGCCCTTCAAGCTTCGGTTAACCAGCTCCTCCCGACGCTGGAACGCATCAACCAAGAAATGGACAGTAAGCTTCTTGCCCCCCTTATCCTTGCTTTGTCCTCAACGTTACTGGCTCTTTGCCGAACTGTTTCTTTCATTATTAACAGGCTATCCTTCTGCAGAGCACTTCACCTACACCCAAATCTCGGCCCGCAATATCACTGCTCAGCACAGGAAGAGGCGTAACGAGACGAACCCCGACTGGACCGTTGAGGACCACATCGTGGCCATCAAAGCTCGGATCCATCCCTTGCAAACCATTGGGTCCGAACTCCTCGACGCAGGTCTGTCTGCTTTCCGAGCCTTATGGCCTCTTGCCGATGCTCCCAATACTACACCCGAGCTCGCCGCCAAGCTTCGTGAAGCCGAACAAAGACTCCGAGAGTGGCGTTCATCTTCAGCTCGCGCTGGAGCTGATGCCGCTCTCAAATTCATCATGACTTGGTGCGAGAAGATCGACCTCGAAAAGATGGACACTCTTCGCCGAGGCTCGCCCTGGTCCTCGGACCCAATTCTCATCAAGCGCCGCGAAAAGATGGCTGCCTTCTTCGCTGGATATGCCAACACAAGAACTGAGCGAAGGAGACACCTACTCCGACGCCGAGGATTACGAGCCAGAAGACGAGGAATACGAAACAGAATCCGACGTCGAGGCCGAGCAAGGTGACGACGGTGAAACCCGCGAAGCAGAAACCGAGGCTTCTCCACAACCTGACGCCGAGGTTACTGCCGACGTTGCCAGCACTTCCCAGGCTACCTCGGCTCCGGACGAAATCCCTGCTGCCTCGGCTGTTGCCGACGTAATTCCTGATGCCTCGACCTGAACTTATGCTTGGCCAAAAAACTTCATTAAATCCCCGGTATGCCGGGACGCAGATGTAATCAAACTTAAGTAGTTCCTTTGCTACCTCTATTACTATTATGCTCATCCGAACCATGCTTTTCTAAGCTTTATGTCGAATCCTTTTGAATGATTGCTCGAGTTTACTTTCGTGTTTACTATATTTGGCATTCTTTGCTCTTGTCTGCCATTCTGGCGTTCGACAGTCGAGTCACAAGATTGTTGTTCATAGCATACAGTACTTGGTAAATTCCGAGGTATGTTTCAAAGTCATCCGACATAAAAAAGAAGTAAAAACAGGGGTTAGTAAACGACATATGCCGAACTGTCTTTTTGGACCGAGTCCCCGAGTTCATTTTCATGTTTCCCATGTTCTTTCGTCTTTGCTCTTGACTGCCATGCTGGCGTTCGTCAGTCGAGTCACAAGATTAGTTACATAGCATACAGTACTTGAAGTTTGAGACGAGGTTCAAAATAGTCGGCATACGAACGAAGAAAGAGTACAAAAAAGAAACATGCAATCATAAGAGCGAGGCAGTCCCCGAGCTCACTCTCGAGGTGCCGAAGTTTTTATTAAAGATCAGCCGAGGTACATACATTATTCCTTCAACAGTAGAAGGGTCGGAGTAGAGCTACATTCCATGGACGCTGAAGCTCCAATCGGGTCTATCCAGCCCATCTCCCCTTGGTTCCTGTGCATCTATAAGATAGTATGAATCATTGTGCAGAGCTCGGCTCACAATGTATGGTCCCTCCCATGGAGGTGACAACTTGTGCCGACCTTTGCTGCGCTGACAAGCCTCAGCACTAGGTCTCCTTCATTAAACTTTCGGGGTTTTACATGCCGGCTTTGATAGCGTCGGAGACCCTGCTGATATATTGCTGACCGAGATAAGGCCAATTCTCTTGCTTCCTCAAGCAAATCTACAGCATCTTCCCGAGCTTCTTTAGCCTCGGCTTCTGTGTACATTGCCACTCTGGGCGCATCATATTCAATGTCGGTTGGCAGCATTGCCTCGGCCCCATAGACCATGAAAAATGGCGTATAGCCAGTTGATCTGTTCGGTGTGGTCCTTAGACCCCACAGAACTGCTGGTATCTCATCGATCCAACACCCCGGTGTTTTCAACAGTGGTTCTATTAGCCGAGCTTTGATTCCGGCCAATACCAATGCATTTGACCTTTCTACTTGCCCATTAGCCTGTGGATGAGCCACCGAGGCTACATCAAGTCGAATTCCCTTACTCATGCAGAACCGAGCAAACTCTCCGACAGCAAAGTTCGTGCCGTTGTCTGTAATGATACTATGAGGATATCCATATCTCAGGATTATTTCCTTCAAAAAGGTCACTGCCGTATGACCATCCACCTTTCGGATTGGCTTCACCTCGATCCACTTAGTGAATTTGTCCACCATCACCAGTATGTGAGTCATATTGCCTCGGGCTGGCTTGAATTCTCCCACCATGTCCAGACACCAAACTGCAAAGGGCCACGTGATAGGAATGGTCTTGAGCGCCGAAGCTGGCATGTGCTGCTGCTTGGCGAACCTTTGGCACCCTTCACATTTCCGAACTATATCTTCTGCATCGGCATTGGCGGTGGGCCAATAGAACCCGTGCCGGAACACCTTGGCCACCAGAGCTCTTGTGCTGCAATGATGTCCACATTCTCCTTGGTGGATCTCTAAAAGCATCTCCTTGCCTTCAGCTGGTTCGACACACCTTTGCAACACCTCGGTCACACTTCTCTTGTATAGCTCCTTGTTGATGATGGTGTATCCCTTAGCTCTCCTCTGGATTCTCCTTGCCTCGGTTGTATCACTTGGCAAACTTCCATCGGCTATGAAGTTCATGATCTGCTCCGCCCATTCCGGCACTGGATGCAGAGGAAAAAGCCTCTCATCTATCTCCATTGGTTCGGTCGCCATGATCTCCTTCATGATTTCCTCCACCATTGCTCGGCCAGTCCCCGAGTGTTGGTGCGAAGTCCCCGGGTCAGACCCGAAGTTCCCACCATCTATCTCCATAGGAAAGGCTCTATCATTCCTCGGATACTGCGAAGCAGTCCCCGAGTCCGGCCAAACGCATCCGACGTCTACCTCCATAGGAATGGCTCAGACTCCGAACTTGGCGGTAAGAAAATTGACTCAGAGTCAGGCGAGGGCTTGATTGAAGGAGTTCTCAAATGGTTCAGTGCTATCCCCGGTGGCACCGGTTCTTTGGATGAACCGAGCTTAGACAATACGTCGGCGGCTTCATTCTCCCCCGAGGTATGTGCTTGTACTCACATCCTTCGAAGAACCCAGACACCTTTTGCACATGAAACCGATACAACTCCATGTTCGCATCCAATGCATCCCAAGTGCCGTGGATTGATGCACCACCAAAGCTGAATCGCCGAAGCATTCTATACGCCGGACACCTATCTCCTTTGCCACCTTGAGCCCATGGATCAGGGCCTCATACTCCGCCACGTTGTTCGACGCCGAGAAATGGATTTGCAGCACATACTTCAACTGGTCTTGCTTCGGCGAGGTTAGGACTATGCCGGCACCTAATCCGACCTTGGTCTTGGACCCATCAAAGTGCATCTTCCAATAATTATAGTCCGGCAAGGGCGGCTCATATTGCATCTCGGCCCAATCGCATAAAAAGTCCGGTAGCGCCTGCGACTTGATTGCATCTCGCCTTTCATAATGCGGAGTATATGGAGATACCTCGATCGCCCATTTGGCAACTCGCCCAGTTGCGTCCTTGCATCCGATGATCTCCGAGATTGGAGCATCACATACCACCGTCATGGGATGCTCTTGGAAGTAATGCTTCAGTTTCTTAACCGCCAGGTATACTCCGTACGTCATCTTCTGGTAGTGGGGTAGTTTTGCTTCGACGTGGATATCACCTCGCTCAGGTAGTAGATTGGTCTCTGCACCGATTTGCCTCCTTCGTCTCGCTCCACCACCACTGCAACACTTACGACCCGGTTTGTAGCCGCAATGTATATCAACATCGGTTCATTCTGCAAAGGGGACGCCAACACCGGAGCAGTGGACAACATCTTCTTCAGCTCATTGAACGCCGCGTCCGCCTGCGGGGTCCAAGTGAAACTGGTACTTTTCTTCATAAGTTGATACAATGGTAAGGCTTTTTCTCCTAGCCGACTTACAAACCGACTTAAAGATGCAAGGCATCCCGTGAACTTCTGCACATCTTTTAAACAGTTCGGCAACTTCATTCTTTCGATAGCTCGGATCTTAGCCGGGTTAACTTCTATACCTCGGCTCGATACGAGGAAACCGAGCAATTTTCCAGCCGGGACACCAAAGGTGCACTTGTCCGGGTTAAGTTTCAACCGATACTTTCTTAAATTTGCAAATGTCTCTTCGAGGTCTTCGATGAGAGTATGCTTCTTTTTAGTTTTGATAACAATGTCATCGACATACACTTGCACATTCTTGCCCATTTGAGAGTGTAAGCACTTCTGCATACACCTTTGATAAGTTGCCCCGGCATTTCTCAAACCGAAACACATGACACGATAGCAATACGCCCCGTACGGGGTAATAAAGGCAGTCTTTATTTGATCATCAGTGTTCAGTGGGATCTGGTGAAAACCAGAATATGCATCAATAAAAGACAACAGCTCACATCCAGCCGTAGAATCGATCACTTGATCAATCCGAGGTAAAGGAAAGGGATCCTTCGGGCACGCCTTGTTCAGGTTGGTGAAGTCAATGCACATGCGCCACACCTTGACTATCGCCGGTTCGTCCTTCTTTTTCTCCACGAGGACTGGATTAGATATCCAGTCCGGATGCAGCACTTCCATGATGAAGCCTGCAGCCAGTAACTTCGCCAGTTCTTCGAGTACCACCTTTCTTCGGTCATCTGAGAGCCGCCGCGTCGGTTGACGCACTGGTTTCACCTCTGGCCGAACAAACAAAGAGTGCTCTGCCAACTCCCTCGGAACACCTGGCAGGTCTTTAGCCGACCATGCAAAAATGTCCCGATTCTCACGGAGGAAGTGACAGAGCGCGCTTTCCTATTTCTCGTCCATGCCAGCACCAATGATGGCGAAACGCTCCGGGTTCTCCGAGTCCAGCGGGATTTTCTTGGTCTCCTTGGGCACCTCGAATGAAGCGCTCATGTCCGGAGTAATTAGTCCGGACATGCCGAGCTGAGTAGACTGCGCCATTGCCACCACCTTCTGAAGTTGCTTCTTCTCCGCCGCGATCACCAAGGACTCGGCTAAACTAGATCCCGCCGAGGCACATTGCATAGCCTTCTTGTAGTCACCTGAAATGGTTATTATTCCCTTGGGCCCCGGCATTTTCATCTTTAGGTAGGCCACATGAGTGGAGATCATGAACTTGGCCAAGGCTGGCCTTCCCAGCAAGGCATGGTAAGGGCTCTGCAAGTCCACAACCTCGAACTCAAGACTTTCAACTCGGCTGTTATCTCGGGTACCAAAACCCACGTCGACCCAAATCTTTCCCATAGGTGCACAAGAGACCCCGGGCACAATACCGTGAAATGTACAGCTGCTAGGCTGCAACTGGTTCGGTGAGTATCCCAGCTTGACCATTGTGTCTCGGTACATGATATTTATGGCACTCCCATTGTCCACCAAGACTCGGGTGAATCTCACATTGTTGGTCGGCCCACAGAACGTCGGATCCACCACCAGTGCATAGTTTCCAGGGCTCGGCATGATCCGAGGTGTATCTTGCCTGCTCCAAGTGATCTCTTGCTCGGACCAATTCATGTATTTCACCACTGCGGAGTTACTGCATTCACCTCCTTGGCACGCCTCAGCATACTCTTCTTATCAGTTGACTCAGTCACAAACACCACGTAACTCTGATGTACTTCCCTATAATCATTACCGGGGTTCTCATACCTCTGATTCTCAAAGGACCACGTTTGGCTTTGGCCGGCACCACCGTTGTTGTTGTTGCCCTGGGCACTCACTGCATTCACCGGTTTCGCCTGCACCATCTTCTGGTTTTGGGCCGCATGCACCGGGGTTGAATTTGCTCCGGTTAAGCTCTGATTCTGCGCCGCTATGGTCGGCTTATGCTGCTGCTGCGCGTTCGGATATTGAGGTCTACGCCATTGGTTCGGTGGCCCACTCCGGTTTGCCCAGCTTTCGCCCCTTCTGCAGCGGTTCGGTGATGAAAACTACACTGCAGAGTGGTATGGTTGGGTGTTTTGCCATTCCTGCCATGATAGATACATGGCCCATTCACCAATGACTCGTAAGTCACAGGTGGTCCGGCCTCCTGCCACTGCTTCGCACCACCTCCCTGATTCTGGTTCTGGTTCGGAGTCCACGCCTGACCCTCAGTCTTCGGTTTCTGGGCGCCTCCAGGTCCGGACTGACTTGGGTTTACAGCATTGACTTGGAAATCTGGTTCTCTCCTCTTTGCCCGAACTCTTGACGGTTATCAAACCTCGGTCCGTTGTTGCGATTGTTCATCGGATTCCTCCTGTTCCGGGCATTCCCATCCAGCAGAGGCTGCATCGGATCGCCAAGGGCATAGGAATCAGCTATCCGAATCGTCTCGGCCAGAGTCTTTGGCATATCTCTCTGGAGCCTCTGCCACAACATGCTACCATACCGACATCCATCAGCAAACCACGCTATAGCCTGTGCTTCGATAACTCCTCACAGGAGTTCCGAACATTGCTCCACCGAGTCAAGAATTCTCGGTCAGTCTCATTGTCCTCCTGCTTGCACGCCTGCAAAAGCTGAGGTCGGTTTGGCCTCTTGTAAGTGCTGGCGAAGTTGCTATTGAATGCCTCCTCTAAATCCAGCCAGCAATTGATGCTATTCTCCGGCAAATTGTTCAGCCAGATCCGAGCAGGACCTTCCAACATGTGCGGGAGATACCGGACCGCCCATCGGCGATTGCCCCCCGCAATGTATACTGCTGAAACATAATCAGCTAGCCAATCTTGCGGCTTGGTGCTCCCATTGTACGGCCTGGTACTCCGACCCAACTGAAACTGAGACACTGGTGGAGGTGGTTCCTTCATGATCCGAGGTCCAAAACACGCCGGACCAGGAGGGCCTTCCTCTTCCAACCTCTCGGACATGTAAATCCGATCTAGCTTGTAGCGCGCGTCACCTGTAGGCAACGTCCGAGCTCCGATACGCTCTCCCAATGCACCATCCACTCTATAGAATCCAGCCCGCTCCATGGCTGAATTTCCATCATCATATCGGTCGCCACCTCGACCGACGTTCTTCGGCTGCGGAACATACTCCGGCTCTTGCTGATACTGCTCCTGCGGCCGGGGTTGCTGCTGATGCCTCGGGGGCTGAGGTGGTTTACCTCGGCCAGCCGACGCTGCTTGCCCACCGTTCTGATTTCCCTGAGCTGAACGGCCTTTAGCTCGGCTTGCATCACCTGGGCCGGGGTCTCCATTGGCTCGGCTAGCGTCCCGACCTTTTGCTTCCAGCTAACACCGGATCGTACACTTGCAGCTGCATCTCCTTGTTCCGACCTGAAGTGACACTCCGGGCACGATCGGCTCCTCCGACGTGTGGAGACGAGGCTTGCCCCTTGGACCCCTGGCTAACTGGCCTAATCGAATGGACCGCCTGCGAACCGCCAAGCCCGGCCTTGCGGAGGGCTTCATTTTGCTTGCTGGCCACATGCACTAACTCATTGAGCCGCTTCTGCTGCTCACGCCATGCATCTCCGGTCAACTCCGATAGCCCGGCCCTTACTGCTTCGGCTGCTCTAAGGTTCTTAGCTGGTGAACTATACACCGGCCTACCAGTAGCCGACCTGCTACTTGTTGCCTTACTCGAGCCCGAGACTGCAGCCCTAACCATCTCCTCATAGAGGTCCTTGCCTCGGTTGAACAGAGCAGCTTTCTTACGCCGCACAACCGGAGTAAAACCATCCTCTATACCATGTGCAGCATTGTACTCCTTTGCTCCATATCAACTGCTGCTTAGCCTCGGCCAGCAACCGAGCTTCTCTCATCACTCTCTGGCGCTCTGCCTCTAACCCGGCCACCGTATGCTCCACACTTGCCTCTACTGCGAGTGGCCGAGCTAACCTATCAACGATAGATTCTAAGGGAAACTTCTTCCCTTGGCATGCCCAACTGCTCATTCTGACTAGGTTTCTCGTACGGAAACTTCGCCGCCCGACCTGATTTCTCAGGCAGCGCGTTGGCGTCGCCTCCACCTCGGCTAGCGCGACTTTGCCAGCATCTGCCTTGCTAGCTGCAGGCTGGTACCAGCCACCATCACCTCCACACACCTCGGAGGGCGAGTAACACGTTGGCCCAAAGCCGCCAGGAGAGGAGTTTCGTCGTCCACGAGCACCTGCTCCGGGTACTCGCGAACCACCTCGACAGCAACGTATGTGGGGAAGCTGCCGAGCATCATGAGGAAACCATCGGTGGGGAAAGGCTTGCCGGCGAAGCACCCCGCATTGTCACTCACAAAGGCAAACTCGCCGATCTTGGCAACAAGGCCAGAAAGAACACACTCAGAGGAGCCCGTCCGGATGGAAACTCCACCCAACGCCTCAATCTGCCCCACGGTGGGCGCCAACTGTCGTGGTGGGATCACGGCAGATGCCATGGGTATGGCTTAGTTGGGGCCGAATGGTCGTTGGGGGAATCCGGGGAGGGTTTATGCACTCAAGACGTGCACAAGCAAGAACATGCAAGAAACCACAAGAACATGAACAAGAACCAAGAAAGCCAAGAACACAAAAGACACCACGATGTACCCAGGTTCGGGGCCTTCGTGAGGAAGTAAAACCCCTACTCCTGCCTTTCCTCTCTCAATATATCAGTGTGTTCTCAGGTACAAGGTGCTCCTCGAGCTGTATGATGCTGCCAAGTGAGAGCTCTAGATGGAAGATGAAACTATGAAGGGGGAAATGAGCTAGGGTTTTCGCCTCCTCTCCCTGGAGGTAGAGATGCCGCATATATACACAGGCCGAAGTACATTTTTACCCCTGCCTACAACTGACAATGGCATGGCCAAAAGGTAGAAGACAAGCCTCTGCCTCCTGCCAGCTCAACGGCCGACTGTCAGGCCAGCCAGGCCTAGCTTTCCTCTTCCGGTCATACTTCAGTAGCCTGCCGAGGTCTAGCCTGTAGACCTTTCCCGAAATAGCCGAGTCAGCTCCTAGGCCCCCGAGCTTCCGGGAAACCCGTGGACGGACCTCGCCGTCCTCTGAGTTTGGGGCTACGGCTCTGCGGCGCCCGTGACTCCTCTGACATGCCTCGATACTTGCTGCTAACCTCGGCTGGCCGGTCACTTATACGTCGGGCCACGCTTCATCTTGGCTCGGGATACTCCGGATCCTATACCTCGGTAGATAACACCTTGTCCTTGTGGTAACTAGCTGACTGCCCCAAGGTTCATACCTCGGAGGCTATACCTCGGATGATTCCTCCGACGTTCACCTTACGTCGGATGACGCCTCCTGCGTCTTTGCTTAATTGCTACCTCGGACGGCTTACACCTTAACCTTACATGTCTTTACCTCATCTTTAGCCTACCCGGGGGTAACCCCCCGACACTTCTTGTATCTTAATTGCAGGGTTGCTTGAGAGGGATATCTTTGACCTCTACCTCCCTGAGTTCGATAAACCTTGGGTGATTCACTTAAGGGAAACTTGCTGCTGTTCTACAAACCTCTACTCTTGGAGGCCCAACACTGTCTACAAGAATAGAAGCGTGCATAGACATCAAGCTATTTTCTGGCGCCGTTGCCGGGGAGGTAAGCGTTGGAAGGTATCTCCTTTAGATTCTGCAATTATTTCTTTTTGTTTCTTGTTTTTATTTTCACTAGTTAGGCTTAATGGAAAACAACAATAAAATTAGAGATCTTTATGAACTTTATATTGAATTAGGACATGATGCTTTTGAAGAGAAAATTAAAAAACCTATGGAGGCTTGTTTGCATAATAGTAGTAGTAATGTTATTAGTATAAATTATTTGGACACCATTATTGCTAAGGTTGTGGAAAAGACTAAGCTTGGGGAAGCTAGTTTATATGAAAATAATCTTTTTTGCTCAGCTATGGAGGAATTATTTTGCCTTGATAATGCTTTGTCTCCAATATGTGATAATTCTAATGATGTTTGTGATATTCCAAATCCACCTGTTGAAAGTATTTCTTTTAAAATACCTATGAAAATTGTTGAAAGGGCTATGAATGATCAGTATGCAGGGGATGGATCAATGCATCCAAGTGCTCACTTGTCGAAACTTACAGAACTTTGTGAGATATTCAAGGTTGCAGGTTTATCAAGAGAAAATGTCATGAGGAAAGTATTTCCATTATCACTTAAGGACAAAGCAAAGGAATGGTATAGGCTGCTGGATGAACAACCTTCGAATTGGAAACAGCTTGAATCTCTCTTTTACTCTAAATTTTATCCTCTTCATGAAGTGCATCTAGATAGGAATTACATTTATAATTTTTACCCTCATGATGGAGAAAGCATTGCTCAAGCTTGGGGAAGGCTAAAAACATTAATACTCAAATGTCCTAACCATGAGCTTTCTGAGGAATTAATTGTTACTAATTTTTATGCAAGGCTTTCGGGTCATTGGAAAGATTATCTAGATGCATGTTCACATGGTTCTTTCACAAGCAAGAAGGTTGAAGCTCGATGGGATCTTCTTGAAAAAATTCAAAACAATGCTGAGGATTGGGAGAATGACAAAGGTAAAGAATCAGGTATAAACTATGAATATGATTGCATTAAGTCTTTCGTTGAAACTGCTAGTTTTCAAGAGCTTAGTGCTAAATATGGTCTTGATTCTCATATTATTGTTGATTGTTTTAGAACCTTTGCTTCTCATATTAATGTTCCTAAAGAAAATTGGGACGTGTATCATGAACCTTTCAAAGACACTTGCATGGAAAATGAAATTGTTGTTAATGATTGCAATAAACATGCTCAAACTTCTGAAAATACTATTTCTTATAAGCATGTTAATTTTTGTGGAATGCATAGACCTTGTGGAATTAATCAAATCGAAGATGAATATTGTATCCATCATAGGAATGAAAAAACTAGAACGTGGTACAAGGCTCTAAGAGATCTTGGTGAAAAAGTTTGTGACCTCCATCCTTTTATTTGTGAACTTTGCTATAAAGTGGGTCATTTTAATTTTCAATGTTCAGGTCATGATAATAGCCTTTCGAATCCAATGATTACTGCAAATTTGTATTGTGATAACATGATCACTCCTAATCAACATGATGAACTTACATTATTTTTGGGGTGTGAAGAGTTATCAAGAAAACTTCCTTGTTAGATATGAGTGATCTTGATATGAATAGTGTGTTGCATGGATGTTATCTCTATTGTGTTAATAATTGCCATGCTAACACCTACATACAAAATATTATAAAGGGTGAGACTTTACCAAAGTATGACAGGACTAATATGTGTTTTGTTCTTATTAATGAGAGAGAGGAATCCTCCCAAGTTTCTTCTGTTGTTTCTAACAATAAACCAGGTTATGTGGAGGAGCTTCCTTTCAAACCTCTCCCTCCTAAAGATAAAAAGGAGAGGGGAAAGAAGAAGAAGAAGAAGAAGAAGAAGAAGAAGAAGAGAGTAAAAGGAGAGAGGAAACGATATCTTCTCCCAAACTTGTTGCTCCTGTTACAATTGATACTTATAATTCTGAATTCGATGATTCTGAACTTGATGATGAACATATGCATGTTATTTATATTAGTGATCATGATTGGGAAAAGCACACTTCTTTTGATATTGAAGATCTCTGGGACACTAATTCTGAAAATGATGATGTTAATAATTGCTATACTATTAGTACTATCCATGTTTCTTCCCATGATGATATAGAAAGCTCTAAGCTTGGGGATGAGGTGTTTGAAAATCCTTTTGCTAGTAATAATTATACATCTGAGACCTCTCCTCCTAGTGAGGTGTTTGAAAATCCTTTTGCTACTGCTGATTATATGTTGATACATCTCCTTCTAGTAAAAATGATGATATGTTTACAGATGAACACACTTTGGAAGATAACTATTCTATTGCTTATGATGATACTATGCCTCCAGTCTTTGATAATTATTATAAAGAATACTATGACATAGGTTATAATTACAATCATCCTCATGAAACTTGTCATGGTTATGGAGGGATTACCCAAAACCATCCCTTTAATATACAACTTGTCTATCATGTTCAAGTTCTTTATGATGATCCTACTCCCACTATTACTAATGATATTGTTTATGCTTATGTGGATAGTAAAGATACTTTTGTGCATATGGATCATGGTAAGAATGTTTCATGTGATGGTTATATTGTGGATTTTATCAATGATGCTACTGAAAGTTTTTATGAGAGAAGGAGACATGGCTTCATATATCACAATAATATTGAATATCCTCTCTTTTTGTTCAAAATTTTGAAGTTGCACTTGTTTTATCTTTCTATGTCAGTAGCTTCATGCTTCAATAATTTGTTTTCTTACAAGATTCCTTTGCATAGGAAGTGGGTTAGACTTAAATGTGTTTGATATTTGATTTTTGATGCTCTTCTATATTCAACTCTTATAAATATGAGAGCATTCAAAATCACTATGCCTAGCTAAAAGGCTTTAAAGAAAAGCGCTTATGGGAGACAACCCATTGTTTTTATTTTCTGTTATTTTTGCTTTTCTTTTTGTTTTGAGTCAAGGTGCTTGTTACTTTTGTAGCAACTCCTTTGTATCTTTATTTTATTGCATTGTTGTACCAAGTAAAGCCTTTATTGAAAGTTGATGCTAGATTTGGATTTCTGCGCAGTAACAGATTTTTGGCTGTCACGAATTTGAGCTTATCTCCTTGCAGAAAATTCAAAAAATTCTGTAAAAAATCACGCATCTTCCTCAGATATGTACGCAACTTTCATTAAATTGGACCAGTTCCATCTGAGCAACTTAAGTGTCTCGAAAAAATTCGTCATTCCAGACTGTTCTGTTTTTGACAGATTCTGCCTTTTGTTTTGCATTCTCTCTTTTACTATGTTTGAGTGGATATCTTTGCTCCACAAAGCATCAGTGGCTATAGCTAATGTCCAGAGGCTTTAATAATGATTGTGTCATCACCGAATATGAGAATTTTTGATTATGCACTAACCCTCTAATGAGAACTATTTCGAGTTTGGTGTGAATGAAGTTTGCAAGGATCAAGAGAGAAGGATGATATTATATGATCAAAAAGAGTGAAAAGACTAAGCTTGGGGATGCCCCCGTGGTTCATCCCCAACCATATTCAGAGAGACTCAAGTGTCTAAGCTTGGGGATGCCCAAGTCATCCCCTTCTTCATCAACAAACTTATCAGGTCATCTCTAGTGAAACTATATTTTAATTCTTTCACATCTTATGCGCTTTACTTGGAGCGTATGTGTGCTTTTATTTTTGTTTGTGTTTGAATAAATTTGGATCCTAGCAATCCTTGTGTGGGAGAGAGACACGCTCCGCTTTTTCATGTGAATACTCATGTTCTTCACTTATATTTGTTGAGTATTCTTAACTAGCTACTGCAGTGCTTTTAGCTCCTGTTTTTCATGCATCTCTTCGAGCCGTTAGCACTTGTTTATAAATACTCTCTTGCTGCATTATATTATCATTTGGAGAGTTTATGTTTAAATAAATTGATTGGTGTTTGTTTGGAAGAAAGAAAATGCTACATGTAGTAGTTGGTATTGTAAAAGACATATGCATTCTTGTAGATCATTGTCTTGTTTCGATTTGATACTTTGCAATAGTTTTGAGCTCTCAAGTAGATCATGTTTAAGCTCTTGCATCATGTAGTTAAATCCTATTAGTGGAGAACTACCGTAGAGCTTGTTGAAACTTGGTTTGCATGTTTCTATCTCTAAGGTCTAGATATTTTCTGGTAAAATGTTTGAGCAACAAGGAAGACAGTGTAGAGTCTTATAATACTTGCAATATGTTTTTATTTGAGTCTTGCTGTACCGGTTTATACTTGTGTTTGCTTCAAACAACCTTGCTAGCCAAAAACTCTGTACTGAGAGGGAATGCTTCTCGTGCATCCAAAACTTGAGTCAAAACCCATGCCATTTGTGTCCACCATACCTACCTACTATGTGGTATTTCCTGCCATTCCAAGTAAATACTTCATGTGCTACCTTTAAACTATTCAAAACTTTATTACTCCTTATTTGTGTCAATGTTTTATAGCTCATGAGGAAGTATGTGGTGTTTTATCTTTCAATCTTGTCATTTACTTCTGACAGACTTTCAACCAATGGACTAGTGGCATATACATCCGCTTATCCAATAATTTGCAAAAAGAGCTGGCAACGGGGTGCCCAGCCCCAATTAATTACAACTTTCATTAATAATTCTCTTCACATGTTTTGCCCTGATTTATCAGTAAGCAACTTAATTTGCAAATAGACACTCCTCCATGCTATGTGAATGTTAGAAGGCACCCGAGGACGAGTAGAACTAAGCTTGGGGATGCTTGATACATCTCCAACGTATCCATAATTTCTGAGGTTCCATGCTTATATTATACCAATTGCTACATGTTTACTATACACTTCATATCACTTTTATGCATTTTCTGGAACTAACCTATTAACAAGATGCCACAGTGTCAGTTCCCTGTTTTCTGCTGTTTTTGGTTCCAGAAAAGTACTTCTGCGAATATTCTCGGAATTGCACGAAATAAAAGGCCACGTCTCTATTTTTCTAACACGTACACGAAGTCCGAAGGAGAGACGAAGAGGAGCCAGGAGGCGGCCAAACCACCTGGCGCGCGGGCCCCACCTCCTGCCGCGCCAGCCTATGGTTTGGCCCCCTCGGGACTCCACCGACGCCGCCCCTTCGCCTATATATTGCCTCAGATGCGAAAACCTAAAATACCAAGTCATATTCCACGAAGAGTTCCGCAGCGCCGCCGCCATCGATGACAAGTTTCGGGGGACAGAATCTCTGTTCCGGCACGCCGCCGGGACGGGGAATTGCCCCGGAGTCATCTCCATCGACTCCACCGCCATCTTCATCGCCGCTGCTGACTCCCATGATGAGGAGGGAGTAGTTCTCCCCCGAGGCTGAGGGCTCTACCGTAGCTATGTGGTTTACCTCTCTCTCCCATGGTGTGATCTTTATGTGATCATGAGATTTGTAATCTAGTTGAATAATTAGATGTTACGCTTTATCTATTATGCCACTCTAGAGGTTACTTTAATATGAACTCCGGAGTCACTCTCCACGGTGTGACGGTGACAGTGTGCGCATCGTGTGTGACTCCTTTATGACGTTGTGGTGTTTGTTTACTCAGACTTTGAGGTGTGCTTTTGCAGCCCTACGCAATGAATGGTGTTTGTTATCCAACAAGAGAGTGTTTAAGAGTAATATTTATTTATTCAATTATGTTGTCATTGTTGAGAGTGTTCACTAGTGAAAGTATGATCCCTAGGCCTTGTTTCTAAGCATTGAAACACCGTTTACAACAAGTTCTGCTACATGTTTGTTTGCTGTCATTTTTATTCCAGATTGCAATTACCACTTATAATCACCCATATTACTTGTATTTTACTATCTCTTCGCCGAACTAGTGCACCTATACATCTGACAAGTGTATTGGGTGTGTTGGGGACACAAGAGACTTCTTGTATCTTAATTGCAGGGTTGCTTGAGAGGGATATCTTTGACCTCTACCTCCCTGAGTTCGATAAACCTTGGGTGATTCACTTAAGTGAAACTTGCTGCTGTTCTACAAACCTCTACTTTTGGAGGCCCAACACTGTCTACAAGAATAGAAGCGTGCGTATACATCACTCAGCTCCACTCCCACACCGGTGGTGTCCTTCATGGAGCCGTCTCGGAGTTGATTGCATCGTGTGTTTGCCGATCCCTTGGATTGGTGGCTTTAATGTTTATGGATGGTGTCGGCGAGGTGGCGGCGGCGACCCATCAGGTGTGTCTCTCCTTCTGTTATGTCCACGTCATGTCGGAGGAGGGAGTATGTGTCGTCCAGGAGTACGCGCAGACGGTTATGGTTGGAGGCTGACAGCTCTAGTTTCCTCCTTCAATGTTGTAGTCGTGCGGGGGTGTCAGTTCTTAAATTCGATGGCGTGTCCAGGGACATGTTGCCCCGGTCTGATTCTTTCAGCGGCAATGGTTTTGTTTCTGGCAAACTACTTTGAAGGTATGTAAAGCTGCAGATCAGCGATGGAGCCGTGTTGAGCTCCGGTAAAGAGGTGATATGTTTTCCATCCCTTTGGTGGTCGCTTCGGTGGTGTCGAAGGAGGAGAATAGGCGTTACTTTTTTTTGCATAGGATTATCCTATCTTTTCAGTTATGTAAGATCGGTGTATATGTGCGTTGTGGCTTGATCATTATCTATAAATGAGACATGTATTACTATAACAAAAAAATACTACACAACTATATAAACATGTATAATTTCAGTTTATTTTGATTTTTAAATGGAGTTTTTTATTTCTTTAACGAGATCCATAGCTGAGGAGCTATTTCTATTTTTCACATGTATACTCCATTTCATTACTTTTCTCGACTGATTAGGCCGATAGCCTAAACTTGCTAGTTTGGGATATTTGCTGTGGCACATGAGCAGTGTGGCGTAGATAACCGAACATGTTCGATGGAATTTATACGACTTACAAAATGGCTATATTTCAGGAGTTGCAAGGGAATTTAACACAATACACTATGCTCCCAGCAAATATGAGCTTGAGTTGTTCGGCGAGTCAACTATCGTGGTTGTCCTAGCAAATATGAGCTTGAGTTGTTCGGCGAGTCAACTATCGTGGTTGTCCTAGAAAATAGATTTAGGTTTTCACTTAGTAAAAACACACAAGCAGTAGATGGGGAATTGTCGATGTCATAGCTAAGGGCAGATTGTGACAATAATTTTTAAATGAGATAAGTCTATCACAAAGTAACAACTATAGAGGGCAAAAATGTTTAATGTTCGGTTGGGTTAAGTTAAAAAAGGTTGTCAAATCGAAGTACATGCGCAAAACCATCAGTGAGATGTTCCACAAGTTAGTTGTTGATAACCATTATTGGTGATTCGCAATGAAAAAAGAGTACCATTATTGACACCACACATGTCCTGATGTCCAGGTCTTTGTGGTCAACATGGAAAACACTGGCTAAATCCAACAGGAACATGCCAAATACTAGTAGCTATGCAAAGATAACACATCCCTTCCTCTCTTTTTTTTGGAAAAGAAGGCAAAAGTTTTGCGGCATAGCTCGCGATACAAAAGCCTACTCTTGTGGCATGAGTGAACTTAAATGGTTAGCACCACTATACTCCACAAAGCCGCCTCAACCTTGACCTTATCAACTATCATAGTCGGGAATGATAGGGAGGCTAACAATTTCCGCCTATTGCCATTGACATAGTTGAATGATTCCCACTATGGGTGAAGGATGGCCAAAGCGACGTGTCCACCAAGATAGCCCGATGAAATTCCAAATCCTCACTAGCACATGAAAAGACGGTGTGCCGTGGATTCGGTCTATTACAAAGTTGGCAAATGCCACAATTAGGCCAACTGTGACATTGGAGGCGGTCGACCATACAACCTCTGATCTTGGAGGACCCAAGCGAAGAGTTTGCACTTGGGAGGGGGCAATTCTTCCAAAACCACAATTAGGCCAACTGTGACATTGGAAGCAGTTCAAATTCAGGATAGAAAATGATCAGTAAATTGCATGTGGATAACTTTTCTATCAGTTTAACGCAGGATAGACTGCATGTTGGTTCAGTTTTCTATCAGTTTAACTGCATGTGGTTCACAAATGCAATGCCCAAACAAACGCAAAACTCCGAACATCAGCGACTGATCCTGTCTTTGAGCTCACCTTGCCCCCTGTCGCCGGCGGCCACGGTGGCCGCACGCAACACGCCGGCGCCGGCGTCGAGGGAGGCAGCCACATTTACCTTCAGGATACCATCACTCGCGGTCTGATCCGATGAAACCCGAGCATCAGACTGTGTACCAGTAGTTCGCCCTCTCCCGTGTTCCGCTCATGAGCATGCAGCCGCGGCCCCTGGCGGCGGACCGGCAGTGGTGCCATCTTCCTCCAGATGCGCGCATCATTCCCCCGCAGCGCCTCGCTCCTCTCCTCCCGGTCACGCTCAAGTCATGTGCTGCCCTCGTCGCTTCCCTCCACGCGCTCGCGCTCCGCTCTCGCGTTCGCCGAATGCTTCGTCGCCAACGCGCTCATCAACCTCTACTGCAAGCTCCCGACAGCGTCGTGTCCCTCCCCCGAGATGATGGCGCGGCAGGAGGATCGGAGGCGGCTGCGTTAGAGAGCGGGCGGATGGTGTTTGACGAAACGCCGGAGAATGACGCGGCGTCCTGGAGCACACACTGGTTGTTATGGTGTGCGAAGAACGGGAGGCACCAAGAGGCTCTCTACTTGATCAGGGAGAGATGTAGGGAGATGGGTGTAAGCCTGACTCGTTTACCTTGTCGAGCGTGCTGCCGATATTTGCTCAGTGGGCTGATGTCAGGAAGACCAGGAATGTGTTTGGTGGGTTAGATGGTAAGGTGTTCATAACCAGCTCCCTAATTAATTGACATGTATTGCAAATGTGGATACATTAGCATTGCTCGTCGCATCTTTGTTCGGATTCAGTCACCTTGCATTGTATCATGGATTGGACTGTGATGATCATGGGACATGCATTACATGGTCCAGCAAGAGAAGCTCTGGTGTTGCTTGACATGATGGAGTTGGCAAATGTGAAGCCCAACGATAGCACCTTCTTTGCAGTCTTGACTGCATGCACTCATGCTGGGTTGTTTGACAGGATGGGTTGGAAGTATTTCAACAGTATGTCAGACTATTATGGTATTGTTCCTTCCCTTGAGCATCACACAGCCCTTGTAGACATCCTTGGTCGTGCATGGAAGTTAGAAGAAGCATATAATTTCATCTGTAAGATGGAAATAAAACCAACTGCAAGTGTCTGGTCCACCTTGTTAAGGGCATGCAAGGTACAGCAAAATACTATGTTAGCTGAGGTAGTTGCCAAAAAAAATTGAGCTTTGTGTTATGTGGTCACAGTGAGAAACTTGCAATGGTATTTGGTATTATAGTTACACCATCTGGAACAACAATTCGTGTGATGAAGAATCTCCGATTTTGTGCTGACTGCCACACGGTAGCAAAATTTGTTTCGAAGATAGTTGGGAGGGAGATTGTTATGTGTGATGCAAATCGCTTCCACCATATATTTATATAATTAAAACAACAAACATTTAACGGCTCAGATTCTACAAAAGTTAACCCACGGTTAAGATTCATTAAATATGTTTTAGGTCATAGGTCCACGGGTCGTACTTTGCAAGGTCAATGTCTATACCCGTAATGAATTAGGAATCGTATTGAACTAGGAATCCGACGATTCTTCCTCAATACCATCACGACCAATGGTGCGCCGGCGGCCAGGAGTCGTACACATGCAGGATGGATATCAAGAGTTAACAGAAGATATACGCATCCCCGGCGGCCGCCGGGAAACAGTAGTCCGCCGGCGTCCTGTGGTCGCACACATGCAGATTGAAGCTGCCTGAGCTAATGGTTTAAACGCAGCGATCGCTTTCCCGCCAGAACCAGATCGAAGTCAGCCGGCGGCCGCCGGCCGGGAATCCCACACATGCATGCAGATTGAAGGTGCAGAAAGCTAACGGGTAAAAGGCAGCTCACAACATACTGTTTGTTCCATGCTAGACGCATCCCCACCGGGAACGAGGAGTCTGCACCGACTTGGCCGGGTCATACACAGATTCATGGTGCGAAAACAGGATAGAAGTGCTGGCTTGAGTGCTTGACGATCGAGCACCTTCTGCACACTCAAGGTTAGATCCGAACTCAAGACAAAAAATAATCGAACGTTTCAGGCAAATCAAAATAATTTCCCTATTTCCTACTCTTATTGTTTTCAACTATGCATTTGTACGTGATCTATATATATCAAAAAAATCATCCCATATATATTTGCTTGATGAGACATAAAACAGACAATCGGCTAGATGTTATCGTGGACTTGCTATCATGTGTTTAGCAGCAAGAACCAGGTGCATTTGTTAAAAGCGTTATCAAATGCACGTGGTTCTTATTGCTATCGATCGTCGTTCTTATTGCAAAATTTTGATCAGCGTATATACGCTAGGATTTCATTTCAATTTCCTCTAACAGAAGTGAAACCGTGTCTATTTATTTCTTGCCGCCGCCGCTGCTGATTTCACCGAACGGCGATCAAAAGACGGTAATCTCTCTAGGTGCAACAGATAATTTGTCCGCCGTAAGCCACGACATAAGCACGCATTATCAACTATTCTGGCCGGCCTGGAGTTCATCAAATAGAAAGGTATGATCCCATCTACTAGCGTGTATAGATCTCCCTGATCGTTCTTCGGATCTATCATCTATGGAAAGGAGATGTAAAGCAATCGAAAGAAATTATTTCTCCATACTATAGGGAGTCTTTTCCTCCGTGCAGTATAGCGCCAGTATCAGGAGATCTCGACGGTACATGTCCATAGCTTGCAACCACCAGAAGCAGAACATAACGAGGGTTCCCGGCAACCACTATGCAGCGGCAACCACAATGTCGGTTGATTGACTTGGGAGATGCCAGTGTTGTCGCCCATCAATAGTCCCACATAAAGTTTCAATTCGAGGCGATGACGAGAGACCTTTGATGATCTTTCTCCGACGAAGTGTCAAAGGCAGAGCCTACGGTATGCAGCACTGAAGATTTAGAATCGATGGAGATCATGGATGACGGCAGACGACGACGACGACGGCAGACACAACACGTCAACGGGCAGACACAACACGACGGCGTCAAAGGATCGACCATATCAGGCCACTGAGCTCTGCATCGACTGCGCTATGACTAATTTCTGATCACACGCGTTTACTCAAGTTAAGCGTCCGCTTCCATCAAAATAACCATTACATCATGCCGATTCAAGTAGGCTCAGTTCTCTCCTTGAGGCATCTAAAAAATTTCTCTCCTTGACAGTGTACAGGCAGGTGGTGTATGCGTTGGTCATCCAGAGGATTTGATTAAGGTACAAAACGAAGTATGTACATGCAAGACCCCACAGATGCATCGTATCCATGGAAAAAGAGCAATTGAGATGTACAGAAGGCAGGATCTGATAGAGAAGCACCCGGGTATGCCCACCACATTCAGTAATCAACAAATGGAATGTCGGAAGACACGTCCTCTTTGGAGGCTACAGGTCAAACGTGTATAGAGTACTTCATTTTTTCCACGCATTAAATTTGTTTTGCATATGCATGGAATTTCGTTTCAAATACCTTCTACTGTATGTACCTTGCTGAAATTGAGCTCTATGTACTTCTGTTTCAGGTACAAAGTGCAAGTATTTATGGATGTAAGTAAAGTTATCCTAGGAACCTTATTGATATTTCTGTTCAAGACAAGCAGACTTGACTGCATTAATAATCCAAAGTTCACACAGGAACTCACTTCTGGTACTAATGATCCCATTATGTTTTCTTTTTTTTAATATTCCGTTACAAATCAAGACTGATTGTGAAATTTTGGAGTATAGGAGTACATCATTCCTTCATGGTCAGAACTTATATGCAAATCTCACCACCAGGTGCCAGGTAATCTGATTCATTTTCATTTGTATTTTATTATGAACCAGTTCAACTTTCTTAACCATGACGAGGACATTTTCAGTACTGAAATCTACTTGAGCTCACATCAAGATACAATTTAACTTATATTCTTCATGGTGGTTTCCTGCCAGATGCCCCGCGCATTTGCGCGGCTAGAACTTTTAGGGATTATATGTATTTTTAGTGTTTCTATTTGAATTGAGACACTTTGTATTATGTTCTGTTAATATAATATAGCTTGAACATTCTACGGATTAATAATGGTTTTTTCTTCTTTCCATTATAATTGGTTTGAGACAATTGTGTAGAATTGTTCTTTTATGCGTAGTTATATAATTTCACTTTAGTAGTTTTTCTTAGTTCCATAAAACTAATGATATCTTATTATTCATCATGTCTTTTAGTAAATCGTTGTAGGTAGACTTACCTTACTTTTGTTTAACTCATCAGTGAATATAAGTTAACTCATCTCAACTAAAAACCTCAATGCAACATGTCAGCAACTGTTTGATAAATAATGCAATAGGAAGGAAGAACATTGCAGTACACACAACGCATATGTCCTGGCGCTTAAGATAGTATAAAAGTAAATATGTTGCCGTTGTTTAGAACAACGAAAAAATCTAATCAACTTCATGTTTAGGTCAAACGCAGTGTCAAGTTCAGCAATTGAGGACATCGGATGCTCTCTAAAATACACTGAGTTAGCCACATATAAACCCTGTCATCTATTGACGCGATATTGAAAATTAAAACAATTTTTGATGGGTTCTATACTGAAGAACTGGCGGATCATAGAATTAAGCCTGTAAGTGAGCGTCGGCCGATAAGCTGAACCATCTGCGATAGGGAGAACTAAGGCATCACCAGTCCGCTGTAGTGCCTCCAATGGGAAAGCGTATCAAGGATGCCAGCTGCTTGACCTGCCTGAAATTACTCTGTCGGCCTCTACATCTGCTTATGGATTACCAGGGCCTTTGAAGAGTAAAAAATGTCGTGAGAAATTAATGGATAGATAAAAATACAAATATATATGAAATATTTAGGGGGAAATACGGCTCAATAATGTAAAGAGGTTATTTAAAAACTATTAAAATAAAAAGGCTACAGTAAAATACCATCTATTCCTAATAAGATAAAATGTCTGACTAAAAATTCAATTCTAAATTTTCAAATGTAAGTATGAGGAACCTGAATAAAAGTAGAGGAATGAGGTTAAGGAATTGATACAAGAATTGCAACAATATTTAGTTGGACCCAAACACATTGTGAATTAGAAACGATGTAAACTATTAAACCACGCTAAATTAAATGGAAGAAAACATATAATATCATATTAAAACCTGTAATTATTTCACTAAATTTTAAAAATGTGATACAAGATAGAATATCAATAGATAGTCTAGCCGCGCAAATGCGCGGGCCACCCAGCTAGTTTTAATTATGGGAATTGCTCCTGTGAGGACTTTTGGTGATTCAGCTACAGTTTAGGATCACTTCATGCTGATGATAGTTGGGAGGGAGATTGTTATGTGTGATGCAAACCATTTCCACCATTTTAAGGATGGGAATTTTTTCCTGCAGGGACTTTTGGTGATTGAGCTTAAGTTTGGGATCACCTCATGTTCATAACACGTGTTCCTATTGCACATGCCCCTCGGTGCTCAGCATATATATTCTAAATAATGGGATTATTTCTGGAAGAAGTGCCAAGGTAATGTCATAGTGGGATCACGGCAGATGCCATAGGTATGGCTTAGTTGGGGCCGAACGGTCGTTGGGGGAATCCGGGGAGGGTTTATGCACTCAAGATGTGCACAAGCAAGAACATGCAAGAAACCTCAAGAACATGAACAAGAAGCCAAGAAAGCCAAGAACACAAGACACCACGATGTACCCAGGTTCGGGGCCTTCGTGAGGAAGTAAAACCCCTACTCCTGCCTTCCCTCTCTCAATATATCAGTGTGGTTCTCAGGTACAAGGTGCTCCTCGAGTTGTATGATGCTCCCAAAGTGAGAGCTCTAGACGGAAGATGAAACTATGCAGGGGGAATGAGCTAGGGTTTTCGCCGTCCTCCTCCCTGGAGGTAGAGATGCCGCATATATACACAGGCCGAAGTACATTTTTACCCCTGCCTACAGCTGACAATGGCATGGCCAAAAGGTAGAAGACAAGCCTCTGCCTCCTGCCAGCTCAACGGCCGAACTATCAGGCCAGCCAGGCCTAGCTTTCCTCTTCCGGTCATACTTTAGTAGCCTGCCGAGGTCTAGCCTGTAGACCTTTCCCGAAATAGCCGAGTCAGCTCCTAGGCCCCCGAGCTTCCGGGAAACCCGTGGACGGACCTCGCCGTCCTCTGACGTTTGGGGCTACGGGCTCTGCGGCGCCCGTGACTCCTCTGACATGCCTCGATACTTGCTGCTAACCTCGGCTGGCCGGTCACTTATACGTCGGGCCACGCTTCATCTTGGCTCGGGATACTCCGGATCCTATACCTCGGTAGATAACACCTTGTCCTTGTGGTAACTAGCTGACTGCCCCAAGGTTCATACCTCGGAGGCTATACCTCGGATGATTCCTCCGACGTTCACCTTATGTCGGATGACGCCTCCTACGTCTTTGCTTAATTGCTACCTCGGACGGCTTACAGCCTTAACCTTACATGTCTTGACCTCATCATTAGCCTACCCGGGGGTAACCCCCCGACAGGTAATGAAGGTGTCTTGTAGTTCACTAGACATATATCATGTGGTTGTTCACTCTGTTTCTTCTGATCTTACAGTACTACAATGATAGCATTTTTTGCAGATACAATAACCAAACTAGAACCATCTGCACATGTATTGGTTCTTATAGCATACTGGTGTTCTGGTCTTCAGAAAATCGTAATTAGGTATAGCTGCTACCGTTACCTCGACACTGAAACTTTACGGACGCATATAGTTCAGTTTGTTAGATGTGTTGCCAGCCATATAAACCATCGGTAAGTATTTATTCTGACTAAGTTGCCTTTTTAAAATCTGTTAAACCTGCTAACCAGAACCTCGATTCCCCAAATGTGAAAATTAGTGATGTTGCTTAATTTCAAACGATTAACACTCTGAAATGCAATTGAAGCCTGTAAAATTTATGATTTACCACTTCACTTCATGTTTGATCTTATAATGCCACTCTTGCATTTTCTAGAATGCATCAATTTTTCCTTCCTCAAGTAGCCGGTGAACTACGTTTTCTTCATGGAACCTTGGTTACCTGTCCACCTTGCACTAAATGCACTGTTTGTATACTGAAATTGGTGAGCCTGAAGCAAGATTAGTTAAGTATACCGATCATATAATCCTTAATATTGACCTTAACATTGGCAAGTACTAGATAGTACTGAACTACTGATACCTGTTACTTCAATTGCTATAGTGAGTTCTAAATGGTTCTGGCACATGCCGGTATGATTCAAGCATTGTCAGTCCCTTGTCTCGTCTTGGAACGTTCTTTCTGTTGTGCTGAGCCTGTCAGTAGCCCAATGAACTATCGGCAAACAGGTCCATTTTTGTTTGCTGAACATTGAAGGCCGGTAAGTGCTATTGTAGGAGGCCATGCGTCGTCTGGTAGTTCGTCTTGTCCAATGCCCATGCGGATAATAATTTCCATGTCGATGTCAGGACAGATTTGGGTCACCCAGGAGCCAGACCAACAGAGAACCTTCACATGTTCACTTGGCAGCCAAAATTGCGGTATAAAGACCAGCCTCCTTCGAGTCTCATACATTCCCCAGTTCCAAGTCAGCACCTAATGCCTGGCAACCAGTTGAGCAGTATCATGTTTGTGGTGGAATGGATGGCCCTCTATGAACTATGGTAGGGTCTAGACAACAAGTAGCGTATGGTCTTCTCATTCTAACAAGTATTCTCAGCTATGGTATGAGCAGGGTAAGGCTAAAAGAGATGCTCTAACGCTTTTGTTATTACAGATGCGTATAGTTGCTCTATAAAATATTTGAGTTTAGCTTTTGACCAATCACCATTATTATTTGGATTTTTGTGCAACTTTGTGAAAAAATGACTTTTCATTTACATGTGAATAATGGTTTTATAATCAGAAAAATCTTCACTGAGAAAAAAAATAGACTAACAGATTAGTAATCATTAGCCACAGTTCATGATCAGTAATTACAACCTACTCTAACACGAGTTCTGTCATTCATGTCAATTTCAACCTCTCAGTACACTGACTGGACAAAAAGTGGATAAATCATGCTTAGTAAGAGCTTGTAATGATGGAACTGACAAAAAATAACATGCCTAAACCTCTATGTAACTCTTAATTAAATCTGATGACAAATACACCACTCACTCCTATGAAACTGATGTCAAAGTATACAAAAACATACAAGTGAACTAGACTGACGGAATGTAAATAATATATACCTTCGATATGTAAAAGGACTTTAAAAAAATATCTCTATTGGTTCCATTTGTGCTATAGATGAGATGCATAAAGAAAGATATATTTATTTGCACCGAGATTAAACATGCGATATTGACGGAATTCCCTCAAGTCTAGAGAAATATAAACCACCCTGACATTAATCTATTGGTTGCAAGTATGGCATCGACTGCATGGCTCCAGGACCTCAAATTGAACAGCCAAGGGAACTCTCCCCGTTATGTATCTACCAGCAGTCTTCACAGCTCTATGAGCTTCCTCAACAGCGGTCTTGCTCATCGGCCTGCATCGGCCATTCTTTCTTGAGTTCGGGCATTTGACAATGGTAGCAGGATCCTGAATCCTCCTATCATAGCCGTAGGTTGTGCCCAGCGTCAAGCGTTCAAGAGAGTGTGTACTCTCGAGGATGTGAACCGTGAGCTCAACCAGGCTCTTTGCCGAACAGAAGCCCGTGACAATCACCTGCCTTAAGCGGTTATGCCAGTAGCCCACCTTCCTAAGGCATTCTTCAACATCTCCAACAGCAGGATAGTGTGCCATGTCATTCTGGTTTACCTGCACATACATGTGTAGGATCGACTTTAAAATGTCAATCTTCTGATTACCAAGTGTAATACATTAATACCATACATAGGTCTGAGAGATATGTAGTGACTTACACGGAGGATGAAAGACTCCAAGGCAGGAGACGCATCAAGAAAAGAAACTAGAGAAAAGATGTCATAGCTTGGGTGGAAGCCTACTGCTGATTCGAGTCTAATTTCCAAGTTCTTGAGGTGGGGTAGCTTGGAGTGTATCATCGGAGTACTGGCATTCTGAAAAATAATAAATCCCAAGAAAAAACTCTTATATACATATCACTGTTCCCTATATACTTGAATGGTCCCAATAATTTGATCATTATAAGATTTAAATGCACATACCTCACTACAACCAACCAAAATAAGGCTCTCAACATTTCGTGCAATAGATGGGAGACTAGCTCTGGCATAAAAAAGAATACCAGCCGGGCGAAATGAAGATGATAATTCTACATTCTTAAGTTGCGAAGAATTTCTGACATAGAATTCTGGCGAAACGCTCTCATAGTGAAAAGAGCATAGGTTTGGAGCATCAATATCTACCACCCGCAACATGTCGCAACTTTTAATATGCAATGATTTGAGACATTGCATCGTAAAAGGTATCTTTAAGCAAACTATCCCACTACACGCGAAGATTGTCAGCTTTTCCAAATTTGAACATTTTGAAAACAAGTGTTCCAATCCTTTCTCGGTAATATGAACGAGAGACAAAATTAAAAATTTCAATTTTGACAAGGAACCAAGTGTTGATGTGGATTGAAAAGTGCAAGAGGCAATGTGAAGAAACTGAATTGAATTTCCAGCTCTCTCATTAAACAAAACCGAACACGGGAAGTTGTATCTTTTCTTCATGAACACAGGCATCTCCAAATGAAGTTGTTGGAACCCAGACTTAACGGTTATTTTAAGCCACCTATCCAGGTAAGAGGCTTTGATATTGCTGCAAGGGGTAAGGATAAGACTAAGTGACTCCACCTTCACCCTATTATCATGATGGTTTTTAAGAATTTTGTCAACTTTGTTGATGATATGGTTTTTTCTTTCATCAAATTCTAAGTGAGTCAACCGAAGCGCATGGTCGCTGAGTATGAGTTTGGAATAGCATCTCCAGGAACTTAGAAATGCACGAGAAACACAAGCAGCACAAGCAGCGTCTTGTACTGGCAAGAGAGAATGTATACGTTGTAAGATGTCCTGCAAAAACAAGGTTCGTCAGTTAAGTTGTATCTATAAGCAGAATGCAATAATGAACATAATCAAATAGCAGTAATGCAATGAATGATGACGGTGCATCAATGGAGCCAAGTACATGTAAATGTTGTTGGGGGATTTACAATGCATGAAACCACTGATTCCTTATGCAAACATGCATGTTTACAATTTAGACGACATCAGGTTGAGAAATCAGCTAAGCGCAAGCCGGTTTGTTCTTTTTTTATCATCAAAGTCCTACGCCCAAATGCAAGTATGCAACACGTATTCCTGTGCCACCAGTTGTGATAAAAGATTACTTGTAACTATACTTGGTTACCAGCAAAACATACCTCTGGGAGTTTCTCAAAAGGAGGTTGTTGTCCCATATTGTCGTCGCCTTGAGAAATACCACCTTGGTGGCAGGTTGCACCATTTGTTTGAACTAATGAGGCCTTTGACGACCCACTATCTGCAATGCAGAGCAGAGTTAGTATAATTCTGCTGGAGCAACTCAACTTTTGCAAGAGAGAAGTATGAATGCAGCAAAGTCTTCTTTCCAGAAAACAGTCCCCAATAGTAGCCCTGTATCTAGGATTTCCAAGCTGAACTGAGATCCCTCCAGCATCAAATTTGACGCACAGCGGGAAACCCAAGTGGTACACAGATGTAGTCGGCTTGCCCTAGTTATAAAACAGAAGAATCGAGATGCGTTGGAGAGTACACGTACTTGCGGCAGCAGTATGGAGTTTCTGCGGCCGACGCCGCCGATGCCGTGTCCTGCGCACTGTGTGGAGGATCGCCGCAGATCGGGGTCGAAAAGACCATAGGTGCCGACGCGGGGGCGACATGGCGGATTGACGATGTTGCGGTAGGGACGAGCAGAAGAGCAGAGGAATCCGCCGTGTGGATGCCTCTTGGAACCCAATCCGGGTCCGACCTGTTCGGATGTACTCCGACTCTACGAAATCGTGCGCTCCCGCTCTGTCCTCCAGAATCCTGTACGTAGTTGGCCGTTGTGGTAATTGACGGCGGCGGTAGGTAACGGCGGTTGCTCGAGAAAGGCGAACGGCGGCGGACGGCAGCTTGCTCAGTCAGACTCAGCCACACTGTTGAGTTCGCCAAATCTGACACAGACGTCAATTTGGCATCGAAGTAGAATTTGGCAATAGCTCCACAATGTTGCCAATTCAAAATATATGTATAGTACGTATGCCAAATCTGACACACACTAAAATGGATATATCTAGACTTATTTTAGTGCTAGATACATTTATTTTAAAGTCAATTAATATGGAACGGAGGAAGTAGGTCCCAACACCAAATAAAACAAAATAAAGAGGGGTGCTCTCTCTCCCCACGTCACCCACAAGGTGAAAATTTGAACACTCATGTTGTTGGCATTTGGAAAAGATCATCGGCTATCCTGTCGGTTCTTTCTCTTTCAGCTATTGAACCCCTTTTTATAGTTTTTGTGTTTATTATATTCATGGATTTTAGTTATTGGCATTGCATAGCCAAAGTTTTGCTTGTTGTATGTGTTCATGGATTTTGATATGCTTGACGATTATATAGTTTTATATATACTCCAATAGTGCCCGTGTGATTGCCACGGAATCATAATCATTATGCTGGAAGCTACATAACTTGTATAGTAATATCATTTTATTCTATTGAAAACTAAACTATTGCAAATAGGCATTATTTAAAAAATGGGGAATAAAAAATATTATAGGCTAAAACATACAAAATGAATGAAAAACCCGAGTGCGCACTAAATTTATTTTTTGGCGAATACAAATTAGAATAAAGGCCTCTAGCTAGAATATCATGCATGTAGCTATCTGAATTATTTCCAACCCAATCTAATATTGTTTCCAAAAGTATATTGCTCCACTAATGTCTCGCAACCAGATATCATTGTAATGAAGTTCTGGCAATATCAGAGACATTTGTTTCTTCAACAAAACTATGGGACCAATTAAAGAATAACTTTAAAATTGTAATTATATATCAATAATTTAGGTACAAAAATGTAGTTGAGCGATTGTCCTCCAAGGGTCACCGTCAAGATGACTTATTCGTCTGCACGCTGCCCCGGGTCGAAGTGTTTGTTCTGCAAACCTGTTTCACCTTCTACTAATGTATATCATCTTTGCACAATTTTTAAACATCAATGTTCTGGATCCTATCGATAACCATGTCAGTCTTATTCAATAGAAAACTTGGTGTTCAAATGTTCATCGACTAGCTGCAGACCCCATAGTACAACACAAGCTTCAACCGGCTCTACATCATTGTAACACTTTAAGTACATGTTTGCGGCTAAAAGAAACTTGGAACGCCTAAAAGAAACTTGGAACGATTGCGAAACTCGGACACTATAAGAACCAATAAAACACATCCAGACCATGCTACTTCTTCGTATTAGCACACCCACGGTGCATACTCTACAACCATGACTCCATGTAAACTCGGTGAGTCGCTAGGTCTGAAGCTACAGAAGAGAAGGCAACCTGATTATGATAAGTGAAGTACACAAGCTGTCTAGCATCATAGTAGAACAGAAGGATATGAAGGCTATTCATTTGACTGCACACTTGAGGTATTGGTAATGTGTTGATTATGCAAGCAAATGGGTGTACTGATACGTCTCAAACGTATCTATAATTTTTTATGTTCCATGTTGATATTATACCAATTGTTACATGTTTTGCATCCACTTTATATCACTTTTATACATATTTTGGGACTAACCTATTAACAAGATGTCACAGTGCCAGTTCCTGTTTTCTGCTGTTTTTGTATTCCAGAAAATCTATTCTGGAAATATTCTCGGAATTGGACGAAAAATGACGGAGGTCCCTATTTCACCGACACACACACGGAGTCCAAAGGGGAGACGGAGCCGAGCCACGAGGTGGCCACACAAGGGCTCGGCGTGGCCAAAGGTGGGGCCACGCCGAGGGGTTGTGTGGGCCCCTCGGGTGCCCTCAGCCGCCGCCCTTTCGCCTACTTATTCCCCCCGATGCAAAAACCCTAGATACCCGAGTCATATTCCACGAAAAGTTCCAGAGGCGCCGCCGTCGTCAACCCTAGCTCGGGAGGGTCGAGAACCTCTTCTCGGCACCCTGCCGGAGAGGGGAATCATCACCGGAGGGCTCTACATCGCCATGCCTGCCTCCGGAGTGATGCGTGAGTAGTTCATCCTTGGACTACGGGTCTATGGCAGTAGCTAGATGGTTGTCTCTCCACTTTGTGCCATCATGTTTAGATCTTGTGAGCTGCCTAACATGATCAAGATCATCTTATTGTAATTCTACATGTTGTGTTTGCTGGGATCCGATGAATATTGAATACTATGATCAAGTTGATTATTAATCTATGATACATGTTATTTATGATCTTGCATGCTTTCCGTTACTAGTAGATGCTTTGGCCAAGTAGATGCTTGTAACTCCAAGAGGGAGTATTTATGCTAGACAGTGGGTTCAGTCTCCAGTAATCTGGGCGAGTGACAGCAACGCCTAAGGTTGTGAATGTGTTGTTGCTACTAGGGGTAACATAACAATGCTATGTCCACGGTAATATGTATTTGTTTACTTTATGCACATTACTTAATGCGATTATCCGTTGCTTGCAACTTAATACCAACGGGGAACACGAAAGTCAACCTGAAGGTGGATTATTAGTCATAGATGCGGTTGGATAAACGGTCTATGTATTTTGTCGTAATGCCCAAATAAATATCATGGTAGCTGATGACTCCCAAGTGCAGGAGATCAATTGTAGTACCTTTCGAATAGAAAAGGTTGTCGAACCCACGAGGAGCTGAAGGTATTGGTTATTAGAAATGATAAATAGACAATAAAAGATGAAAGTGTTTTTGGTATTTTCGATTGTATAATTGTAAGACAGTGACAATGCAGCAGGTAAATGGTAACAAGTAAAAGCTCTCAAAGAGAGAGAAAGCCCAATCCTCTATGTGTAAGAGGACAAGCTCAAGTGATGTGTAACTTATATGTGGAAAGCGTTCCCGAGGGCGGCATGGATATTGCTAGGCATATAGATTTATTAAACAACACGTTGAATATCTTGTCTAGTTTTAATCTTCTTCGGACGGAGCTATTATTAGGTACAGCTAAATAAATAGACTAAACCCCTTATGATGGATCATGTGGCCAATTAAATGACAGCACAAGAATTATTAAGATATAAAATCCCACCATACCATTACGCTCTAGGTCCCCGATACTAATACCCCGTAAAGTAACTTAATGATTCGGTCTCAGCCTTTCGTGTCCTCCCAAGTCTCCCTCACGCCATTACACTACGGTGTTCTCCTATGAGCCTATATGGGTGAAATGTTGTGCAGTCGACGTTCGCACAACACCATCATAGAATCACACAAAAAGATAAACACTAGACAAAATACCAACACATGTCATATATAAATCATTGCCAATTCATCCTATGCCCTCAAGAACATACGGGAACTACTCACAACGTGCAAACATGGTGATGATCAGTGGCATAAATGGTACAACACAATCTAAAAGTATAACTCTACCAATAAATAATGACAAGTACTCAATCACAAACATGAATATGATCACGATTCAGGTATCTATGGTATAGCTACTCTCAAACTACGAGGGGAACAGAGGGGATCACGGAGATGATGATGGAGATGGATCTGGTCTTGGTGATGGTGATGATGTAGAGGTCTCCTCCCACGCCAAGGAGGAGAAGTGATGATGATGACGGTGATTTCCCCCTTCTCCGGAGCTCCGAAGCAGTAGGATCTGATCCCCCTCAGAGGGAATCGGGAGCTCCGCCGCCGCCGCGACCTCGGATAGTCTCGTAAAAATTAGGGCGTTACTTTTCGGGCGAGACGGAGACCTCGTTAAAAAGCCCCAGGCGAGGGAGTGCCTGAGGCTCCTTTTGGTGGGTCCCACGCGGTCAGGGAATCTGGCCGTGTGGGCCCACCTATTTTGGGCCTCGTGGCCTTCCTTGCTTGCTTCTTATTCCCTCTGGTGTTCTCCCGAAGAAAAACCAGCTGTGCAATTTTCCTTTTATTAATTGGGCCTTCGTAGCTCCTGAAACAATAAAAACACGAAAAAGGAGGTTTTCTGCCTCCCAGAAATTAAATACTAAAAATAGGGACTTTGTAGGAAAGTCCCCTAAATCATCTAAAACATGTAAAAACAATGATATAATAATGCAAATAACATCCTAATATGGTGGTATAAGTGGTATAGATGATGATATAAAATGCACGTATCAACTCCCGCAAGCTTAAACCCTTACTTGTCCTCAAGTAAGTAAGGACATAGATCATTACATGCATCAATGGACTTATGGTTGATAAATAAATACGAGCATTGTATCATGATCATATTCAATTGCAATGTAAGATTAATGAATTAAAAACTCATACACATAAGGGCAGCATAAGTAGAAGCTCTAGCAATCACCCCTTACACTTTGAAAGCAAATAACCATTGTATGTTGGACAATTGAATCACACTATTTTTAACATGCTTTTGCTCTTATGGCTAGCATCATAATGTTTAATACTTTACTGAAGTTTAAAGACAAGATAAACTCTCATTAGATAACAAGTTAAAGAAGACAAATGAAAAGACAGATATAAAATTATTTGCACCCTTGCTTCACTAGTAACTAGTGCAAACTTTAGGCGTGGATGTTTCAATCAAGTTCTTATGCTCAAACAACCTTTATCTCACACTTTCCATGGCTAACCGAATCCTCGGGTGCCTTCCTTTCATACACTTTACAAAAGCATAAGTATTGACACATCCATGATCATTAATTTGCTCAAAAGATACTAGATTCTAACAAGAGTGTTTCATATCCTTTTCATTAACTATTCCCAACTTTTTATGCTACAAGACTATATCTCAACCTTAAACTTATTAATTCTCAAGTCATAATGACTCAATCTTTTCTTATTTATATTGAGCTAGGTTCTACAATTGTCCAACATACTCAAGTTAATTAAATTCAAGGCAAGATGTGACTGAAACCTCTAAAATAAACCACGCTCATTTGCATGAGTGTTACCCATAAATCTCCAAACAAGAGAATCATGGATGACACCATACTTTAATATTCATTGATAAACCATAAGATAGGGATACATGATAATGCTCCATGAGCTCACACAAGCCTAAAAGAGAGTGATAGCTAAATGATAAAAGCAAAACACACCATGACTAGATAGATATGATAAACTAGTAAAGATAAGACTAGGTGGAACTCCCCCAAGCTTGACGTTTTACGGAGGCTCTTTATTTCTTCTCTTTGTGTTCATAATAATTCTCTTCAAGTTCTCCAATGATGCCCATCATAAGATTGTAGGCTTGCTCAAATTTGTTTGCAGCTTTTCCCAGCTTTTCCATGAGATTCTTCTCCACCGTCTTCTTCTTAGGCTTCCACTCAGGGCTTGGTACTTTCACATTCGGGATCTTACGGTCCCATTCACAAGGATAGTTCTTGTAACATCCCAAAATTATTAATCAATATTATATTCCAAAATTGGGAGCCAACAAAAACTTTTGTTAATTATTATGTGTTGTTTGCAAATTGTTGCTTGTATGGTTTAATTCTTGTTGCTTGTGTTATTCCTTCTTGCTAGTGGTTTGTTGTTTGCTCTAAATAAAAGCAAGAAGAAAAGAAAAGAATTGAAATAGCAAATAAAGCAAGAAAAACAAAAGTGACATTTGTATTCCACAAATTCTCCAAGTGAGAATTTCAAATGGTTTCAAACAAAATTCAGTGGAGTGGGTCTATAAACACTCCCCATTTTGTTCCTACCACTTTCCCCTCTCAAATATTATTTTTGAACTTGTTTTAAAATTCTAAAATAAAAACAAATAGAAATAAATCAAATTACCTTAAACAAGTACTATGAAAGAAAATGTTGCCAAACATTTTATTTGGCAATGCCAAATTTTTTGGAGCTCCTACATGTTATGGGGAGGCCCCACAAATATTTGCAGAATTTTCTAAAATACTTAAGTACCTCAAATAAATCTAGGAAAAGCTTCTGGATATTGAAATAAAACTGAAAAATAAAAGAAAAGAGGGAGGAAGGGGTTTTCTGCAAAAAGGTCATCGACCTCAGACCCGACGACCGTCGCCGTGTCGCCTTCACCGTCGACGCCGTTTTCTTCGCCGCCAGGACCCCCCTGGCCGCGCTCTCCCTCGCCTCTGCACCCCTGCACCTCTCTGCACCCGCAGGGAAGAAAACGGGCACCCCTCCCGTCGCCATTACGCCGCGGTTCCCCGCTGACCGCCGTAGAGCACTTGGACGGCGCCGGCAAAATTCGTCCACCCCTTAGCTCCCCGACACGCACCGTTCTTCTAGATGACTCTAGAAGCTTGCCGGACCCCGTTAAGCCCCAAGCCACCACGAGTCTCTGCACCGTCGCCGTGTAATCGCCGAATTGATCACCGTGGACGCGCCATGGCCGCCGCCGTAGACCCCGACCATCGTGGACCGCCCTGGCCCTATAAAAAGCACCCCGAGGCCTCTCTGGAACACCACACCTCCCTCCCAAGCTTTCCCTCGCTCCAATTTGCTCTGTGCACCGCCAGAGGGCAGTGCACGGCCGTGCCCGACGCCGCCGTTGAGGTCGAGCACCACCGCCTCGCCACACCTCCCCATTCTTCCCTCTGACCCCTCTACGCTCTTCCTTGTGGACACCGCACTCACCAGAGAGCTTTTTCCCTCTTTTTAGTGCACGGACGCGACCCCGACGCTCCGCCGAAGTTGCTGCCCGACGCCGACGAAGTGCGCGACCTCACCGCCGACGAACCAGCCTTCCCCAGCAAGCACAACTCGCACCATCGCCTTCCCCGAGCCTCCGCCATCGATCTGCGTCGTCTCCGCGATCTTCCGAGCCCTCTAGGTGAGTCTCCGATCATCACCGTGCCGCCGGCGCGGCAGCGCCGCCAGTTTTTGGTCGCCGCCGTTGCCTTTGATCTTGGACCGTTGGATCCAGATCCAACGGCCGCGTAACGCTTCGCTGTAGTTGAGCCACTGACGGCCTGACCCCACCCGTCAGTATTTTAATCAAATCCACGTCCACGCTGAGTCACTGACCAGTAGGCCCCACTAGTCAGAAATCTCAACATTATCCAGAAGAGAGGGAATTTCTATTTCTTTTTCTCTGGAAAAAAACAGTACTGGCATCAACTTTGAAATTCAATATCTCGAGATTTAGGAATCCAAATAAATCAAACTCAACTGTTCTGGAAAGCTTATGAAAGTGTTTAACCAACACAATTGGTCCCATGTCATTTCATTAAATAGTTAAAAAGTATTATTGAAAATGCCACAGAAGGTTTAAATTCTAAACTTGTTTGTTTCTGATACTCTGCTAGTCCAAATAATTCCAAACCAATTTTGCTAGCTTAGTACTGCCTTGTGTTAGCTCCCCTAATTTTGGTAGAATTAATTAAGCAATATTAATTGCTGACTTTAAAATAAACCCTTCTGGACTAAAACAGACAAATATGTTTATTGGTTGATCCAAATGAGTTAGGACCAATTTTGTTAGCTCACATATATCCATGTTTAGTTACCCCTAAAAGGGTTTAATTTTTGCAACAATATAATTTAATTGGTAGCTAAAACTTGATTATTAAGCTACTGGATTCAATCCAATGTGTAGGGAGTTTGGTAACTCCAAATGCTCCAATTCAAATTGGGTTGTATTCTACACATCAGTGGCTTTCCATAGAATTTTAATTTGTATTTTTGTGACCAACAGAACTCAAGTTGTGGAATTAAACATGAATAACTAGTTTCTGCCATAATTTGGACTTAATTAAATAATGTTTAATTCAATTTATTTAAAAACCAAATTGTGTAGTTTGATGTGTGCAGTAGCCAATTGTGATGTTAATGATGGTTATGTTGAGGTGATTGCTTGTATAGCTTAGTGATTGTTTGTATTGTTTGTTTGTTAATTAGACGAGAACGTTGTCGGATATATCGAGGAAGGAGAGTTTGCTGAATTTGAAGAACAAGAGCAAGATCACTTTGCCAAGCAAGGCAAGCTATTCTCTGAGCTTGCACTACCAACATATGCATCTACTTTCATAATATGTTTACTCTCAAAGCAAGATTTACAAAACCCATTTCAAAAATATATGGATATTATTTTGCCACCCTATGTCGTAGTTTATATAAAACTTTAGGATGGGAAAACAATGTTGTTTATTCAAAACTCCTTTGAAATGTCTTGTGAGTTTATGGAACGACGGATGTCGGTGCTGTGTTGGAAAGGTGGAAAAATGGTGATGTTTGTGAAAAATGCACAGTGTCCTAGTACTATGGAAACCAATCCTACCCTGTGCGACCACATTTACCACATGTGGGAAAAGGCGTAGTCATGTAGTTTGCTCTTATTAGTATGGGATACCTCATCGACGGAGATGACTCCGTTATGCATGAGGGGATGGTCCGAGGATCTACCCCCTGACCCGGGTCCTCACACAAGTTGGTGGGGAGGATAGAAGGTTCCACCATAAACCGCCGGACAAAACTATGAGTCCTCACACTTAGGGTTTCTGACGGGAAACTGGACTGGGTGTTGATGGAAAGTGTCATATGGGAAGGATCCTATACTAGCATGAGCAAATAAGAGGCTAGGGCCGGCGGCTTACTTCGCATACACCTGGTATGGCGAGACGTGGCAGACACGATGAGTCGCCGGATGGATGTGGGTTAAAAGCGTGCTACCTCTGCAGAGTGTTAAAAACTATTCGAATAGCCGAGTCCTCGGATATGGACAATTGGGAGACTGTCCTAAGACCTTGTGCAAGTTTTAAAAAGGCTTTGAGTTTTTAAAAGAAAAATGGAGTGGAGAATGTTTCCTACACCTATACCAACGGATCGGTATGAGGTGGTTGGATGAAAGTGGACCATGACGGGCTATGGTCGGAAAGAGGAGAAGTTTTGGAAAAACAGATGAAAAAGGTGACTTCTTTAAAGATAGTTATAAAGCTCTTCTTACCTTTTTCAATAAAGATATAGAGATGTTTTAAATCAGAAAAGTTGTCAACTAAAATGAAACTGGTGCATACTCATGTTGGGATAGTTTGCGAGTACATTCAAATGTACTCATATTGGTTTCGTCCCTGGCTATTGTCCTAGCCAGACTACGAGGAGGAACACTACGCAGAGCAGGAATATGGCGACTTCTACGCCAACTAAGGATCTCCACAAGTCAGCTGCCTGTCGGGTTGTCATCGTTAGAATATGATGTCTACTACGCCGTAGCTTCCGCTGATATATTTTGGTTTGGCCCATGAAGGCACCTATGTAAGAACTTGGTCTAAATGACCATTTATGTAAGACTTTTATTCGGTACTGTAATGGATGTAAACTTTGGTATCCAATTCGGATTATGTGCAACGACAGACTGATCACGGGATCGTTGTTTTAAGCATAATCGGGTATTTCGGACAGCTAGTCCGGGGTCCCCACAGTTCTCCTGAGTGACACGCTTGAATTCCCTATCAATAAGAGTAGAAGCTACGTTTCTGCTAGCAAGTGCGTGTCTAGGGGCCTTCCCTCCTGTGCTCATGCACGCCGTCTGCCTCTTGTTTCCAAGAGACACGTTCACCTTCACAGCAGCAACAGGGATAGGGGAAGGTGGTGCTGAAGCCAGAGGCGCGATGTCGAGGCATGGCTCGATTTCTTCCTCTTCTTCTTCCACCTTCTCCTCGTCCGGCTCGTAGTCTTCATCATCTGAGTAGTCCTTCCTCTTCCTGTTCCTCCTCCACATGGAAGTGGGGCTGAGGCCCTCGAGCTCGTCATCATCTCTGTCCATGGAGGAGCCTTGGAAGGAGTCTCCCGAAGACATGGCTAAAAACCTGACAGACAGAAACAGCAAAGCAAAGAACGCTCGAAAGCTCTCGGTACGAGATTAGATTGACGAAACGGGGTATATATTGACGGTTTTTAGGGCAAGACGAAGAGTCGGAGTCGAAAACGGGACGAATCGGGACTCCGAGGGGCAAAAGAGTGGGCCCACACGGTCAGGGAATCTGGCCGCGTGGGACCCCCTCTTTTCCTTCTCGAAGCTCCGTCACGTCCAGTTTTCTTGTCCCACACGTTAATTTCCATAAAAAATGATGTCCGTAAAATATTACGCAATTCCGAGAAACTTTCCAGAGTAAAAGTTACCTTTTATTGATTTTGGATTTCTGAAACTGCAAACTTCTTTGCAATTACCTCCTCCGGTGTCTGTAAAATGAATTCCTCCACCTTTCCAATGAAGCTTTTTCCTGCAATATAATGTTTAAGGCGTTGTCCATTAACCACATGAGGTTTACCTTTCATATCACCATGAAGACGGATAGCTCCTGAACGGTATACTTCCTGTATCACTAATGGTCCCTGCCACTTTGAAGCTAACTTACCTGCAGAAAACTTGAAACGAGAGTTGTATAATAGCACTTGATCACCTACTTTGAATTCTTTCTTTTTAATTTTCTTGTCATGCCAAATCTTAACTTTTTCTTTAAACATCCTGGCACTTTCATAAGCTTCATTTCTCCATTCATCTAGTAGGTTTAAATCAAGAATTCTCTTCTCTCCAGCAGTTTTAAAATCAAAGTTCAATTGTTTAATAGCCCATCTAGCTTTATGTTCTAATTCAACAGGTAAATGACAAGCTTTTCCATAAACCATTTTATAAGGAGACATTCCCATAGGATTTTTAAAAGCAGTTCTATAAGCCCATAATGCATCGTTAATTTTAAGTGGCCAATCAGACCTAGACTTATTCACTGTCTTTTCCAAAATGAGTTTAATTTCCCTATTACTTAATTCAACTTGTCCACTAGTTTGGGGATGATAAGGTGATGCAATTCTATGGTTAACATCATATTTTGCCAAAGTTTTCCTAAGAATACCATGTAAGAAATGAGAACCACCATCAGTAATTAAAAACCTAGGAACACCAAACCTGGGGAAAATGATGTCCTGAAGCATCTTCATTGCCGTGGCATGATCTGCACTTTTGGTTGGAATTGCTTCCACCCACTTTGTAACATAATCCACTGCAACCAAAATATGAGTATGCTTTGTCTTTGATTCGGGGAAAGGTCCCATAAAGTCAAAACCCCACACATCAAATGGTTCAAGTGGTAAGGAATAGTTCATAGGCATTTCATTTCTCCTACCAATATTTCCTACTCTTTGACATTTATCACAAGATTTAACATATTCAGCACAATCCTTAAATAAAGTAGGCCAATAAAAACCAGACTGTAATACCTTTGCACCTGTACGATCTCCTGCATGATGTCCTCCATAGGGACTGTCATGACAATCTCTTATAATAGCCTGTTGTTCATACTCAGGTACACAACGTCTAATAATACCATCCACACTCTTCTTATAAAGAAAAGGATCATCCCAGAAATAATGTCTAAGATCATAAAAGAATTTCTTTCTTTGTTGAGTAGTGAAGTGTGGAGGTAAAACTTTACCAACAATAAAATTTGCATAATTGGCAAACCATGGAGATGCAACTTTAGCACTAGAAACATTAATTGCAAGTTGTTCATTAACAAAACTATCATTAATAGGAATAGGATCATCAGGTATATTTTCCATTCTAGAAAGATGATCAGCTACTTGATTATCTTCCCCTTTCCTATCAACAATGTGTAAATCAAATTCTTGCAATAGAAGTACCCATCTTATTAATCTAGGCTTAGCATCTTTCTTATGCATTAAGTATTTAATGGCAGAATGATCAGTATGCAATGTGACTTTGAATCAGTAATATAAGGTCTAAACTTGTCACAAGCAAATAGCACTGCTAAAAATTCTTTTTCAGTTGTGCATAATTCCTTTGAGCAGCATCAAGTGTTCTACTAGCATAATAAATACATTCAGTTTCTTATCAACACGTTGGCCCAAAACAGCCCCAACTGCATAATCACTAGCATCACACATAATTTCAAAAGGCAAATTCCAATCAGGAGGTTGAATAATAGGGCACTTATTAAAGCATTTTCAAAATATTAAAGGACTCAATACAATCATCATTAAAAGAGAAAGGAACATCCTTTTGCAAAAGATTGGTTAGAGGTTTTGATATTTTAGAGAAATCTTTAATAAACCTACGGTAAAAACCTGCATGCCCAAGAAAACTTCTTATACCTTTGAGATCCCTTGGGAATGGGAGCTTTTCAATAGCTTCTATCTTTGCTGGGTCAACTTCTATTCCTTTCCAGAAATCTTATGCCCAAGAACAATACCTTCAGTAACCATGAAGTGACACTTCTCCCAGTTAAAACTAAGTGTTGGTCTTCACAACGCTGCAAAACTTTGTTAAGGTTGAACAAGCAATTATCGAAGGAAGTACCATACACAGAAAAATCATCCATAAAGACTTCCATTATCTTTTCAATATAATCAGCAAATATAGCATTCATGCATCTTTGAAAAGTAGCAGGAGCATTGCACAAACCGAATGGCATTCTCCTATAAGCAAATGTACCAAATGGACATGTAAAAGTGGTTTTCTCTTGATCATCTTTATGAACAGGAATTTGGGAGAAACCTGAATAACCATCTAAATAGCAAAAGTGAGAGTGTTTAGATAACCTTTCTAACATTTGATCAATAAATGGCAATGGGTAATGATCTTTACGAGTTGCTTTGTTTAACTTCCTGAAATCAATACACATTCTATAACCAACAACAGTGCGTTGAGCTACAAGTTCATCCTCATCATTTGGAACAACAGTCATTCCACCCTTTTTAGGACACAATGAACAGGACTAACCCACTTACTATCAGCTATGGATAAATGATACCAGCTTCAATAAGTCTTATTACCTCTTTCTTACCACTTCTTTCATTTTTGGATGGAGACGGCGTTGATAATCAACAACAGGTTTTGCATCTTCCTCCAAATTAATTTTATGCATACATAGAGCTGGGCTTATACCTTTAAGATCATCAAGAGAATCCAATGGCTGGTCGGTGAGCTTTAAGCACATCAAGTAATTTCTCTTCTCTTCAGCTGAAAGGTTAGCACTAATAATGACAGGATATATGCTCTTCTCATCTAGGTATGCATATTTAGATTTTAGGCAAAGGTTTTAATTCAAACTAGGATCCCCTTTAGGTGGTGGTAGCACTCCTAAATTATCAGGTGGGATATGCAATTGTAATTGTGGTGGCTGTTGTGAAAGTATTTGTTCTAAAGCATCTTTTTCTTCTTCATTAAATGGTTCATCTTGATTAAGCATGTATCTTTCCACCACGTCTGTTGAAGCTACAGCTACATGAGCAAGAGTTTCAATTACATCTTCAGAAAATGGCTCTTTCTTTGAATGCTTATCAGAAAATTTAGAAAAGTTGAATGCAAGTTTTTCTCCAGCACAATTAATAAACACTTTCTCTTTAAGCAAATCAATTTCAGCACCAACAGTATGTAAGAATGGTCTACCAAAATGATAGGACAAAATGAATCTTGAGGGCAACCAAGCACAATAAAATCAGCAGGATATTTAATTTTACCTACCAATACTTCAACATCTCTAACAATTCCAAGTGGATTAATATAATCTTTATTAGCAAGTTGAATTGTCATACCTGTCTCTTCCATACTGATAGGATCAATATCAGGCTTGATTTCAAGATACAGAGAATATGGAATGACACTAATGCTTGCTCCAATATCACATAAGCCATGATAACTAGAAGTCCCAATAGTGCATGATATAACAGGCTTACCAACCTTGGCCGAATTGCCTTTAACAACTTTAGTAGCATCTTCACATAGATAAACATCAACAGGATCTTCTTCATTTAATTGTTTGATAATAGAGATTTGACTGTTGACTTCCATCTGTTCATAAGGCTGAGATCTTCTTCTTTTACTCTTGTTAGAAACAGCAATAAGTAAATTTTCCTTGACTTGGTTTGGATATGGTGGTGCCTCAACATACTCCTCAATTGTCAAGGATGACACTGGTTCTACCTGTTTAATAACTTTGGGTACAACAATAGATTGTTTAACAGGTTCAACATAAGCTTCAAACCCAGTTTTAGGAATACCAATATGATTAGCAAAAGATTTAGCTACCTCAATTATAACATAAGGATCAAGATTAAAAGTATCACTCAGATTTTTAAACAAGGTAGAAGTAGAGAAATTCTCTACACATGAATACTCATAGTCCAGATAGGGCTCATTACCTTTATCAAGATCCCAATGACCAGTATTCTCAGAAATAGTCTCCAATAAATTCCATGCTTCTTCTTCAGTATTATTTGTAAAGCTTCCACTAGATGAATTATCCAGAAATTCCTTTTGTTGCCTTGGTAGCCTCACATAAAAGTTTATCAGAATAATTTTCCTTGTAAGATCATGACAAGGATTCTTGCGGAGGAGTTCCTTTAACCTCCCCCAAGCTTGAGTAATACTTTCTCCCAGATGTGGCCAGAAATTAAATATATAGCAGCGGTTCTCATAAGCTTCTCTAGGAGTAAAATACTTAAGAAAGAAAACCTTCCTCAAAATACTCCAGTCCATAGTGACTTCTTCATCTAAAGACCTGAACCAAATACGAGCATTACCAGATAAAGACAGATATAACAGCTTCCTTTTTACCTGATCTTCAGAAATACCAGGAAGTCTAAATAAACCACATATCCTCAATTGTTTCCATGTGTTCACGTGCAGATTTAGTTCCATCTCCTGTAAATGGATTTTTCATAACTCTTTTAACATGACCAACGGGAATTTTATATCCCACTTTAGGTATCTCAGGCACAGTAGTTTCAACAGTTTTAGGAGCATAAGCACTTTCATATAGAGCAAGATGTAGCGAGGCACGATTCATAAATGCCATAGTAGCAATGAGATAAAACAGTAAATAAAATTCACCTTTCAAGTTTCCTTACCAATAGCGCTACGCTCCCCGGCAACGGCGCCAGAAAAGTATCTTGATGACTCCCAAGTGCAGGAGATCAATTGTAGTACCTTTCGAATAGAAAAGGTTGTCGAACCCACGAGGAGCTGAAGGTATTGGTTATTAGAAATGATAAATAGACAATAAAAGATGCAAGTGTTTTTGGTATTTTCGATTGTATAATTGCAAGACAGTGACAATGCAGCAGTAAATGGTAACAAGTAAAAGCTCTCAAAGAGAGAGAAAGCCCAATCCTCTATGTGTAAGAGGACAAGCTCAAGTGATGTGTAACTTATATGTGGAAAACGTTCCCGAGGGCGGCATGGATATTGCTAGGCATATAGATTTATTAAACAACACGTTGAATATCTTGTCTAGTTTTAATCTTCTTCGGACGGAGCTATTATTAGGTACAGCTAAATAAATAGACTAAACCCCTTATGATGGATCATGTGGCCAATTAAATGACAGCACAAGAATTATTAAGATATAAAATCCCACCATAGCATTACGCTCTAGGTCCCCGATACTAATACCCCGTAAAGTAACTTAATGATTCGGTCTCAGGCTTTCGTGTCCTCCCAAGTCTCCCTCACGCCATTACACTACGGTGTTCTCCTATGAGCCCATATAGGTGAAGTGTTGTGCAGTCGACGTTCGCACAACACCATCATAGAATCACACAAAAAGATAAACACTAGACAAAATACCAACACATGTCATATATAAATCATTGCCAATTCATCCTATGCCCTCAGGAACATACGGGAACTACTCACAACGTGCAAACATGGTGATGATCAGTGGCATAAATGGTACAACACAATCTGAAAGTATAACTCCACCAACAAATAATGACAAGTACTCAATCACAAACATGAATAGACACGACAAGTATCTAGGGTATAGCAACTCTCAAACTACGAGGGGAACGGAGTGGATCACGGAGATGATGATGGAGATGGTGCTGGTCTTGGTGATGGTGATGATGTAGAGGCCTCCTCCCACGCCAAGGAGGAGAGGTGATGATGATGACGGTGATTTCCCCCTTCTCCGGAGCTCCGGAGCAGCAGGATCTGATCCCCCGGAGGGAATCAGGAGTTTCGCCGCCGCCACGACCTCGGATAGTCTCGTAAAAATTAGGGCGTTACTTTTCGGGCGAGACGGAGACCTCGTTAAAAAGCCCCAGGCGAGGAAGTGCCCGAGGCTCCTTTTGGTGGGTCCCACGTGGTCAGGGAATCTGGCCGCGTGGGCCCACCTATTTTGGGCCTCGTGGCCTTCCTTGCTTGCTTCTTCTTCCCTCTGGTGTTCTCCCGAAGAAAAACCAGCTGTGCAATTTTCCTTTTATTAATTGGGCCTTCGTAGCTCCTGAAACAATAAAAACACGAAAAAGGAGGTTTTCTGCCTCCCAGAAATTAAATACAAAAAATAGGGACTTTGTAGGAAAGTCCCCTAAATCATCTAAAACATGTAAAAACAATGATATAATAATGCAAATAACATCCTAATATGGTGGTATAAGTGGTATAGATGATGATATAAAATGCACGTATCAGTAGCCATCTTGTCATATATATGCATTGTCATGCGCTCAATATTTTATCAATTGCCCAGCTGTAATTTGTTTACCCAACATGTTATTTATCTTTATGGAGAGACACCACTAGTGAACTGTGGACCTCGGTCCATTCTTTTACATTGATAAAACCACCGACTGCAATCATTGTTCTCGTTTACTTTCTGCAATTAAACACTGCTTTCCGCACCATACATTTAACCCTTTGTTTTCAGCAAGCCAGGGAGATTGACAACCTTCCTGTTTTGTTAGGACAAAGTAGTTTGATTGAGTTGTGTGTAGGTTCCACGTCAGCGCCGGATTTCGTGATGTTGCGCCGTGCCACAGTCCGCCACTGACAACCTTCTGAAGTGCTACTGCTCCGCCTGGATTCGATAACCTTGGTTTCATACTGAGGGAAAACTTGCTGCTGCACTGCTTCATACCTTGCTCTTGGGTTCTCCCAACGAACGTGTGTTCTCACGTCATCAAGCAACTTTTTCTGGCGCCGTTGCCAGGGAGTCAGCAGACTTCTGCAAGGGGAGTCTCACACTTCCAATCTCTTTACCTTGTTTTTGTCTTGCTTAGTTTATTTTTTTATCATGTTTGCTTTTAATTATCAAAAACACACAAATTTAGTTTCCTGCATCTAGTTTATTTTGGTTTGTTATGATGTCTAGTTGTTTACTTGCTATCAATGGAAACAAAATCTTGTTGGCTAAGTGGGTTCACGGAGGAACAACAAAATTATTATAAGGAATACCGCTTGTCTCCAAAAGGGGAACACTTATGGGTACAAATATATAAATTGAATTGTTTTGTTAGAAACTTGTGCTCTACTTATAATGAATCCTGGTGCTTTAATGAATGTTTTTACTATAGGAGGCATAAACACCTCCCTTTCCAATGTGATTATAATGATGATGAGACTTTGGCTTCTTATGCTAAAGGAAACTATGACTTTGTTAATCATGAAAAAATTGAAGAATTTGTTGCTTTTAAGGGTGCTTATGAAATTGCTTGTTTGCTTTAGAATGATGATGCTCCTTATAAGTCTGAGAATTTCGAGATACTTGGTTACTGCCTTGAATATTACAATGATAATCCTTATATCACTAAATTTCTTGAGAAAACTTATTCTCCAGAACAACTTGCTTCCTTTCGGGGACCTATGGAAGAAAAAATTGCTGAAACCGTGATCTCATTGGATGAAAAAGAGGAGGAGAGTGAAGAACAAAAGGAGGATCTACCTTCTAATGATAGTAACTCTTTAACTCTTACATTATGTGATTTCCCTCCATGCTTACCAAAGGAGGATGAATGTTATATTCCTGTGGATTCTCTTGAAATATTCCCTATGAGTAAAACTTGTGAGAATAATTATGCTACTGTTATGTATGATAATCCATGCTATTTTGATAAATCTTATGATAATCCCTTATTCTTGCCTAATATCGAAATGCATGGTACTAAGGAGTTTTGCTTGGAAGATTTTTATGATAAAGCTCTAGATGATGGTCCTATATTGCTTGATAATATTATGTATTCTACTACTGAAAATGGGATGGAGAGGCCTTGACTTTATCTAGATGGAGTCTCATACCTCTTGAGAATGATCAATCATCTTGTTATAAAATAGTTAAAAGTGGGTTTGAAAATTTTAATCCCACTATTTTTTAGCTTGATAAAAATTATGTGTTTGTAGATCATGAAAATCATGCTTTATTTGATAATTATATTGTTGAGTTTGTTCATGATGCTACTAAAAATTATTATGAGAGAGGAAAATATGTTTGTAGAAATTTTCATGGTACTAAAACACCTCTCTATATGTTGGAAGTTTTGAAATTACTCTTGTTTTACCTTCCAATGCTTGTCACTTTGTTCTTTATGAATTTATTTGTGTACAAGATTCCTATGCATAGAAAGTGGGTTAGACTTAAATGTGTTTCGAATTTGCTTCTTGATGCTCCTTTTGCTTCATTTTCTATTTTCATGTGAGCATCATTAAAACTATCAAACCTAGCTAAAAGGCGTTAAAGAAAATCGCTTATGGGAGGCAACCCATTATTTTTATTTCCTGCAATTTTTCTTTTATTGAGTCAAGGAGGGTGTTTACTTCTGTAGCAACTCCTTTGTATCTTTACTTTTTCGCATTGTTGTGCCAAGAGTAGTCTCTAATGATAAGATGATGCTAAATTTTGATTGCTGCGTAGGAACAGATTTCTGCTGTTCACCGTATTAATTCTCTGAAATCACCAAAATGTGAATTAAATGTGAACATTTTTGTGCGCAATCTTTATATGTATGCATCTTTTGTTAGTTCAAAGTTTTTCGATCTGAGCATCGTAAGTGCCTCCAAAAAAATCGTCTTTGCGGACTGTTCTGGTTTAGACAGATTATGTCTTTTATTTTGCATTCTCTCTTTTACTAGTGTTGAGTGAAATTCTTTTTTGCGTGGAAGAGCTTCACATAAAATCAGTGACAGTAGCTAATGTTTAAAGTAACGGTCATATTGCTTCCTTACAGAACATGTGAGTTGTTGATTATGCACTAACCCTCTAATGAGATTTACTTTGAGTTTGGTGTGACGGAAGTTTTCAAGGGTCAAGAGAGGAGAGTGATATAATAGGATCAAGAAGAGTGAAGAGCTTAAGCTTGGGAGGCTCCCATGGATCTCCCCAGCATATTTCAAGAAGACTCAAGCGTCTAAGCTTGGAGATGCCCAAGGCATCCCCTTCTTCATCGTCAAAATTATCAGGTCATCTCTAGTGAAACTATATTTTTATTCTTTCACATCATATGTGCTATTCTTGGAGCGTCTGTGTGCTTTTATTTTTCAGTATGTTATTTTTATTTTGTGATCAACTTGATTGGATCCTAGCATTCTTGATTGGGAGAGAGACACGCTCCGCTTTTTCATGAGAATACTCATATTCTTCACTTATATTTGTTGAGTATTCATATCTAGCGCTGTTCAGCTTTTAGCTCTTTTTTTCATGTATCTCTTGTCAGAGCTATTAGTTCTTTTAAAGAAAGTACTCTCTTACTTCACTTATACTTGTTTGGAGAGTTATTGAAATAAATTGATTGGTGCTTGGTTGGAACAGAAAATGTTGCATGTGGTAAATGGTATAATGGAAAAAACTTGCATACTCTTGTAGATCACTAATTTGGATAATTTGATACTTGTCAATTGTTTTGAGTTAACAAGTAGATCATGATTAAACTTTTGCATCATGTAAGTTAAGCCCATTAGTGAAAAACTACCGTAAAGCTTGTTGAAATTTGGTTTGCATGAGTGGTATCTCTAAGGTCTAGATATTTTCTAATAAAAGAGTTTGGTTAACAAGGAAGACGGTGTGAATTCTTATAATGTTTGCAATATGTTGGTCATATAAAACTTGGTGTATCGGTTGATATTTTTGTTTGCTTACATAACCTTGCTAGCCTAAACTCTATACTGAGAGGGAATGCTTCTCGTGCATCCAAATCCTTGAGCCAAAATCCATGCCATTTGTGTCCACCATAACTACCTATATGTGGTATTTCCTTGCCACTCCAAGTAAAATTTTCATGTGCTACCTTTAAACTATTCAAAATTGTTACTACTCTTTTTTGTGTCAATGTTTACCTGCTCATGAGGAAGTAGTGGGTTATTCTTTATTCAACTTGTCAAACAGACTTTACCACCAGACTAGCGGCATATACATCCGCTTATCTATTAATTTTGCAAAAAGAGCTGGCAACGGGGTGCCCAGTCCCAATTAATTACAACTTAAACCGCTTAATTCTCTTCACATTTTATCAACTGATTACTCAGTGAAACATCTGCATGTGTAAACAAAAGAGAAAGAGGGATGATCTGCCTTACTGGTAGAAATAACGTCCTTCATGGGAGCCGCTCTTAAAAGTCTGTTTGATAGGGAGAATACTGTTTTCATCCGCTGCCATTCGTTGAGAATTAACAAACACCTGTCAAAACTTAATTTTTACTCTCTATATGATTTCAAAAATTAAAAAGCTCTAGCACATGATTTAATCCCTACTTTCCTCTGCGAAGGGCCTTTCTTTTACTTTTATGTTGAGTCAATTTTCCTACTTCTTTCTATCTTCCACAAGCAAACACTAGTGTCAACTTTGGTGCAACATTTGTTATATGCTACATATTGGACTTATTATATTGCTTTGTGTTGACAATATCCATGAGATAAATATGTTGAAAGTTGAAGCAAATGATGAAACTTAAATCTTCCTTTGTGTTGGTTAAATACCTTTTGTTAGAATCTATTTCATTATGAGTTAACTCTTATGTAAACCTGTGGATGCATTGTCTCCAAAGTACTATTCATGAAAAGTTTAGCTTGTGTGATTCAGTTGTTTACTCATTATCTATTTGGTAGCAAACTATAGACCATTGACTTGGATCACTTCATTCATTTACATGTGTATTACAATACTATATGATCAGGATTATGATGGTAGCATGTCACTTCAAAAATTATATTGTTTTATCGTTTACCTATTCGAGGACGAGCAAGAATTAAGCTTGGGGATGCTGATACGTCTCAAACGTATCTATAATTTTTGATGTTCCATGTTGATATTATATCAATTGTTACATATTTTGCATCCACTTTATATCATTTTTATACATTTTTTGGGACTAACCTATTAACAAGATGCCACAGTGCCAGTTCCTGTTTTCTGCTGTTTTTGTATTCCAGAAAACCTATTCTGGAAATATTCTCGGAATTGGACGAAAATTGACGGAGGTCCCTATTTCACCGACACACACACGGAGTCCAAAGGGGAGACGGAGCCGAGCCACGAGGTTGCCACACAAGGGCTCAGCGTGGCCAAAGGTGGGGCCACGCCGAGGGGTTGTGTGGGCCCCTCGGGTGCCCTCAGCCGCCGCCCTTTCGCCTACTTATTCCCCCCGATGCAAAAACCCTAGATACCCGAGTCATATTCCACGAAAAGTTCCAGAGGCGCCGCCGTCGTCAACCCTAGCTCGGGAGGGTCCAAAACCTCTTCCCGCCACCCTGCCGGAGAGGGGAATCATCACCGGAGGGCTCTACATCGCCATGCCTGCCTCCGGAGTGATGCGTGTGTAACAGCCCAAAGTTCGGAAACCTAAAAACCCGAATAAATTTTTCGCTTTTGTGTTGCATTGCATCATGGCATTCATCTGAAATTGCTAAACAACTGGTTGGTTGGGTAACATCCACAAAATAAATGCCAAACTTGCTCCAACAAATTTCACAACAAGGAAGGCACTCAAAACTTGTAAAACAAATTTACTTTGACAACTTAAAATTGTCCAGGAAGCTCCAAGAGTTCCAAATAAAATAATTGCAAACTATTTGGATTTGTAAAATAAAATAATTGGAGAGAAACTAAAATTACCTGTGGGCAATTTCTATTTTATTTTCCTAACAAATGAGTTTCAAATATTATGGAAAATTAGGGGAGCTTCATATCAATATAAGGAGGCTACCCAAAAATTTACATAATTTTTGGAAAAGTATAAATGCCTCAAATATTTCACAAACCGTGCTGGGTATTTTAATCCAGTACAGAAAAGGACCTTTCGGTGAATAGGGAAAATGCAGCCAGGGGCTAGTCTGTGATGTTTTTAAGATTTCCAGGGGCTAAATTGCAAAAGCTTTGTCTTCCTCACTGTTGCGATCGAGCATCGTGCTCGCGCCGCACCGCTCGCGCCGCACCCGCACGTCGCCGCGCCCCCTCTACGCGTCGTTGACCTTGCGAGGAGAGCAAGCACACGAGGACGACCTGCTCCGCATCTGCCCTGCCCCCGATTTCTTCCCCGTTTCCCTCTCTCTTTCTTCCCCACGGAGCCGTACCCGCGCTCGCGGTCACCGCCACATCGCCGGCGTTCGGGAGCTCCCCGAGCCAAGCCCGGACCGCCATTAGCTCCGCCTCGCCGTGCTGCTCCTCCCCACGGTAGGAATCGCTCGGGGTTGCTGCGAATCGACGCCGCCGTGTCCATCTTCCTCGCGGCCGTCCTCAGCTCCGCCGCGGGAAATCCGCCACCGTCGACCCCTCCGCCATCTCCGACCTCTCCCCCGTGCGCGTGGTGAGCTCCTGCCCACGCTGGCCTCTTCCCCTTCTCCCCTCTCGCGCTCGTTCGCCGTGCTCATCGCCATCGCATCGTGGCCACCGTAGTCGTGCTCCCGCCGAGTTCAGCTCGCGCCCGGTCAAGGAACCGGCATAGCCGGGCTGGAGGCCGTTGTCCTCGGGCCCATGACCGGCCTGTGGACCGGCCCAGACCGGGCTGCTGGCCGGTTGGCTCTGTTACGAGGCCGGCCTGCCAGCCGGCCCAACCGGGCTGGAGGCCGGGCAGACTGTTTTTTTTAGTGGTTCTTTTTCCATTTCCTCTCCTATTCGCGCATGATTCCCGCTACCCCCTCCCTCCTTTAGGAACATCGACACCGAAGATTCAACGACTTGATCCATCTCTCTCGAATCCGAGGAAATAACTTTTAATAGTTGTTGAAAATAAGATAATTAAAAGTAAACAATTAGAAAGAGGAAATTCAAAAATCAATAACTTTTAATCCGGACTTCAGAAAATTGTGTTCCTGATACCAAAATGTTTGGAAAAACATGCTTTATCCAGAATCATCATCATCATGCATAATTGATCACAATTACAATCATGTGCTCTAGTAGTAATTATAATCACTAAGTTTAAATATGGGTTTATTCCAAATAATGCAAATAATATAACGAGGACCCCGTTTAACTTGCTGTTCATGTTCAATGCTTCTAGGGTGCATCTAAAATGTCATATCATCATTTTTGTATACATTGCACAATTGCCATGTGTTGATTGTTGTTCTTGCTTTCCGGTGTTGTTTGCTCTCCGGTAGATCACGAGTTCGGAGTTGAGCATCATCACTCCGACGAGCAGTTTGACTCCTCCGCTCAACAAGGCAAGCGTAATCCCCCCTCTGAGCATGTCTTATCCTATGTTTCCGCAAATATTTTCTCCACTATAATATTGCATGCGGTTCTAAATGTCAATTTTGTTGGATTAGAGTATCCTATAGTTGCATTAAGTTCCCGATGCCAATACCTGTTTTCCCTCCTATTATCCATAGGATTGTTTTGTGGCCGGAGTTACTTACTATGCTATGTTGATGCTTAGCCATGCTTAGTTAATTGCATAGCTATACGATGGATGGTTTGTGGTGGAAACAGGTGATGAGATGAATGGTTGTTGGTGGAGGAAATTGTGGTGACGAATAATAAAATGCTTAAAGGTGAGGATGAGAGGCCACTGTGGTTGTGGTGCTTTGTCTCATTCCCGTCGCCTAGGTGCGAGTGCTATACCTCTTGAACCAAGACTGAGCGTGCAACCATGCGTGAGGCCTATGCATTTGCAGGAACCCTCATAGACTAAATAACTCGAGCGGGGCTAGCCAGGGTCCTCTAGTTCGGGCTTCCATTTGCGCGTGCGTGATGATGGTGGGATGAACTGAGATGAGGATGGTGGTGTTAGGAAAATGAGTGGCCGTGGGGCGGGGTGTTGTGATCCTGGCAGTCCTGCCGCCACTGATGATCCTGAAAAGTCCTTAACGAGGGAGAAGTCGACACCGCTCCCACCCAGCCGGCTTTCCAAGGAAGAGAGCTAATTGTATAGGTAATGGGCCGGACGGTACGCGTGGCGAAGGAACTGGGGCCCCTCGGGACTCCGGGGACTTCCACGTTGTACACCCCTGCAGGGTTAAATCTTTTCGAAAAGCCGTGTCCGCGGTTATGGACGACTTGGGAAGTGAAGGTAAGATCATAGAATAACTTTAACGGAATGATTAAAAACTGGGTACTAGAGGTACCACTCACAAATGCAAGGTGAGCTTCCTCGAGGGTGATTCGGGGAGGTGCCTTTGATGAACAGGTACAACGTGGATGATGGTGATGAATGGTAAGAAATGTGATTCAAGAGAAAAGAGTCACTCCTTACCTCTTTTGAAAATATTCTGTTTAGTCGATGCCTTTGGGTTATGTCTTTTCAAAATAAAATCAGCTTTATGCAAAACAGCCATAAAACCTTGAAAGCCAATCATCGAGCATATATTAGCTCTTAATCTTGCGAGTTCATCGAACTCAACGTCGTTTGCTTATTTTCAGGAGAGGACTTCACCGCCCTCGAAGGTGGGTTCTTTGTGGACGTCGACGAGTAGTCTGGGTTCCCAGGTGGCAGCTTGGGACATCCCGGAACAGCTGGCGCTGTGATGTTTATTTGCAGGCCTCTTAGGCCATAATTTGGTTCTTGTTGTTTAGAACAACACACTTCGCTTCCGCATGTTGTAATGTTGGGTCTGTGACCTCTGGTTGTCATTTGCTATCTTTCTCTATATAAGAGTTGAACTATATGATTTGTGTCGTAGAGTCTGTGATGTGCCAGTTGTTCCACAAGTCTTGATCTCTCTATTATGCTTTGATAGTGTGTCTGGTGGTATCGGATAACCGGGGACACAGTATCACTGTATAGCAGTCGGGTCGGGGCGCCACAGCGTGAGTAGTTCATCCTTGGACTAATGGTCTATAGCAGTAGCTAGATGGTTGTCTCTCCACTTTGTGCCATCATGTTTAGATCTTGTGAGCTGCCTAACATGATCAAGATCATCTTATTGTAATGCTACATGTTGTGTTTGCTGGGATCCGATGAATATTGAATACTATGATCAAGTTGATTATTAATCTATGATACATGTTATTTATGATCTTGCATGCTTTCCGTTACTAGTAGATGCTTTGGCCAAGTAGATGCTTGTAACTCCAAGAGGGAGTATTTATGCTAGATAGTGGGTTCAGTCTCCAGTAATCTGGGCGAGTGACAACAACGCCTAAGGTTGTGGATGTGCTGTTGCTACTAGGGGTAACATAACAATGCTATGTCCACGGTCATATGTATTTGTTTACTTTACGCACATTGCTTAATGCGATTATCCGTTGCTTGCAACTTAATAACAACGGGGAACACAGAAGTCAACCTGAAGGTGGATTATTAGTCATAGATGCGGTTGGATAAACGGTCTATGTATTTTGTCGTAATGCCCAATTAAATATCATGGTAGCCATCTTGTCATATATATGCATTGTCATGCGCTCAATATTTTATCAATTGCCCAGCTATAATTTGTTTACCCAACATGTTATTTATCTTTATGGAGAGACACCACTAGTGAACTGTGGACCCCGGTCCATTCTTTTACATTGATAAAACCACCGACTGCAATCATTGTTCTCGTTTACTTTCTGCAATTAAACACTGCTTTCCGCACCATACATTTAACCCATTATTTTCAGCAAGCCAGGAGATTGACAAACTTCCTGTTTCGTTGGGACAAAGTAGTTTGATTGAGTTGTGTGCTGGTTCCACGTCAGCGCCGGATTCCCTGGTGTTGCGCCGTGCCACAGTCCGCCACTGACAACCTTCTGAAGTGCTACTGCTCCTCCTGGATTCGATAACCTTGGTTTCATACTGAGGGAAAACTTGCTGCTGCACTGCTTCATACCTTCTTCTTGGGGTCTCCCAATGAACGTGTGTTCTCACGTCATCATGTACCTTAAGCCATGTCTATTTATCTCATGACACTAATGCACTGCTGCATGTGAAACCTTAAGCCCTTACCTATCTTAATCCATTGAATACAACCCCTTTTAATAGAACAAGTTGGTCTGATAAAATAAGAATTAATTTAGACTTTCTTAGGCTTGTTGACTAATCTTATCAAGTTCATACTTCCCGGTTCGATAAATCCTGGATCTGTTAGGGGAAAGCTACGTACTACAATCCGATAATTCGGATCAAAGGTATCACAAGACATATTTAGTAACTCATCATTTATATCCTAGAAGCTTCCATAATTATACTTGCCTAATAATACAATAAGGATCAACACTGAGATATTTGTTTGAGAATACGTTTTAGAGACCTTTATCACAATTTTTAAGGATTAATATGTAAATATATACAAAAACATTACATATAAACAAATACCTATGGTGTATACTATACAATTTATGCAACGACAACAAGAACAAAACTTTTTATCCCAAACATGTTGCGATGGGCTAAATGTGAAATCCAACTAAAAGATAAGGAAACACAACGTGAAAGAGAGCCAATAATTTATGTAACCGTGAAAAACTAAATCAAGAAGGAATTTTACAACATGCAACATAATTCATCACAAGCAAACTTTTTGGTGATAGCTGGATAACAAAAAACATAATAAGTAATATTCATAAACAATGTTATGTGGGTAACTAGGCCAATGCCACCTAAGTAACGGTAAAACTAGATTTAAGGTATAAAAGTTTAATATAAAATTTCCATAGGGACAAAAATTTTCTAGACTGCGCGTGCTAGAAATCGGTGGTCACCGTGTCGACACGCTACGGTTGAGGTCTTGTAGCAAGTGTACACCCCTCTACGCAATGCTGCATGGCTGCTCGATCTGGAGGTGACTTGTGGGTGGGAGGGAGGTATGAGTGATCTAGCGGCGGCAGGGAGACCTTGGTGGGGGGTTGAGACACTCATAATCTCCTCCACGTCACTTAGTGACTTGATGTTCTGAACTCGAGCAAATCTTGCATGGTTGAGCTGAAGGGTGTTGCAAGCTGTTGATTTATCTCTTCTTGCTGCTGATTGATGAGGTTCACTAGACCAACCTCCCCAGCTTGCAGGCGACCGACCAGTTGGTCCATCGACCGTGCAGATAGTCTTCGTACGTGTTTCTGTAATTTGTCTTTCAAACTTCTAAAACTGATAGACGTATTGCGGTTTTCTTGATGAAATCAACACTGTCACAAAATCAAGTGCAATTCCCCCGCAAAAAATAAACCAAATGCAACACAAAAGTTTACCAAATGGGAGCGTCGAAAAAAATAGGAACATATTCCACCATCCCACTCCCAGCTGCAAAACCAAGCTACAAATGAATACATTCCGAAACAGACGCCCAGGAGCTCACTGGACCGGCGCCATACACCAGCAAGATCGGTCCATCGAGCTCACGACCAACGGGCTGCTGCTGCTCCCCCACTCTTCCCGGCCCCCGTAGACCAGGTCCACCTCCCAGCTCCCACCCCATTCCGCCCTTCGATATCACCCACCCCGCTTTATTCCCCACGCCCTCTCCACACCTCACTCCTCTCCCCTCCCCTCCATCCCAGCCGCCGCAGAAAGTCCAACCCTAGATCCAGCCCGCGTCTCCGGCGATCTCGGGCCATGGCGACGCGCCGGGCCCTCTCGTCCCTCCTCCGGTCGGCCTCCCACCGCGCCCGCGCGGCCTCCCCGTCGCCGCGCCCCCCGCTCCACCGCCCCTCCCCGGCCGGCTACCTCTTCAACCGCGCCGCCACCTACGCCACCTCCGCCGCCGCCGCCAAGGCCGAGGCCCCCGCCGACAAGCTGCCGCCCACCTCCGAGAAGTACGTCGGCGGGAAGATCACCGACGAGTTCACCGGCGCCGGCTCCGTCGGCCAGGTCTGCCAGGTCATCGGCGCCGTCGTCGACGTGCGCTTCGATGAGGGCCTCCCGCCCATCCTCACCGCGCTCGAGGTGCTCGACAACAGCATCCGCCTCGTGCTCGAGGTGGCCCAGCATCTCGGCGAGAACGTTGTGCGCACCATCGCCATGGACGGGACCGAGGGGCTCGTGCGCGGCCAGAAAGTCCTCAACACCGGCTCGCCCATCACTGTAACCACTCGTCCAACCTTTTCGCTCCCCGTTTCTGATGGTACATTTCGTGCTGTGCTCGATCTGATGAAATGTAGATCTGGCGGCGTTAGATTTGATCTGGGCGTACAAATCCGAATAGCACTTGTATACATCTCCTTTATTTACCGATTTGTTGACTGTTTGCTGGTTGCATCCCGCAGGATGTGTAATTAGGTTCAGTCGCGATGCTCTATATGCTTGTAGCCACCAGTCGCTTTATTAATAAGTCTGTTAAGTGATATGTATCCTAGGTATTGCTTAGTATCAGATAATTTGTTCAGGTGTGCTTAATGGGATCATTTTGCAGTCTGCTGCAGAAGCCTATGCTCGTGTATATTCTTTGATGTATGCATATGGTTTCATAGGCTTAGTTGTCAGTTTTTCCAGAAGTTGGATGATACTCACTTCTTGTGTGCTTCATTGGGTTGACTTGAAGTTATATTTCCTTCTCAGGTTCCTGTTGGGAGGGCCACTCTTGGACGCATCATTAACGTTATTGGTGAGCCGATTGACCACAAGGGTGACATAAGTAAGTGACATTCTTGATATGAGTTTCTTTCACATATTTATGGAGTTATGCAGTAATGTTCTAATGTATTCACATTTCTATCTTGTAGAGACAAACCACTACCTTCCTATCCATCGTGAGGCTCCTTCTTTTGTTGAGCAAGCCACAGAGCAGCAAATTCTTGTTACTGGAATTAAGGTATAATATTTCACGAGCTCTTTGAGCATCTTTTCATGTAATCTTTGAATGCAGTATGTTAGTATATCTGCCATAATGTGATGGGTGTTAACTGTTGTGTGATGGTTTATATCTGACAGGTCGTGGATTTGCTTGCACCTTACCAAAGGGGTGGGAAAATTGGTCTTTTCGGTGGTGCAGGAGTGGGTAAAACTGTTCTTATCATGGAGTTGATCAACAACGTTGCCAAAGCCCATGGTGGGGTGTTTAACAGAGTTTTATTGTTGATATTATGTACCTGCTTCTTATGGTTTACTGATTGTAACTGGTCTATTTGTTTCCCTTAGGTGGTTTCTCTGTTTTCGCTGGTGTCGGAGAACGTACCCGTGAAGGTAATGACCTGTACAGGGAAATGATTGAAAGTGGTGTCATTAAGCTTGATGAGAAGCAGGTAATTGTTACTTGCTTTGACATTTCAGTTGTGAAGTTCATATATGAGAGTTATCCTGTCTAATAATGATTTTTGTGGCAGAGTGAAAGCAAGTGCGCTCTTGTCTACGGCCAAATGAACGAGCCCCCGGGTGCTCGTGCTCGTGTTGGTCTGACTGGTCTGACTGTTGCTGAACATTTCCGTGACGCTGAGGGACAAGATGTGCTCCTGTTTATTGATAACATTTTCCGTTTCACCCAGGTAACTATTGCAGAACATTTTCTGTATGAAAGCAGCATATCATTTTTGGTGCATGAAAGGTATTAACTAATAATCCTGTAGAATATTACCCTTGCTAAAAAATGTTTCTGCGTTTGCTTTACTGATGTAATCCACATTGCGGCGCTTATCTCACTGCTGCCTGTTTTGTTGCACTTTATTTCAGGCAAACTCTGAGGTGTCTGCTCTTCTTGGACGTATTCCATCTGCCGTGGGATACCAACCAACTCTTGCTACCGATCTTGGAGGTCTGCAAGAGAGGATTACAACGACAAAGAAGGGTTCTATTACATCTGTCCAGGCTATTTATGTGCCTGCTGATGACTTGACGGATCCTGCACCTGCAACCACCTTTGCCCATCTTGATGCTACCACTGTGTTGTCACGATCGGTCTGTCCACCAGTCCTAGTACAATGCATTCATGTATTGCACATAATGTGCTCATTTTGACTGTATGAGGTACCTGTGCAGATTTCTGAGCTTGGTATCTATCCTGCCGTCGACCCTCTGGACTCCACATCCAGAATGCTCTCCCCCCATGTGCTGGGTGTGGACCACTACAACACTGCTCGTGGTGTTCAAAAGGTTCTGCAGAACTACAAGAATCTCCAGGATATCATTGCCATTTTGGGTATGGATGAGCTCAGTGAGGATGACAAACTGACGGTTGCCCGCGCAAGGAAGATTCAGCGGTTCCTCAGCCAGCCCTTCCATGTTGCTGAAGTTTTCACTGGTGCCCCAGGGAAGTACGTGGAGCTGAAGGAGGGTGTTGAAAGTTTCCAGGTAAGAGTTTGAATCAGAGTAGTTCTTCCAGAACAATAATAATCACTAACCTAGAAGTGTTTGCGCACAAAGTTAGTCCCAGTCTGGCCTTTTGTACATTTCTGTTTCGTCTCTTGCGCCATGACAATAAAGTGTAAACACTCTTTTGCACGCATTTCCTTCAAGAATAATGGTTGTGCTATCTTGTCTAGATCTGTTGCTAACGGTCTCGATGAAACGTGCAGGGTGTTTTGGATGGCAAGTTTGATGACCTCTCTGAGCAGGCGTTCTACATGGTTGGAGGCATCGAGGAAGTCATCGCCAAGGCTGAGAAGATCGCCAAGGAGAACGCTGCATAATGAGACAGACACACCTCCTATTGTTACAACCCTGTACAAGTTAAATTTTTGGATTTCAGCTGTTGGCTCGGACGTGCTCACTCACAAGCAGGAGTGCCAGCTCCTGCCGAGGGATCCTTGTTTTTGTTCTTTGTTGCTCCACTTTACTCAGTAATAAGCAACTGCAGTGACATTGGTTTTGTCTGCACAGCAAAAAGTACACTCGGCTTTGAAAAATTGTGCCCTTTGTAATGGCAGAAATCCAACAGATCAGGAATTTATGGTTTAGTTACGTTGCTTGGTCTCTCTTGTGTTGTGGTTACGAGTTATGCTATGTTTTCTACTACATCGTGTGGTCCAGTATGGTGTATTGGTTCTGCGAAACATAGAAAATTCATTGGAAGCGATGTCGAGCATCGTTTGTTCCTTGTGTTGTTTATTTGTTCTTCTAGCATAGAAAATTCATCGCAAGCAATCCAAAACTTTGTCTCTAGTATAGTTTATTGGTTATGCCTACATGAGAAAAATCATTGAAGGTAGTGTCGAACTATGTCTTGTTGTTTATTTAAGCTTCACTTTCTTTTTAGAAAGCTGATTTTATAGATTCGTTTGATGGAGGTTGGTCAAGTATTTTTTCTCTTCTTTTGAGATTTTTTTTAGAACACTCTTCTTTTGAGATGAGAGGAGCCTAGCCCCCAGGGAAGCGAGCCCAACTCACTGTCCAAGAGCCCAAACGTCGCATCCTATCTACTGCCCAATTAGAGGCCCAAGTCCAACGCGACGCCGTGAATTCAAAAACAAACGAGAGGTCTGCAGTTTCTTCTTCCTCCCCGAGAATCCGGAGAAGCAAACGCGGACCCCGTGCGTCTCCATCCCCATTCCAAACCTCTGCCCTCCGACGCACCCATTTCCACCACACTCTCCGGAGATATTTCCGCCCGCCACCGTCGCGCCATCCGATCCGCCTCGACCGCGGGCACGCCGAGTCGCCGCACACTGGGTGAGTGAGCTCGCATCGCGCATACCGCACCCTCTGCTGCCTCGTCGGCCACCCAAGCCCAGCCCTAACCCCCCTCGATTTGGTTCCCCTCGCAGGCCGCCGCGCCCTCGCCGGGACCGAGATGAGCGGCCACCGGCTCCTCCAGATGGATACGGCCTGCGGGCCCCTCATGGGCGAGCTCCAGGTAGCGCGTTTCGCCCGCTGCCGTGCTGCTGCGACGGAGAGGTTCATACGCGTTTTGCGGGTCTGACCGCTCGTGGTTTTTTGCGCTCAGGTCATCTGGGACGAGGTCGGGGAGCAGGACGCCGAGAGGGACAGGACGCTGCTCGAGCTCCAGCAGGAGTGCCTCCAGGCCTGCAGGAGGAAGGTGGATCAGGCGAACCGCTGCCGGGCGCAGCTGCGGCAGGCCATCGCCGACGCCGAGGCCGAGCTCGCCGCCGTCTGCTCCGCCTTAGGCGAGCCGCCCGTCCGCGTCAGGCAGGTTTGGCCACTGACCCAGTGAGCTGAGAGAAGATCGTGTTGAACTGTTACTGTTTTTGTGTGTATAGATGGACTTTTGTTCCTGCAATTCAGTTATCCAGTTCTGATGGTGTTGTGATGCAAAAAGTAATCTGCTGTTCCAGTGACACACAACAAGGTGGCAGCATTTAGTTCCACAATCTATGTTACATTAGCTGTAGTACTGAATATTTTTTATGACCAGGGGCACCAGTGGCCATTTGTTGTTGTTACTTCTGTTGTTTCATTCGTCTAACCAGAAAGCCAGAATACTGAGATATGAAACGTTACATAGATGTTTGTAAGTATATTTTGATGGGTTCAGAATGGTAGGTATTCCAACCAGTCCTTGCAGAGGAAAACTAAAAGGTTCAGATATCTGTATTATCAAGTGGGACCAATTTAACTAAAAACTACAGCTTGAAAGTAATGATACAACTAGTTCAGTCTGCACACATTGTTAATATAGCTAAGTTTAAAGACTTGAAGCTTCCCAGGTTTCCCATGGGCAGTTGGGCACTACACCAATAACGCGTATTTTCCACTATATTTTCTTCAGTCGAACCAGAAAGCGTGGCTTACGTGAGGAGCTGAGTGCGATAGTCCCATGTTTGGAAGAGATGAAGAAGAAGAAGGTGGAAAGATGGAACCAGATTCTTGATGCTGTTGGGAAGATAAAGAAGATATCATCTGAGATAAGGCCTGCAGATTTCGTCCCTTTTATAGTACCCGTGGATCAATCTGATCTATCCTGCAGAAAGCTAGAAGAGTTAAGGATGGAGCTGCAGTTCCTAGAAAAGGAGAAGGTCTATTGTTCATGCCTTTTGCCCTTTGTTTCTCACTGAATATGGTACCTATTTCCCACATTTGCTGATTCTGTTATTTTTTTATATCTTGCAGAGTGAACGGCTAAAGCAAGTAATGGAATACCTGAATACTTTGCATTCCTTGTGTAAAGTACTTGGTGTTGACTTCAAGCAAACAGTGTCTGATGTACACCCCAGCCTGGATGAAGATGAAGTGCCAAGGAACATAAACAACACCACAATTGAGAGCCTGGCGTTGGCAATACAGGGACTACGTGAAATAAAAATTGAAAGGATGCACAAGGTTCGCATCGTACCGTTTCAATCTGAAAATTTAATTATATGACTCATTACAGGCGCTAACTCTGTTATCTCTGGCAGCTTCAAGATCTTTCATCTACCATGCTAGAACTATGGAACCTTATGGATACACCAATAGAAGAGCAGCAGGTGTTCCAGAGTATAACGTGCAATATTGCCGCTTCAGAGTCGGAAATAACAGAGGCCAACACCCTTTCCATTGATTTCCTGAGCTATGTGAGTCAGTGGGTTGTTTTCAGAACTTGATTTAAGTCGCTGTTCTTTTCCATCCTCTACTGTTTCTGTTCTCTACTGCAATAGTAAAGTTATGGTAGATGATATGCTTTGATGCAGGTGGAAGCTGAGGTCTTGAGGCTCGAACAGCTGAAAGCAAGCAGAATGAAGGAATTAGTTCTGAAGAAGCAGGCTGAACTAGAAGAGCTTCGCCGACAGGCACATTTAGTAGGAGACGAACATTATGCTACTCAGTTCAGCATTGAGGCCATTGAAGCAGGTACCCTGTTAGGTTTCTAGTAATTTCTGGCACATAGGTGCAGTAATGATCTTTTTTTTCTGTAATTTTCTTTTCTGCAGCATTCAGGCACAAACACATGTCTTTGTTAATATTATTGTTCAGACAATTGTTGCAATATCCAGAATAATTGTTTTTCCTGTTTCATCACAGGTGCTATTGATCCCTCACTTTTGCTAGAACAAATCGAGGCCTACGTTGCAACAGTTAAAGAAGACGCTTTTAGCAGGAAAGATATACTCGAGCGAGTTGAAAGGTGGCTAAATGCATGTGAGGAGGAAGCTTGGTTAGAGGATTACAGCAAAGTATATTTCTGTTTGATGATTTGATCGAGGTTATATGACAATTTTTCTGCAGCAACTGCTAGTAACTTCTCTATCTTCATTTTGTGTTAGGATGATAACCGATATAATGCTGGGAGGGGTGCACATATTATGCTTAAAAGAGCTGAAAAAGCCCGTGTCCTGGTTAACAAGATACCAGGTGAAACACCGTCACAGCTCTTTTCTGCTTGCTAGCTTTGACTGCTGCTGCTGATTTGCTGTATGAAACAGGAATTGTGGACGCTCTAACAAGTAAAACCACAGCTTGGGAGAAAGAAAGGGGCACCGAGTTCATTTACGATGGTGTATGTCTCCACATTTTCATCTCGGTTATACTTGTGAATAAACACAATATTTGATTCTATATTATCAAAGGTTCATGCCATGCAACCTTTTCAGGTTCGGCTTTTGTCGATGGTTGAAGAATATATGATAGCTTGCGAAGAGAAGGAGCAGGAAAAGAAGAGGCAAAGGGTATTGTTAATATTTTACCAAACACTTTGCACTTTAGTATTGTGTGTCTATCTTGAACTGCAGATGATATCTGACGAGTAAGTAATTTCAGGATGAGAAGAAGGTTCAGGACCAATTCAAAGCTGAGCAGGAGACCCTATACGGATCAAAGCCAAGCCCTTCAAAGCCTCACAGCGCGAAGAAGGTAACCAAAAACTCCGTGGGTGGTGCAAACCGGAGGGTGTCTCTCGGTGGAACTCCAGTTCAACTTCCAAAATCAGTGACACCACACTCGAAATCCGTTCGGTCAGCCAACAAGAAGGAAGACACTGGCACGCTTCTGTCCCCTGGCAAGTAGCACTTAACTACTGCTGATACAATTGTTAAGAACTCTGCTTTTGAGCTAACATACTGTCTCCGATGAAACAAAAATACACTTTCAGGTAGCAGAGGCTTAGGCACTCCCAGCCTTCCGGTCAAGAAATTATCTTTCAAAGCAAGTACTCCCGGCGAGACTGACACTCACCGCAAACCATTCATGCAGCTCAAGCCCGGAAATAACACCCCATCGACACCCGCACGGTCTGTCTCCAATGGTACCGAAGATGAGAACCGAACTCCCAAGACATTTGTAGCACCAGCTCTGAAGATGCCGATGACGGTGAGCGCTCCTATGCAAATGGACACAGCGCCTGCTCTGACTACCACAGGAGCTGTTCCTGTCTGCCTTGCCTATGACAAGCCAGAGCTGCCTTCGCTAGAGGGCACCGAGTACTCGTTCGAAGAGAGGCGTCTCGCCTATCTCGCTGCACAAGCCGCTTGATTGTTGAGGAATGCCTGAGAAAAGGCATTGTGTAGGTAGGTGAAAAGTTTGAAATCTGGCAGGATGTCTCTTGTGAGGCACGCTTGACTAAGTCAATGCAAGCCCACATTTTCTGACTGAATCACAGCCATATTTTTTGCTTTTATTAGTTTGTTGCCAAAGGAGTTACATTTGCTGCCTTCCTTTGATGGCTAGCAAGATGCTGGATTGCATACAAGTAATATATCGCCTGAAGGCTTCGTGCGAAACCATATAACTGAATTGGATGTGAAACGAACTTGCAAAAGTGAACATATTACTGATAGCAGTTCAGTGATGGAACCAAAAGATAAACATATTGCCAGGTGCATGCAGAAACCAACATGAACGAAAGGTTGGCCTATGCTGGATATTTCATTGTGGACTATTTCCTAACCATCCAGTGTAGTGCTCATCATGAGATCTGTCTTCACACCACAGTGCCAGGCCCCTACTAAATACCATACATGATCTGTCAGAAATATGGAGTAATTGATATAACCTCCTTATTGAAAAAACAGGTGTCAACCGGAAAGCAAATTGAGCTGTATGTCAACCTGCAGGAGGAAATGGCCAACTGTACCAATGCCTCGTGTGGAAAAAGTTCATACGGTAACAAATGCCATTTGCTAGCTACATACTGTAGATACTACTACTCGTACACTCAATGATGTTAAATACAAGATCATGGATACATGTTCCTGGCAAACTGCAGCAACGCTTTGGGCAGCTCGGTCTCGTCGCCGGTCCGTCGTTTCTTGTCAGGCTGCCCACCGGTTCCTTGTAGTGATCCAACAAAGGCCTGGATCTTGGTTCTGAGAACCTCCCCTTCCTTCTTGGCCCGCTGGCTTGGTCTGATTCTACCCTTGGACTTGTTCTTGACCTTGGTGTTCTTGCGGCCTCGACAGCGTCTTCAATGTCGTGCGCAATCTCTTTCTTGGTCTTCTTCTCTTTCTTCTTCGCTTGTCTTGCGGTGGCGATCACATTTGGATCGAGCATGGTGGTCTCTGGCTGAAGCTTATCAAGGAGGGCTCGCACCTCCTGCTCTCTTATGGCTCTTTGGAGTTTGGTGGCACGCATCACAGAGACCAGCCGTCCAAGATGCCGACGCGTTGGGCCAAATCTCGGCCCGGTTAGCTCGGCCACACGGCCCCATCCAGGCGCCTACTCACTCCGAAAATCACCACGGCCCGTTTTCTATTTTTGTTTCTAACTCGACACGGACTGTTGTTCAAAAATGTGTCCGACACGCACATGTTCTTCTCGTCTACCCTTCATCTTAAAACCGAAGCCAAAGCCACAGAAAAGCAAAGGAACACCAGCCAAACCACCGTCGTCGCCAGCCTCCCGAAAGCCCGATCGATCACAATGGTATTCTGGAGTAGGTATCGTTTCTTGTCATGATGTAAACCGATTTTCAGTGTCTAGCTAGGGATAACGAGAGTTTCGTTATATATGCTCCTCTCCTAGACTCCTAGTCTCAGTCTCAGGTCCAAACGATTTTTTGGGGCTTACAAAGCACAAACTTGATGGCCATGGTGTGGAGAGTTTGGGCCCCCCCTAAAATCACAATTTTTTGGGGCCATGGTGTGGAGAGTACTCCGTGGCTTCGGCTTACAAAGCACAATTTTTTGGGGCCGAATCCACAAACTTGATGGCTATGGTGTGGAGAGTTTGGGCCCCCCCTAAAATCAAGTTTTTTGCTTGGTTGACTCTCCAAAATAGGCATTGGACTTCCGATCGTTTGGCTAGGCGTGGTTGGCGTAATTGTGGTTGCAAGAGAGTGCCCGAAAGCTTGGCTCACCTCCTCTTTGAGTGTCGATACTCCATTCGCCTTTGGACCTCCATCAAGGATTGGCTTGGCGTGCATGCTTTGGATCCTAGTCTTTGGTCGGATCTCCCACTCTACACCTGGTGGCTTAAGATGACGTGCGAGATCTCTCCGAACCGCAAGGCTATGGCGTCCATCACGTTACTCACAACTTGGACCATTTGGAATGAGAGGAATGCTAGAGTCTTCCGCAACAAGCACGCGCCACCCTTTGTTCTCCTTGAGAAGATCAAAACCGAAGCTCGCCTTTGGGTTATTGCGGGTGCAAAGCGTTTAGGTGATTTGTTACCTAGGGAGTAGTCGGCGTGCTTTGTATTTTCGGTTCGGCCGGGGTGACTTTCTTCGTCTCGCCCGGCCGCGATGTGTAAAACTTCTTTCTTAATAAATCGATAGGGGCAAAGCTTTTGCCTCCCTTTCGAAAAAAAGTCTCAGTCTCAGGGATTCTCTGATAAATGTGTGTCGTGCAGGCGTCGAAGTCAAGCCTGGAGAGACGGTCAAGTGTCGGCCTGGACGTTGTTACAATTTGCGTATTTCACAGGTTTGGTTCTCGTTCTCTCTCTATATATATGCCTCCTCCTCTTATGTGTCATTTTGTATACCCAGTCCTTGATCATTTCATGTGTTGCTCTCGATAGGCTGTTCTCGGGGAATTGGAGGGAGGATGTGACGAGGTACGTTAAATTGGAATACGATCAACGCAAGATACCCATCGGAGTCCTCTCGGCGGACAAGTTCCCTCAAGTCCAGCTCGACCTATGCTTCGAGAATTATATTGAGCTGTGGCACACTTCCAAGACCGCCAGCGTGTTCTTTTGCGGACAAAGGACCTAACACTACGTATAGTATATATAAAAATATAAAGATTGAAGAAACTGCTCATATCGATTCACCGTTGTCGATCTACCTTCTGTGTCAAATTCCCTTTCAAAGTATTTGGTACGTGCTTGGTGCGTGCATGTAAGGCTGTTTAATATTTGCAGCAACTAGCACGGTAGCCCTCGCAAATGCGAGGGCATCATCCGTTTGCGAGGGCATCATCCGTAGTTAGTTTAATAGCATTCCTGAGATTAAAAAATAGTTTAATTGATATCACATTATTTTTTATTGTGTAATGTGCAACAATAAACAAATTTTTTGTACCACTACTGCTGAACAAAATATCACAGACGCGAGTAACATATTTGGCAATCTAAAATTTGTGGGTACATGATTATCATGCCGTAATGTTGAAGCACCCATGAAACTGATATTGGATCTGTAAACTGGACTATAATTCTTAGTAGATCCGTATGTGAGGTTAGTTTTAACTTTGATAAAAACCGTTGAATTAAGATTAAATGGTTTCTCCTCCTAATAGGCAGGCACACTAAATATTTAGATTATCTTGTTCTGGATTTTCGTCCTCTCATTTACTCACTTCATGTCACAATGTGCAACGTTTTACAAACATGAGCCTTTATTTCTTTATATGGAATATACTGCTAAAGGTAAATTATTTTCTTGTAAACATATTTGTTAACATGGTTATACATAAATAGACAAAGTTAGAGAAGTAGGATTATAAGTTTTCCAGACTCTTAATTTATCCTGATCTTCTTCAATGGTTCTATATACCAGGACACATGTACTTTCGGTGTTATGCAAAATGACTATGCGACTTGGATAGCATAGTTTAAGATTTAAGTAATTGTAAATTTTACTGTGCAATTAGAATGACATGTGCTTTTATATATGTTAATTTTGTTATCAGAGAGAAAGACACCAAACAATTCCAATAATGTCTACATACAAACCAAGCAATATCTGCAAAAAAAAATCAGAAGAATTAAGTGTACATTTTTTGGATCCTCGGATTAAAATAGTATTGACACACCGTCTAGATACTAACCATGAAACATATCAAGCAAGAATATGTGCTGACTTAACCCTATGTTTATAATTAAGTCATAATTTTTTATAGTATGAGGGATGTCCTGTCGATAGTGTGTCGACTAATGTTTATATGTTCATCAATTTGAATGTTTAACGCTCTGTGTCTCATTAAGTGGGAATAGTCGTTAAGTGGAAGGACATCGTAATCCTCGTGAAAATATGTGTGTGTATCATTAACTCAGTAATTCTCTTAATATGAGGGACGCTTCCGTTCGATCTCGTACTTCTTCATACGTTTTGTGAGAGTGTTGGTTTGATGGCGGTCGTGACTTTATTAATTTTAAAGTTGACGATTTAGAACTTATGCATACGTTTTGTGAGTATGTTGGTATGATGGAAGTCGAGTAAATTTGCAATTTATATTACACGATCATAGAACAACATACTCGTTCCTTTCACAATTACCCTGTGTTCTGATTTTAGTCAAAACACCAAATTTATTCTTACATAGATTTTTACCAAATATATAGAAAAAGATCAACATGCGAAATATAAATCATTATTAATAAAATTTATCATAAATGTATTTTCCTATTATACAAATTTTGCATACGAATGTTGATATGTATTGTTACATGCTTAATTGGTCAAATTTTACAAAATTTGACTTTAACTATTGAGATGCAGGATAAATAAAAAAGAGAAAGTAATTACTGATCAATTTAATATTTTTCTAAACTTTCCGTATCCTAGCAGGTCCTACACTTGGTCATCACGTTCCAGCAAGTTATTTTTTCTAGCAGCTATCACGTTCAAGCCATTTGTGGTTTCCGTCTCGTACACGGCTTTTAAAAGGACATAGCTATTTACAGTCTTGCGTAAGTGTTTTTTATTTGCAACTATCACGTTCCAGATTCTCAAAAAAGAAAAAAGAAAAACTATCACGTTTCCAGCTAAGGTAGCTATCTCGGCAGTTTTTTTTAAAGCAAACGGATCTACGTGACAACTATCTTCTCCATATAAATCGTGTTAAATGTGGTACGTGACAACTATTTTTTCATAAAATCTCAGCCGTATATTTTAGATCTAACTACTAAGATTAATTAAGATGATGTGGCTTAACGTGGTGTCTCGAAAAACTAACTCATTTTGCTTTTAGTATATAATAGATTGGGTTGATAAAAGTTATTATTGTTGGATGAGAGCAAGCTCGTAACTCCAAACCCAACGGCTGAAGTTTGTGGACCGAAGGGTACCACGGAGACGCGGTGCCGCGATGAGGGGATAAGGGGGACGGCGCTGGCGATGGTTCAGGTGTTGGTGAATGGTGAGAGGTGGAGGGTTTAGACGTCGATGATGACACCAGGTTGGACTAGAGCAAGCTAGGGCTCGCGGTGTCTTTTTTTTTTTTTGCTTCTTCTTGTGGACATGGAATTGTGTGGTGGCACGCAAAGCTAAAGGACACCGCGTCCACAAGAAGAAGCCAGCCGTCCAATATGGCAACGCGTTGGGCCAGATCTCGGTCCGGCTAACTCGGCCTCACGGCCCTGTACAGGCGCCTACTCAGAGTTAATTGCGCTGGAGGTCACACATCTCGTCACGTACGTGCACATTGGTCACACATCTGGAAAACGGGATTTTTTAGTCACACATCTCGACTTTGCGTGCACATTGGTCACAAACGGGAAGTGTCATCCCGTTTTGGATGGTAAATTTTCAGAAAACCCCCTGAGTAATATTAGGAGGACCATTTTGTAAAATTTTAAAAAAAATAGGAGGACCATTTTGTAAAATTCCAAGGACCATTTGTAAAATTAGGAGGACCATTTTGTAAAATTAGGAGGACCATTTTGTAAAATTAATATTTCTCCAGGGGGTTTTCTGAAAATTTACCATCCAAAACGGGATGACACTTCCCGTTTGTGCCCAATGTGCACGCAAAGTCGAGATGTGTGACCAAAAAATCCCGTTTTCCAGATGTGTGACCAATGTGCACGTACGTGACGAGATGTGTGACCTCCGGCGCAATTAACTCGCCTACTCACTCCAAAAATTACCACGGCCGGTTTTCTAAGTCTACCCTAATCTTAAAACCGAAGCCAAGCCACCAAAGAGCAAAGGAAAAAACAGCCAAATCACAGCCGCCGCTAGCGTGCCTCGCCGGAAGCGTTTCTTCTCACCGCTGCCGCCCGATGACGATGGAATTCTGGGGTACGTAGCGCCTCCTCGATCTCGATCGCTTCCCGCCATGACACGCACGGCAAAAAGTATCGTACGTAGGGAAATCGAGGAAGTAGAAATCGGCAGTAGCTGTGTACTATCTTCGACTGGCTCAGTACTCATACGTAAATCGATTTTCAGTGTTTAGTTGTAGGGATCATGGGAGTTTCTTCAGCATCGATCGATTGACTCGTCCTATTTTTTTAGTGTGTGACTTGAGCCTGCAGGCACACATACACGACCTGGATTAAAAATAAATGCACACCACAGATCTAACTTTGTAGCCATGCATCGTTGTGCAAATCATATATATATATGCTTAGTGTTATCTGATAAATATGTGCTCTTCAGACATCGAAGTCCATCCTGGACAGAGGGTCAAGTGTCGGAGAGATTGGCTTTACAACTTGCATATTTCTCAGGTTTGGTTCTCTCTCTATATATGCCTCCTAGATCTTACATGTTATTTTTGTATACTCAGTGCTTGATCAGTTCATGTTTTGCTCTGGGTTGATAGGCTGTTCTTGGGGAATCGGGGGGAGCAATTGACGAGGTGGTCAGAATGTACGTCAAAGTTGATGGCGGTAATCGCGAGATAGCCATTGGAGTCCTCTCGGCGGACAAGTTCCCTCAAGTCCGGTTAGACCTGCGCTTCGAAAAAGACTTCCTACTGTGGCACACCTCCAAGACCGCCAGCGTGTTCTTTTGCGGACACAAGACTAGGAGATCTAAAGATTATTGATTAGAGTTTTGGTTCGGTTCTCCATTCATCAACCTAGCTTGTCGACCTTTTGTGTCAAACTCTTTCTTTTCTAGTATTTGATGCGTGATTGTAAGGGTAGTGTGCACCAAGTTATGCATAGATCAAGCAGAACTTATGCAGCGGTTGAGTTGTAACAAAATAGTATCTTTCAAGGGTGGATTTTGTGCACGTGATGGCTCGCTAGCTGAAATGTTTGCAAAGGTCCGGTCGTCACAGTTTGAGATATCTGACATAGTTTCTAGGTTTCACACATATTCGTGCATTATGTCATCACTATTCAGCAAAAAATTGTACCGTCAACCAAGGAATTGGTTACCATACTAGAAAAAAACTCGCTTTGAGGGAGCCGGGATTTCCGGTAACAACTGTTACCGGACGAGGTACGGAGTCAAAATTGAAACAATACAAAGTTTTTTTTTTTTTGGGGTGGGGGGGGATTCGACCCAAATTCAAATGGTCCGGGATTTTTTGCCGGACCGAAAAATCCGGTTACCGGCCGTGAATGCCAGGGATTTTACAACTGTTTGACTTATCCTGTGTGGTGGCTTATAAGATGTATTTATAATGTTGATGACCTAATCCAGCTCGATAACGATCCGTCCTGGCATGGGCGGCGTGGCGGCCAAGCCAGCCTACCCGGGTCTCGCCTAAATTCGGCAGAAGTTGGCCTCTTATTTGCATAGTTTTCATATGAATTTAGAGCACAATAAACACAGACATTTAAGAGAAGCTCAAATCCTATTGTCGCCGCCTGCTACCGCTCACCTCCGGTCCACATCCTCCCCCGGCCTCACTCTGAACTCCCCGCACCCCAAACGCTAAGAACTCGTCGCCGGCGAGCTCCCCACACTTGACCCACCCCGTTAAGTTTTCAGCCTCACCTCCACCGGTGACGCCACTGCCAGTCGTGTCGTACCTGTCTGTGGTGAGGCTCCGGCCTCGCCAGGGACTTCACGGCAAGCCGTGTCGTCCCGTCCCAAAAATGTTATTATTGCTCATATGCATCCTTTTCGCTGCTCCCGTGCTCCAACCGTGAGAGGGTGGTCCATTTGTCGTGCTCCAAATATTATTATTTGAGCAAAACGATGTCAGTTTTTCAACGTGTTTCCTAGATACAGCCATATCATTTTGCTCAAAAAATAATACACGATATGTTTTATTTATTGTATTCTCATATGCATAGTATAGACATCATCTTATAAATGTTACTATGATCATGGCTGCCCGTGCGTTGAATATGGACATACTTTATTTATTTTGCGAGCAAGGTGGACATTGTTTGTGCAGCATATATGTCAGAGTACGCACATAGAGTTTGCATTTGAAACAAACTCTAACACAACTCAAGGTAAGTTTTATCTTGGGACAGCTAGGAGTCTACCCGAGCCAGGCGCCAGGAGTACCCAACACGGACACGTTCGACCGTGCCCTTCACATTAAAACCGAAGCCAAACCGCCCGCCGGAAGGCCAAAACCAAACCAAAGCACCGTCGTCGCCAGACTCCCCGCAAGCGTTCAATCTCTCCGCCGCCGATCACAATGGAATTCTGGGGTACGTAACCCCTCCTCTCCCTTCCTGTCATGGCATGTCAAAAAGCTTCGATCGTGCTGCAGCACGGCAATCGAGGAGTGGAAATCGGCAGAACACATGCAGCTGCCATGCATGTATAGATGTTTTCGTATTGTACTTCCTAGCATCAACTTCTCATAATTAAGCATGCACATGTTCACGATCTAGATAGATTGCAAAGTTTTTTTTGATAATGTAGCAATGTACATCCCTGATTATACAGCCATGCATCCTTGTGTACAACAGTACAAGTCGGGTATAATCAGAGAAGATGTTCATCTTCTTACTTTTAACTACGTTGTAACTCCAAATTAATCTATGGTGTGTGCAGGCATCGAAGTCAAGCCTGGACAGACGGTCAGGTCTGAGCCCGGAGATGATCACATCCTGCGTCTCTCTCTGGTACCTAGATCTGCTCTACATACATATGCTTCTTCTTACGCGTTCTTTTCCATATACTGTCAGCTGATCAGCACTGTTCATCCGTTGTTCGATAGAGTGCTCTTGGGGAATCAGCTGAGGGCGATCAAGATGACGCCGTTGAGTTGACCACGATGTATCTCAAACTCGATGATGGTGAGAAGATCGCCATTGGAAGCCTCTCGGTGGACAAATTCCCTCAGGTCAAGTTCGATCACTGCATCGAGAAAGGGTTTGAATTGTCGCACACTTCCAAGACCGACAGCGTGTTCTTCTGCGGATACAGGGTCTATGATCCGTCTCTAAAAGTTTGATGAGAATTCCTCGAATACATAATGTGCACTTTTCTTTCTTTCTTTCTTTTTAGTTTGTTATGTTCCGGAAATATCCGTGCAAGGTCGCATCAAAATTTTGAATTTTGGACTCGTGTGATGAGGGTAGTGTGGATGACGACGGTTTAGTCTTTCGATCGACGATCGGTATGGTTGTCTTCCATGTGTCAAACTATGATGTGTATTCGGGTTTGAGTTGGTGTGTGCTTATAAGGGTTGTGTGCGACTGGGTGTAAACTCTTTTCACGTTTGGAATCCAATTTGCTTAAGAGACATTGGATGTTTTGTTTCTTTCCCATAAACTGTATGCAGTGGCGAATTTACCATACCTCCGTCCTGGGCACGTGCCCGGGCAACGTTCCGCGGCATGGCTGGGAGAGCTCCGACGGTGGCCAAACTCGGCTGGAAGGAAAGGAATCGCGAGTTTTCCGTTGATGGGCCAGATAGGCACTTCACTGTGCCCTAATTGGTCAGTCTGTATGTTGATGTATGGTTTGGTCCACCTATATCTAATAATGTGGTCAAAATATTTTTCCTTTCTTACAACACGTACGAGCCTCAATTTTCTCTTTTGTTAGAAAGTACCCTGAAATATGCACCCTTCCAATGGAAGACTCAAAACAGAGCCAGGACATGTCGCCCGGTTTTTTTAAAGTGTTGACTGTTGAACAATATATTTTTATTACAAAAAAATCAGAAAAAAATACAAGTACATAGATGATTACCATGTAATAATAAATCTATATAGAATTATGTTTTTTTTGACTAAAATTTAGAATTATGTTTTCATATGTGATCTAAACAGAAACGACAAATGTAAATACAAAATTGAATTTATAATGCCTACTTTGAGCCATATTCGTGATTTTTGTGTAGATTAAAAAGTTAACGTGCTTTTCAACAAAACTTTTCATGTCCATAGGAATCATCTCTATGTATATCTGTAAACAAATTCAGTTTTCTTGTAACTTATAAGTACATTTTTTTAAATATAAATCTGATGTCTGCATTCCCCTCTAAGTCGCATATAAAATGACGTCTTAGGTATTGCTTGTAGGGATGGCAATGGGTCTTCTTGCCACTAGGGAGTGCCCTCCCGTCCTCATTCCCACTTAACAAGCGGAGATTGTTTTCCAAGCCCCGTCCCCATAGTTTGGGCGAGGATCGGGTTCCCCATTAACAAACTTAATACAGTGAGAATGTGAGAATTTTCTGAGGTTATGTTTTTGATACATCAAAATACGTACGTTATGTACCACATATATGATAAATGATTTCCCGCAAAATAATAATAAAGTAGTTTCTTATGATAAATATATATTATAAACCATGCTATGTTGTACACAACATATCACCTCTTACTTATAAAGTTATATCAATCGGGTACAGCTTGGTACGGGAATAGATATACTTTAAAGTCTCCATCCCCATCTTAAATGGGTGGGATCAAAAAAATTCATACCCGTCTCCTAATAGATAAAATTCCCCACGAGTTAGCCAGGAACGAGGCCACATTGTCATCCTAAATTGCTTGGACTACAATACGACTTTATGAGAACATGATTCATCTAGCCTCTCACATGTTCGCTTGGGCACCAAAATTAGCAGGAGCATGTAGGGCCAGCAGACGTTGCTCCTTGGATGGTTTAGGTATTGATATATATGGTATTCTTTTTTCTTCTTTTTTTTGAACAAGGGGAGGCACCATACTGGTGCCAAATTCATTTCAGCTCAGCTGCATAAAGCAGCAGTAATTACAACGTCCTGGGAAGTGAAGTTGTTCAAAGAAGAAATAACAGGACATTGAGTTGAAGCGTGAGCTGAATTAGTACAACTGAAGATAGATCTATCTAGGGCACGCCTAAGGACCTGTTGTGCACAACTGTGGGCGACGCCGTTGAGGTCTCTCCTGATGTGAAACACCTGAATTGGTGACCTGCATGTAGCGTCAAAAAACCTGGCCATCGTGAATCTGATATTATAATGAATAAGTGGATGATCTAGCCGCCTGCTTGCCGCTGTTTTGGCAATAGTCTGGTTGTCAGTAAGAAATGTAGGCCTCTCAATGTTCAACAGCTCTGACAGCTGCGCCGCAAGTAGCAGAGCCTTCGCCTCAGCTTGAAGAGCCGATGCCGCAAGGGATGTCGTTGCCTGGATCATGATTGAGAGCTGCCCTCCACCTGCATCAAATCGAAGGAAAACTCCCAGTCCTGTGGCAGGTGGATCTGAGAATATTGTTGCTCCATGTATCAGCATATCTGTCACAAGTGTTCCTCCCTGCTCCGGAATTTCTGCGAAATTCACAAGTTGCTGGCCTTCTTTGTCCTGCATTATAGGATCAGTAATATCATACAATTCTAGATTATTTTGAAGTGCTTTGGCTGCAAGATTTATTTGGTACGGTTCGCCTTTCTTCCTGTCAAACAAATTGTCATTTCTAGATTTCCATGTGCACCACATAAAGGTGAGAATATTTTGAATGGAGGCATGTGGATGATTCATATTGAGCAGGTTTAGAATTATTTGAGTCAAGGAGGTACAATTCTGTGTAACCAAGTCAATACGAATGAACCAAGGGGGCAGGAACCATGCAGCTTTAGCAAAGAGGCATGTGAAAAAGAGATGAATGTCATCTTCCTCTAATCCGCACCTGCAACACAGCTTGCTAATGTGTTTAGAAAATTTACCAGCTCTAGCACCTGTAGGAATTGCCCTGCGAAGGAATCACCCAGCAAAAGCTTGAATCCTGGGAATGATTTGCGTACTTTTCCAAACCTGGTTGAGGAGTTGTTTAGTAGCAGGTGAAACTTGAATGGTATTCATAATGTAACTTTGGTGACTAACTTCTACTGTCGAATATGTATAATGTCTTTGAATCATATTGGCGGTAACTTTGGTATTCATAATGTAACTTTGGTGACTAACTTCTGCTGTCGAATATGTATAATGTCTTTGAAATCATATTAATTTTAAATTTTCCATCTGAATCCTTAAAATGGCATCGATTGACAAAAATCATTTTGTTTTGCTGAAGCTATGTCCAAAAGGTATCTCATATGTGATCTCGAGGGAGGCCACCATAAGTAGGTTTATTAATTCAAACATCCAAGAGCTTGATCGGCAAACAAGAAAATTAATCGGCTCATCAATCCGATTACTAAAGTGTGTAAAATGAAAACAAAACCTAATTACACTTCGTACAACGTGGTCGTTCACCCCTGTCGGAAAATGCCGCATGCTTGAATCCTTCCTCGACGACTAGAGCCCCATAGATCGCTAGCCAGCATTCGGCGTTCTCTCTCAGCAAATATGGTGTTTAGTATCCCGTTGGCGCGTGACTCCCAGATTCAGGTTAATTTCCAGGAAGCTTTCTCTCGGCGACCATGTTAATGCTGCAAACTCTAGCTTGATCGAGATCTATATATATGTATATATGTGTCGGCCGCTGAGCGATGCTGGAAATCTTCGTCCCGTTTCCCGGGTCAATTCAACCTGCAACTGTCCATTTACTAAACGCCTAGTCGGTTTAGCTAGTTCAGACCTGAGCAGACGGCTTCGTTTCTCCTAAACGATAATGTATATAGTAGCACATTGTATTTTACAGGGATTATGGTTGAAAGCAATGTTGGCAGGACTTTGTTTTTCTAAGAATATAGTGTATATTGTATGATAATTTATACAACATTTGTCTGGACACTGAACTTGGACTGGTCCAGGCGGTGCTGAAAGTCTGCTTCAGAAAGATGGAGGAACTAACCACTGGCCGAGTTTCTGTTCATCTGTAGGTAATTTATCCCCGGCTGGCCCCACAGTGATTTATCCCCGACAATATTATCCAACGAATTTTTCTGAACAGTCTCGACATTACAAATTAGGACTCACTCTTGGAGTTTGCTCTAAGTGAGACGTGCTTTGCAAGGAGAACAAACACTACGTTCTTGATTCTCTCGGTACTATCAGAGGAAAAACAAGAATTCGTCTTCGTTTTTTCATTGCTGCATGCCCAAACACTACAGGAGAGAGGTTCTATGCCGACGGCCATACCCGACATGGCATGGCATAGATTTGACACACGCGCCGTCGGCATAGCTACGATTTTTTCTTTCTATTTTTCATTTAATACGAAATAATTTATATCTTTAAATCCGTAAATCGAAATTTAAAAAATAAAATGTCTAAATCGATTAGAAAAATGAGAGGAATCCAAATATGACATCCATAACATATTTTTTTTATCATGTATATGACTTTTTACAACATATTTTGGTACTTGCTTAATAAAAAGTCATTTTTGGCACTTAAAAATGGAAAATAATATTTATAAAATACTTTAAATATTTTTGGGTAACAATGTTTTCCATACCAAGACACACATATGGGTCAAATATGGACACTTTATCACAAATTATGGCACGGGTCCATTTTGACCGTTTTTTCAACAAAATAAAAGAAAGTGAAAAATACTCAGAAAATGAAATCCTTTGGCATGAAGTCCTTTTATGTGTACTAGTTGCTAGAAAAAAATATTAAACTTGAGTTTTTGACAAAGTTTCTAAAAAACTTCTTCACAAAAAGGTCAATCATCAATAAACATGTAGAAGTTTCGAGTCAAATGACCTAGATATGATCATTCTCGTGGCGTAATTTGTGATAATGTGCCCATATTTGACACATAGGTGTATCTTGGTATGACAAATAATGTCGTAGAACTGAGTTTTTTCAAAATATTTTTAAAGATGACAACCCGACAAGAACGAACACTGGTAAGCACATCGAGCACATTTAAGCCGTGGTGAATTATAGTGGCAAGGTGGAACTGAACGGCTGCCACTTAAAATACCAAACCCTAGGAGAACGACTTCCATGATAAAACAAGACAGACAGAGTCTTGACTTCCTCTCATTCGTCACTCCATAAACTAATAAAAGAGGACACAAACAAAGCAATAAAACCCAATGAGACTCACATAGACATAACCACAAGGCTTTACCTATGCTCCGTTTGGCAGATCGCGCAGATACTCGAATCTCACAAATCGCTATATTTAGCGATGTTGACACCCTAAGATCCTCCACCGATAATGAGAAGAATGCGTGAGTTCAAAACGGGAAAAGTCAACAATATAGTGTCAAAACTTGGATCCATACAGAACCCGTGCAGCCGCCAGGTTTAGAAAATGGTGGTTTCCGTTTCACGAAAAAAATGGTGGTTTCCAACTTCTCCGTCGTTGTTCATTCTAAAGCCACAAAAGCTATAGATTTCTTCACACCCATAAATAGGCCGGTGCCGGCGCCTACGAGGCCGTGGAGACCGTTCTCTATCCGGCATTCGTAGCTCAGCCAGATAGCCAGCCAGCAAGAGCGATACCCACCACGCCGCACGCACCAACGAGACTAACCATTTGCCCCAGCCCGACGACCTGGCCCTATTTTCCCGCACCCGCATGCACACACCCCGCCGAGGCAACAATCGTCTTCTTAGTACTCCTCCGTTGCTTTTTTTAGATAATGGGCTTTATTACTTAAAGTTTAAGCATTACACCCGGTCTCTGCATATTAATGCACACAACCACAATCCAAGTGAAAATAAAAAGAGAGTGTAGCACTAGACGAATTACAATCATAAAATGAATAAAGTAGATCGCCAGCACTGAAAATGAATACGAACGCCTATGGAGGACCAATCCGGCGATCAAGCGACCATCCATGTCGGGTAAAAATATCCCTCGCCACCTCTTCCAAACGTGCACATGCCTCCGTAAAGAGGCCTCGATGTCCCTCCCGTTGTAAGGTGGACCAAGAACGGAGAATACTTGTGCATCGGTAGAGTACCTGCAAACGAGAAACATCTTTATCATTGAAAATCTTGTCATTTCTACTTAGCCACAGCGACCATATAACGGCTATCGCTCCCACCCTAATAACGGTTTTATACTTCTTATCAATCCTATGTAGCTAGTTGCCAAAAACATTAACAACCGACTTTGGTTGATATAAGTTAGACGCTATCTGGATGGATGATCATATAGAACGTGCGAAACTACACTCGAAGAATAAGTGTTTTATTGTGGACAAAACATACACTTCGTACTTTCATGCCATTTCCGTTTTACAAGGTTATCCTTAGTTAGAATGACACCCCTACGAGCTACGAAGATACCACGTAAATACTTTTATTTTAAGTGGAATCTTCATTTGCCATATCTTTTTATTATCATCGACTGGTCCATCGGAATGTACTAACGCCCTATACATAGAATCCACGGAGAATTTTCCATTCGCACATAGATTCCAACGAAACTCATCGGGGCCTTGTGTGAGTTGAACCGAAGTCAACCGTGCCAACAAGGAGTTCCAAGACGTTAGTGTCGGCCCAATAAGATCTCGCATGAACGTCACATTCGGAGGAGAGCACTGCATGACAGTGGCAATGGTATCCCCTTTATGACGCACAATATTGTATAGGGCTGGATATTGATCCCGAAGGGTAGTATTACCTAACCATCTGTCCTCCCAGAATCTAATCTCCGAACCATCCTTAATACTAAATACCCGAAGCGAAAGAAATGTTTCTTTGTCGCCATCAGTCTGGCCCAAAAGTGGGAGTCACCAGGTTTCCAAAACACCTGTGATATCGCTTTTGTACCAATGTATTTTCTCTTAAGGAGCGTTTGCCATATCCCATCTTCGGTAAGCAGCTTGAAAAGCCACACTTACCTAAAAGGGCTGAATTCTTGACATTAAGGTCATGAATACCCAACCCTCCCTGATCTTTAGGCCGACAAACAACATTCCATTTAGCCAGTCGATATTTCTTTTTTTCACCATCTCCTTGCCAAAAGAATCTTGATCGGAAGTAATCCAATTTATGCAAGACCCCTTTTGGTATTTGGAAGAAGGATATCACATACAGTACCATGTTTGTCAGTACCGAATTAATGAGAACCAACCTCCCACCAAGAGATAGCAATTTTCCTTTCCAACTAGATTGCCTTGCTTGAAGACGTTCCTCGACGTGTCTCCATTCCGCATTAGTCAGTTTTCGATAATGTATTGGTATTCCAAGATACATTATTGGAAATTGACCTTGCTCACAGCCAAATATGTCAGCATATTGAGAAGCTGCTTCTTGAGTCTCACGGAAGCAAAACAATTCACTCTTGTGGAAATTAATTTTCAATCCCGATAATTGCTCGAATGCTGATAATATCAATTTCAGATTCGCTGCTTTATCTAGATCATGTTCCATAAAGAGGATTGTATCGTCTGCATATTGAAGGATAGATAATCCACCATCGAATAGATGAGGAACTACTCCTTCAATTTGGCCATCCGTCTTTGCTCGTTCAATCATGATCGTCAACATATCCGCCACTATATTAAATAGTATAGGCGATAGAGGATCACCTTGCCTTAATCCCTTTTTTGTTTGGAAGTAGCGGCCGGCATCATCATTGACTTTTATCGCAACACTACCTCCAGAAACAAAATTATGAATCAAAGCAAACCACTCATCCGAGAATCCTTTCATTCTCAAGAGTCTGTAGGAGGAACGCCCATTTGACTTTATCATAAGCCTTTTCAAAATCAATTTTGAATATCACCCCATTTAGTTTTTTCGTATGCATCTCATGGACGGTCTCGTGTAGGACCATGACCCTGTCTAGGATATTCCTCCCTTGCATAGAAGCTGTTTGGGTAGGTTTTACCACATGATCAGCCACAGAATTTAGCCTAATGGTCGCCGCTTTTGTAAAGATTTTGAAACTAACATTCAGAAGACATATAGGTCGATACTGTTGTGTCCTTTTGGCATTCTGAATCTCAGGTAACAAAACGATTTCCCCAAAGTTAAGGCAAAAAAGCTCCAGTTGTCTGGCATGTAAACAGCCAAATAACTCAAGCAAGTCAGACTTGATGGTTTCCCAGAAATGCTGATAGAACTCAGCCAGAAAACCATTAGGTCCAGGCGCCTTGTTGTCCTTGATGGAAAACTGCCTTGCTTATCTCCTCTTCAGAGAAAGGAGCAATAAGAAAGTTAGTATCCTCAGGAGTTACTCGGGTAATATCATCTGTTCGAGACTCATCTAGAGAAAAGTTTCCTTCCTCGGGAGCCCGAACAAATCTTTATAGTAGTTCATGATATATTCCTTGAGCTGATCCTGTCCTTCGATCAAGCCCTCATCCTGATGAAGAGAATGAATACATTTCTTCCTATGTCTGCCATTAGCAACATTATGGAAGTACCTCGCATTCGAATCCCCTTGCAGAATAAATTGAGCCTTAGATCTTTGGTACAATTTGAGCTCTTCTTCCCGCAACATACGACCCACCTGCTCATTCGAATGCCGTTTTAGGTCACTCTCATTTGCTGATAAGGGGCGTACTTCTGCTAGTTTATCAAGCTCATCTATAATGGAACACATGCGCTCTTTTTCTTTTTTAAGTATACCCGTTGTGTGTCTCGCCCACCCACGAAGGAATTTACGCATATTGCGCATCTTATTATTCCACCGTTGGATAGCACTGTCGCCCACAACCGGTTGAGACCATATCCTTTTAACCACATCATCAAAACCATCCCGCAACAGCCAACCTAATTCGAATTTGAATTGAGGCTTAACGGGCAGTGTCGATGTTCCAATAGATAGGAGTATGGGGGCATGATCCGAGAATGCCTCAATACGCTCCAAAGCACGTACCGTTACCAATGGATATTTATCCTCCCATCGGGAGTCCATCAGAACCCGGTCCAGCTTCTCGTATGTCGGCTCGGGGAGGCTATTAGCCCAAGTAAATTGTCTCCCCGTCATATGAACCTCCCTTAAGGACAAGCTATAAATTACATCATTGAACAAGTGAGGCCAATGACCGTCGAATCTACCCCTGCTTTTCTCTTGACGGTACCTCAGCATATTGAAATCCCCTCCTATAAGAATAGGATGTGGGTTATCCTTAGCTAGATTAACCAATTCTCGAAGAAAAGCAGCCTTCTATTCTTCTTGGGCAGCACCGTACACAACAACCAAACTCCATATAAAGTTATCAGACTTGTTGCGGATTTGAAATTTAATATGAAATTCACCATCCGAAGGGTCCAATAATTCCATGGTATCAGTTTTAATGCCAAGTAGCATGCAACCCGATCTACCTCGAGGGGGACAAGAATGCCAAGTAAAATCCACTCCACCTAAAAGGCGATCTAGCAGGGTGCTTGGAAAATCTCGTCTACCCGTCTCGGAAATAGCCAGGAAATCCAACTTATGATCCCTCACATGATGCGCAATATTCAAATGTTTAGCCAAGTTGCCTAGACCTCTGATATTTTCAAATATGCCATTCAATGGGAAACTATTGGAGATTTTGACTTTTTCGCGTTTTTACGCGATGATTGATTCTTTTTATTTTTAGCAGATTTAGATCTCCGGCCGGAAGTATACAGGTCATCAAAAGATCCCAGCTGAGCCTCATCCAAATCCATCTATTGTGGCATTTGCATCCTACAAGATGTGATAGAAGTTGTCCATCTATTGTGGCATTCGCATCCTCATCATCTACAGGTGAGGCTACCGGCCTACTCGAAACACTAGGAGACACCCTACGGCGATCATACTCTACATGTTTTAGAACATTAGCCGAAAGCACCACCTCCTTTTCATTTCTCCCTAGACTGACGCCTACCGCTGACAACTTAGCAGATAAAGTAGACGTTGGAAAGGACAAAAATGATTTTGTTGTTTGTGACGTACCAGCAGCAGGAGTGGAAAACAACTCAGCTTTGCGACGCATCGCCTTCGCCATTGTGTCCTCATCCGTCGTTGATGCTCCATCCTTTCCAGTGAGGTGACGTCCACTACGCCTAGGTGTCACCATAGGTAGCGAGCATCCTCCCGCTGGCGTGGGCACAATAGGAGAGGGCGAAGGTGATGTAGCAGCCCTTTCGACCACTGTGCATGGTGCCGGAGACGCAGGAGAAGTCAACTCAACGATAGGGGAGGACAAGGACAAAGTAGAGTCCTCCACCACCGTAGTACTGCTCGAAGCAGCGTGCCCCTTGTCCAGGCCCATCATTGGGCAGCCCAATGAGCCGACCAGGAGGTCTGATTCCATGCCAAAGCTATCCGCCGCGCAGGCGGTCAGCAATAGCTCCGCATCTACTGTAGGAGCGCATGCACTATCCGCCGCGCATGCGACAGTGTGCGGCCCAGCAGCCGCCGCTTCCTGCTCCCCGCTCTCCACCGTGGTGCGGCCCAGCTCCGACCCAGTAGGCTCCGCCGGTCGCGCCTCGCTCTCCATCGCTGCCCGTCCCAGGTTCAGCTGCTCAGAAGGCTTCAGCCCGCCATAGCACGCAGTCTGCATCCCAGGAGCGGCCAACTGCTGTTCATCGCCCAGCAGCACCAGATTGCTAGGCCCATCCGCTGCCGCCGTTTGTTGCTCACACCTGGGCATACAGAACTCAACCCTGACTGCTCGGGGAGCGTCAGACTGCTGCTCAGCATCAACAGATAGTCCATTGGCTTCTTGCCATAGTTTCACTAGTTCCTTGGCTCTAGGAGTCTGAGGATTTGGGTTAAAAGGTGTCACAGCGACCCCCCTCAGCAAATGCGACGTCTGTGCTCCTTGTACGTGTCCCCTTGTCGTGGGTTTGTCACGTTAGTTGTCATAGATGACTTCGTAGGTGTGGGATTATGCGAGTCAAGCATCTCCGAGCTTGGGATCGCAGGAACAAAGATCAACACAGATTTACCCAGGTTCGGCCCCCTCAATGTGAGGTAAAAGACCTACTTCCTGCCTACCCTAGATTGGTATTGATATGATAATCGAGGTGTTACAATGGAGGCGATCCGATCTGGTACTCGCCGTATGAGCTAGGGTTTGGGCTTGATAGCTTGACCCGCTCTAAGTCCTGCGAGTCCTCTTTATATACACAGAGGCTCGCTAGGTTACAAAAGGAAACTTCCCCATAAGGAATACATCCACAGAGGCCTACTCGGAGACTACTTGGTCTTCACGTCCTCCGGGATATGTCTTCTAGATCTTTCCCTTATGGCGGTTCAATATTGGGCTTGCTCCCAAGTGGGCCTTCGTCCGTGCGAGTAAGTTAAGTCGCACTGGGCCGCGGGTTAATCCAGAAAGTATTCCCCCGACATTAGCCCCCAAGATTGGTTAGGACTTTACGGTGAGAATCTTCTGACCTCTTGAAATGGTCTCTGAGCCGCACTGCAAACGTTCTGACCAATCTCCTGACTTATGCGATTCAGAGCTGTGACTCATCTGCGCGACTCATCTCTTCCTTCTGGAAATATTCCGTTTCCTTTAATTGCGGACCGTTACTCGTTTTGCGGGCGCAAATTGTGCCGTTGGTTGCGAGCACAGATAATGCCGTTAGTTGCGGGCCCCTTCAGTTATAAGCTGCGGCCACCTAGGTCATTATCCATTTGCCCTTGCAATCTTCTCATCCCTAGCCGCGCCGTCTTCTTCCTCGACCCGAGCCTAGTTCCCCAATCCAATCTCCCCCTCGCAATGGCGCCCAAGGCGAAGCCATCTGACGATAGGCGCAAGATCTCCTGCAACTGGGAAGGATCCTGGGTAACGGAGGAAACTCTTGCGATCTGGCCGAGGCTGGCTTCTTGCCGCCGAAGGAGGACGGCGTCTGGCGGGCGCCAGGCGATGAAATCGAGCCGCGCCCCAAGCCCAACGAGCTGGTGATGTTCGTGGAGCACGTGGAGCGTGGATTCACGCCGCCAGGTTCTCCCTTCTTCCGCAATTTGCTGCAACGCCTAGGCCTCCGTCTTCACGACATCGGGCCCAACTCAATGCTCCAGGTGAGCAATTTTCATGTGCTGTGCGAGGATTATCTTGGCATAGCCCCCAACATCGATCTATGGCTGGCCTCTTTCACCTGCAACAGCCAACTTGTCTCCAAGGGTGGCGCCTACGTTCAGGTCGGCGCCATCTCTCTTCAACGCCATAGGAACTCTTGCCTTCCCAAGCTAGCCCTGGCGAATCGACCCAGGGCTTGGCAAAAATCTTTCTTCTATTGCCAAGATACTTCACCGGAGGGCGAAACTCGCCTTCCCTCCTGGTCTAACACCCTCTTCGTGCCTACCGAGGCACTGAAATCAAAACCCCGCGACTCGCCATGCCTTCATCAATGAGTCGCTGATCAAGGTCCGCGCCTTAATAGGTCATGGTCTTACTGGCCTTGATCTTCTCTCTTGCTGGACCAAATGGCGCATTCAGCCCGTGAGTCCACGACAGCGATCCTTCCTTGAGTGCACAGGCACCTCTGCTGACGTTGATCGTATCAAGGCTTCGGACTGGAGGCCTGAGGATTGGGTGGAATTTGTCACCCGCGTGACTGAGGAGAAGGACATCTCCTTCGATAAGGTGGGGCTTGCCCCTTTCAGTGTTAACAACAAGCCTTTTGAGGTAACTCCTCTTCTCTGTCTTTTCGCCTTCGTAGTTGAGTCGCATTCCTTTTCTTAATACTGCAACTTATATCTCCCTGATCCAGGCTGATGAGAACTACTGGTCGCTGCCTGCGACCGTCGCCGGCACTGCTGCTCCCAAGCGTGCCGCACGAAAGAAGTTGCTGCCCACTCTAGAGGGCAGCGAGACTGCTGATATCCCTTCTGTTGCTTCTGCGGCCTCAGATGGTGAAGAGACTGAACTGGACGAGGATGACAGTCCAGTGCCAGCCGCGAGTTCTGTTGCCGCGGCTGGACCAACTCCCCGTAGAGCCTCCAAGAGGCTATCTCGTGAGGAACCAGAGGTTGATGCTCTGGAAAACCCTGAGGCCACGAAGCGTCGCAAACCTGCTACGGGCGCGACCTCCTCGTTGCCAGGCGTGCTTTCAAAGCCACCGCCTCTGCTGAAGAAGACATGGGTCCCCACTCTGGTAATTTCTGTTGTCTTGTCATCTTGAATGCTTATTCTTTTTCCTCTACTGACACGCAAAACTTCTGCTCGTAGATTCTGGGACCCAAGGCCTGTCCTCACCGTCAAGCGGTGAACTTATGGCCTTTGTGAAGATGGCTCCAGAGTTAGTAACTTTTCCCTGTGCTTATAATACTTTTATTCTGGCTTATGTGCTTCTTCTTCACACAATGCCCTTGCTTTTTGCAGAAGTGCGGCTAAACCCGCGCTGAGCCTGGAACCGCGGTTGAGCCGCATTTATCACCTGCGGCTCATACCGCCATGGTAGAGGGCGTGGCCACCACTGATGACCTGGCCACGGTCCCTGTTCTTGACACAGCCACCCAAGAGGTGGCTCTGGAGGATAGAACGGATCCCCTTATGATCCAGGACGTGGAGAAGGTCAACCCCTCCTCCATAGATGTAATGGCCAAGGATGCTGATGCGCCAGTGATTGAGTCGCCAGCGGCGGACAGCCTGCGGTCGCCAATTCTGCGTGCTGAGGTTGCTTCTTCCTCCTCCACAAGCCGCGCTGAGAGACTGTCAGAGGCTATCATTGCCTCAAATGACAAGCAAGCCATGGAGCTCCGCAAGGCACTGTCTGACCTGTCTGCGGCTTATAAGGTAAACTTCTATCTCCAGTTATCTGTCTCTAGCCCCCAAGGATCAAGTTTCTTCTTTGACTGTAAAGGGAGACTTGATGCTTCTCTTTTAGCTGTTGATATATACTTACTAACTGATGTACCCTTCGTAGGAGGAACTAAGCTCCATAACGGCTGCCAAACTTGCCTTGGAAAAGCAGCTGGGGGATACTCCCTCTGAACTGGAGAGGCTGCGCGAGCTCCTTGGCCAGCGTGACGCTGAGCTGAAGAAAGGGAAACCAGGATGGGCGAGCTATCTGATGAAAGCTTCAAGTTATCTGAGCAAGCCAAAGCCACCGAGCTGCGGCTTAAAACTGTTGAAGAGAAGTTCCAAGAGGGTCCAGCAGCTGGACCTCCAAGTCAGTGCTCAGAAAGACGCCATTGCTGATGCCAATGAGGACGCAAGGCTTAAGGCTGTTTCCATTGGCGAGCTTGAGAAAAAGTTGAAGAAAGTTTCTGATGCCCATAACCTTGTCCACGCCAAAGTGTGCATCATGACTCAAGAGTTAACTGGTATGTGTTGCGACTCATATCTGCATCTGTTTTCTCTACTATCTTTGCCTGTATGTTGTAGAGCTGACGGAGACATGCCTCGATGTAGGTGAAGATGCCAAGGAGCAGCGCGGCAGTACTCAAGAACAGCTGGAGTATATCCGCGATTTTTCGCGAAGAACTTGTGACGCCATGAAATCACTGTCTAAGTGCCTGCTGCCGACCAAGCCAGTCCCCGGTGATTCTGAAGGGCTGCTAAAAAGACTGCTTAGGGCGCCTCAGTTCTTTTTGGACTGGAAGGAGTCCTCAGCTCGCACCGGCGCGGCTCATGTTCTTGCTTTGGCCAAGACGTACTATCCTTCTTTTGATGCTGCCAAGGTTGCAAAAGGTAGGCCCTCGAAGAAGGTGGATGGCACCGAACTGACGGCCTCAGAATATGCGACGACTTGGAAGGATATGCGCGGCCACGCGACTGAACTGGTGGAGGGGATAGATCTTGCGACCTATATGGGCAAGTATAATGCAGATGGAAGCAGATGGGAGAAGTTACCCGCTCCGTCATCCAGTGCGGTGATTCCGCAGGAAAAGAACCCCTCTCCAGGCGTATCCAGCTCTGCAGCCCCCAAGCCCGCGACTGAAGAGCCCTCCAGCGAGCCTGCGATTGCTCCTTCTGGCAAGCTTGGTAAGCCGCCTGTTCCTCCTTCCCACCGGCCAAAAGCTGCGCACAAGTGAAGAAGAGAAAACAATGGTTTGATGATCTTGGCCCTTAGCGGTCTGTAATAATTGTTAGAATTTATGTGTCATAAGACAATATTATGGTTTGCTTAAGTACTCTTGGCAGTACATGTTTCGACCAATAGGCTGGTCCTTATGATTTGTCTCGGTTTTTCCTCACTTAGGCCCTTGCGCGGCTCAGTATTTCCCAGGTAAAAAGTGCGTGTTCAGGGTCGAGAGCGGCCATGATAGGCAATCAAACTCGATTGACGCCGCACCCCCAGTACTTTGGCCGCATAGTGCAAGTCGCATCCAAGAGAGGTTGAGTATAATCACGATAAATGCCACTTGTTTGGCGATCCCAAGGAATAGGCCGCGCTAAAAAGCTGCCGCACCCCCAAGGGACCAATGATTAAAAAATAAAAGACTCACAGCTCAATTGGTAGTTTGAGATGCTTTATTTCAGAATCATTATATGATACATAGGGTCGGTCGCGCCTAGGTGGCGACCAGAAGTGATGCTTGGGTCGGTTGCGCCTAGGTGGCAACCAGAGATGTTACATGGGTCGGTCGCGCCTGAGTGGCGACCAGAATGATGCTTGGGTCGGTTGCGCCTAGGTGGCAACCAGAGATGTTACATGGGTCGGTCGCGCCTGAGTGGCGACCAGAATGATGGGGTCGGTTGCGCCTAGGTGGCAACCAGAGATGTTACATGGGTCGGTCGCGCCTGAGTGGCGACCAGAATTGGGTCGATCGCGCCTAGGTGGCGATCAGAAGTGTCACATTGGGTCGGTCGCGCCTGAGTGGCGACCAGAATTGAAATTTTTAGCCCTGAGTGGCCAGCTTGATGATGTAAACTCTTAATAATTTTGCTGCGGCTGCTGATGGCAACTCGCGACGCCTGGGATGTGTCCTTATTGGCAATGGCTCGTAGCCTTTGACTTCCTTGCCTCCCTTGCGGCCGTAATCTGAAGTCGCAAGTCAGGCAGGTGCCTCTTGGCCTTCACGATGTCATCAAAATTCTCCTGCGACTCGCGCATGGGCGCGCTCTCTGCGATGCAAGCTGCTCTGGCTATGGCCTTGTCGCCTCTTCGCATTCTTGAGCTATTCTTTTGTCGCCATTGATGGTGATGACTCCCTAGGGCCTGGTATTTTAAGCTTTAGGTACACATAGCACGGCCTAGCCATAAACTTTGCGAATGCTTCTCTGCCAAACAGCGCATGATATGGGCTCTGGAAATCTACAACCTCGAACCAAATGTACTCGCTCCTGAAGTTGCTTTGTGTCCCAAAGGCGACCTCCAAGTTAACTCGCCCCAATGGCTGAGCTGATATGCCTGGCACGACACCATGAAACGTTGTTCTTGATGGGTGTAGCTGCTTTTCTTGAAGGTTCATCTTTTGAAGGTTCATAGTATAATATATTGATGCTGCTGCCTCCATCCATCAGTACTTTGCTCAACTTGTACCCTGCGACTTGAGGGGCAACCACCAGCGCGAGTTTTCCCTCTTCATTTATTTCTCCTGGGTGATCCTCGCGGCTCCAAACTACTGGTTGCTCGGACCACTTTAGCCACTGTGGGACGGCTGGTACTATGGCGTTAACAGCCTGATTGCGTCGTCGCAGCTTTTGTTCCCTCCTTGAAGTATTCACCACAATGGTATGATACTGACCCAACTGTTTTGGGAATGTGGCTGATCTGGCTGCGGATTTGGGACGGCGTTGTTGCTGTTGTTGCCTCCGCCGTGTTTACCTTCCTCGTTGTTTTGATGATTGAAGTTTGTGTTGAGTGGCTGTCCATCCTTCCACTTTTTGTAATGATAACACTGTGCCTTCGTGTGGTTGGGTGGTTTCCCATCTTTTCCTATATGGATGTCGCAGGGGCGGTTGAAAACCTCTTCCAAATTAACTGGGTGAAAATTCCTTCCTCTGCTGCTGCTTTGTTTGTAACGAGTATTCGTATTTGCGACTAACCCTGAGTTTCCTTCCTCGTTTTTGCGCTTGTTATAACTCGCATTGGCATTGCTAGCTTGCTGTTGTTGAGGCTTGCTACTGGCCTTCTTTCCCTTGCCAGTGTTTTCCTCTTCCTCCCCATCAGATGCGTCCCTGGTTTTATCCGAGCTAGCATACTTGTTGGCCGCCGCCATTACCTCGCTTAGGCTCTTGACTTTATCCTTCATGCGACCTAGTTTGTGGACTAGCGGCTCAAATTTGCAATTTTTCTCCATGACAAGGACTGCTGAACTGGGTGGTATGTTATCTGAGGAATGTATGATCTCTGCGACCCTTCTCATCCAGTGGCGACTCGACTCGCCTTCCTTCTGTACACAACGCTCAAGGTCCTCTATGCTGCAGAGTCGCTTGCATGTTCCTTGGAAATTCTTGATAAAAGCTTCCTTCATCTCATCCCAAGAGTTTATTGAATTTGGTGGCAAATTTTGTAGCCATATGTGGGCTGCGCCTTCTAACATCATGTTTAGGTAACGTGCGCAGATCTCTTCGGATGCATTTAGGATGCTCATGCCCATCTCGTAATTGTTGAGCCAAGTAACAGGGTCCATGCTGGCGTTGTAGTTGGCGACCTTGCGAGGCCCTTTGAAATCTGCAGGAAACGGTTCAGACCTGATTCTTTCGCTGAAACAGACTGGGCCTTTGAGTCGCGACGATAGGTTGGACGAAGCTGGCCTTCCTATTGGATTGGCCGCCGCGCGGGCTGCACAATCTCTATGGGTTGAATTTGCTGAGGTTGATTTTGAGCCGCAGGTTGATCTTCCCTTTGTCGCCTAGCCGACTCGAGGTCGCAACGTGTGGCGACTCCGCGTGGATGCTTCTCTCCGCCGTTGCTCTGCTATTGTAAGGGGTGGAGTGCAGCCGTCCTGCGTGTTCGGACATATTCGCCTGCTGTATTACTGCTGTGCTCAGCATCTCAATGGCGCGCCGTGCCTCTCTGTCCATTGGCGTGTTTCCTGCTGGCGCTAATCTGGCCAAGATGTTTGTGGCTGCAAAGAGATTCTCCACTGGGCTAACATAATGCCCTTGCGGCGTGTGGAACCTTTGAGGCTGCTGTGGCGATTGCTGAACAAAGGTTGGCTGCGTCAATGGCGGGGGCATCATGGCCCTGTTGTTAGCCTGTACTATGGCCCTTGACCCAGGTATCTCTGCTACTCTTGGTGCTGCGAAAGATGGAACCGCTGGTACGATTGATGGTACAGCGATTGCTTGAACCGCGGGCGCAGCTAACGGGGCCACGGACCGCATAACCATGGCAGATGGTGCCATGTGTGCGGGTACCGCGACTGAAGGTTGTGCGACCCCTGACCATGCGACCGGGTGCGCCGTGTTGGTGGCGACTGATGGGATCGTGTTGGTGGCGGCTGACGGGACCGCAATTGCTGGTTCAGCGGTAGGTGATTGGAACAGCTCCATAGGGTTTACTGTTCCTGGCTGCAGGCGACTCGCGTGGCGTCTGTGTGGCAAGGTGGCCTGTATTCCTTGCAGAGTATTGGTTTCCTCGATGAGTCGCAGTTGCTCCTGTTGGAGGCGCTGTTCCTCACGCGCCAGCCTGGCTCTCTCATCTGCGATTCTCTGGACTTCATCATATAGCCCGATCCTGGTAGCCTCCAATTCTGTCACCCTAGCAGCCGCGTTAACCGCAGATATTGGCGTAAACAACACGCTTCCCTGTGGCGGCGTGACCGCTGCGTGGGGGTTACCCTTGACCCTGATTCCGCAGGCGCGACTCCAGGTGGGTCTCTCTGTTTGCGACTCCTGAGGCCGCGACTCCTGGCGTCATCGCAGCGGATGCCGCGACTCCTGATGCGTCTAGCGCGGCTTGTTCTGCTGCTTCCGGCGGTGTGGGGGCTAAGCTGCCTGGTGGCATGCCCAGCCCTTCGTCTGCTTCTGTGGTCCTGTAGACCCCTTCACGTGCCGATCTTCTACAGAGGGCGAGCCACTATCCACAGGGCCTCCGCATAGCCTTTCCTCAAGGACATACTCAATGGATTGGCCTTCTTCGTCTTCGAGAGGCAGCGACTCGTATTGATAGATTCTTCTTCTTGGTCCACTGTTACCGCGACTCCTTCTTCTGAGTCGCCATGTTGCGATGGATCCTCTGACTCGCCGCCAATGAAGCCGACGAAGACGTTGATGGATCCAAAGGGGATGACGTGGCCGGTCTCCAAGTAATCTGCTTCCGGCCCCCAGCTTGAATCGTCGATGAGGGGTGTGCCATTGACCGTGATGATACGGCCAACAACAAGATCTTCAGCTCCCTTCATGGATCCTGCGCGGAACGTGACGCTCTTGACCGCAGGCCCCACGGTGGGCGCCAACTGTCGTGGGTTTGTCACGTCAGGTGTCATAGATGACTTCGTAGGTGTGGGATTATGCGAGTCAAGCATCTCCGAGCTTGGGATCGCAGGAACAAAGATCAACACAGATTTACCCAGGTTCGGCCCCCTCAATGTGAGGTAAAAGACCTACTTCCTGCCTACCCTAGATTGGTATTGATATGATAATCGAGGTGTTACAATGGAGGCGATCCGATCTGGTACTCGCCGTATGAGCTAGGGTTTGGGCTTGATAGCTTGACCCGCTCTAAGTCCTGCGAGTCCTCTTTATATACACAGAGGCTCGCTAGGTTACAAAAGGAAACTTCCCCATAAGGAATACATCCACAGAGGCCTACTCGGAGACTACTTGGTCTTCACGTCCTCCGGGATATGTCTTCTAGATCTTTCCCCTTATGGCGGTTCAATATTGGGCTTGCTCCCAAGTGGGCCTTCGTCCGTGCGAGTAAGTTAAGTCGCACTGGGCCGCGGGTTAACCAGAAAGTATTCCCCGACACCCCTCGCGAAGCCGGGTTAGGATCGAGAGCCATGTTAGTAGCCGCTGACCCACTGCCATAGGAACCGCCTTGACCATTCTGATCACCAAGGCCGTCCTCCTCCATACCATTATCAGCTGAGTCATCTTTTCCTTTGCGCTGCCAGACAAATGGTACAAAATCTGCCTCGGGGATAAAGTCCTCCTTTTCTGGCCGAAAGGTAAAATCATAACCCTTGAGCCGCAACACCCCATCAGTAGTGATAAAAGGTCCCACATCATATACCTCTCTGAAGAGGTCATCGGCCGTCATCCCCACTAAGATACGGACCACTCCTCGATGATGAAGAGCGAGCATGTCCACGTCAATCGTGGTCCCAATGAGAGAACCAACTGCCCATAAGCACCAGAAATGCCTCAAAGGATTAGGCACTCCCATAACGTGCACCCAAGTTTGATGTAGATCCATCTTGTGCGCCACATCCACTGGCTTCCAGTGGCTGAACACTAGTTTGGCGGACTGAGAAGGAACACCAAGTTCAACACCATCAAATCTCAGAAGGTCTTCCTTGGTCGGGAAGTTGACCGTGAAGGAGTTGGTACCATTGGGAATTGCTTCCCACCTCCACGACTGCACCGGGCATAACCGTGCCACCTGGGTTTCCACCTGTTTTGCGGTGGCAGTTGTACCCTGAACCGTAACAAGAGCAACCGGAGTGTCACTAGGAACCATGTCTGCCATATATAAGCTATCTGGGAACTACAAGAACATCGTGTCCTTATGACCCTGACCAGAAACAAGCACCATCGGCCTCGGGAGCTTCAAAGTCAGACACATTGGTGTCGGGTGCTTCAAGTTGTCACAGATATAACAGTAGTGTTGAACCGGACAATCCATAGTAGCATGCGAGTTCACCGCACACTTCCAACACCAGGCCTTAGGTTTCTTGGCTGCGGGTGTGACCTCCTGCACCACCACCACCTGTGTGGGCGCTGGCGCGGCGGCTGAAAGAACACCCACCCCTTGTTGTTGTTGCACCGAGGCACCGGCTAAGGGAAGTTGCTGCGGCCCGACTCCGGGCATGACTCCTTGTTGCTGCCCCTGGTTCTGTCCCCCATTCGTCTTCTTCTTTTTCTTGCGCCTTGGAGCTTGAGCGACAGTTCCGAAAGCAAAACCCGCCGGCGGCAGAGGACCGCCCGGGTTCGCCGGGTTCGGCTGCACCATCGCCGGCTGCTGCCTCGGTGCGGACGTCGGAGGTCCCGCCGAACTTTCGAAAGACCCGCCCGCACCCCGGCCTTGTGCAGAACGACACATCGGATACCCCTCGCCCACCACTAGTACAGAACGACACATCGGATACCCCTCTATGGCAACGGCAAGAGTTAGGCGACGGAAAAATGAGCTCCGCACGCTTCCGCGAGTGCGCGCGCTAGTCGGTCGATGGGCCCGACACAATGGTAACGGAGGCTGAAAAGATCTCCGCTGCTCATATATAGGCAACGGGGGAAAGAATATCTCCGTTGCTGATATTTCCACATCAGAAACGGAGATCGGTCTATCTCCGTTTCCCATGTGAAGGCACATTAAGCGGTGCCGGTACTAATATCTCCCACTCTAGTACTGTATCTCACTCTCACTCTCAGTCTCACTCTCCCCAGTTCCTAACCCTAGCCGCATACGCTCTCCTCCTACTTCACCCATCGATGGCGAACCCCTCCGGCACCGACAGAAGTCAGGATGGAGCATCTTCCTCCTCCCACCCTCCGAGGCGCAGCCCGGATCTCCCCTACAACTGGGGCGAGATCCCCGGCGACTGTGGTCGCGAGTTCATTCTAAGCCGTCAAATCCCATCCGGATCCACGACGGCGGCGGCCACCGACGCCCGGATCTCGTCCTCATCGTCCTCCTCGGACTCCTCTCTCGCGCCTCCTTTGAGCGCGAGCGCGCCGAGGGTGTCATTCGGGCGTCTGCGATGCAGAGAGCTATCCGCATCTCCGCCGCCGAGCACGCGATAGAAGCCGCCGAGGAGGCGTTGTTCCAGACGCGGCTCCGGGCGGCCATAGACCGCTCTCTTCTCCCTGGCCAGGGCCCTGGGCTAGATGCGGCGGCGGCAGCGGTGGCGGCGGCGGAGGAGGAGGATGAGGAGGAGGAGGACGCTCCGGTGTTCGAGCAGGGCGATGTCTCCTCTGACGTCTCCTCTGGCAGTGGCTCCGGCGCCGACGCCTGGGACGCAATCCGTGACGGAAAGCGACCCCGCCTCGCCTAAGGTAAATGACCGCTGAGTTAGCTACTTATTTAGCTCGGTTTGCTCTGTTAGTTAGCTCTGTTCAGCTATGTATTTGCTATGTTAGCTACTTATTTAGCTCGGTTTGCTTTGTTTAGCTATGTATTTGCTATGTTAGCTACTTATTTAGCTCGGTTTGCTCTGTTAGTTAGCTCTCTTCAGCTATGTATTTGCTATGTTAGCTACTTATTTAGCTCGGTTTGCTTTATTTAGCTATGTATTTGCTATGTTAGCTACTTATTTAGCTCAGTTTGCTCTGTTAGTTAGCTCTCTTCAGCTATGTATTTGCTATGTTAGCTACTTATTTAGATCGGTTTGCTTTGTTTAGCTATGTATTTGTTATGTTAGCTACTTATTTAGGTCAGTTTGCTCTGTTAGTTAGCTCTGTTCAGCTATGTATTTGCTATGTTAGCTACTTATTTAGCTCGGTTTGTTTTGTTTAGCTATGTATTTGCTATGTTAGTTACTTATTTAGCTCTGTTAGCTCTGTTCAGCTATGTATTTGCTATGTTAACTACTTATTTAGCTCGGTTTGCTCTGTTCAGCTATGTATTTGCTATGTTAGCTACTTATTTAGCTCGGGTTGCTCTATTAGTTAGCTCTGTTCAGCTATGTATTTGCTATGTTAGCTACTTATTTAGCTTGGTTTGCTCTGTTAGTTAGCTCTTCAGCTATGTATTTAGCTCGGTTTGCTTTGTTTACTGCTTATTGGCTCTGTTTATTAGCTTTGTTTGCTGTTTTTAACAAATAATATTCGTTGTTTCAAGAGCTTGGTGGATGCTTAGTGACGATGCTGCTGCCGTGAAGACCTAGGAGCGGGGCTCCATACACGGTGCCGTCACCAGGAGCAGTACATTTTGCGCTGCAGGAAAGACAGTAGATGTTCATCTGGTGGCCGTGAAGACATAGGAGCAGAGCTCCAGCCACGCGCACTGATGAACTTTTGTAAACAGGGCAACCAGGAATACGGTGACGACCGGGCGGCCGTCTAGTCGCATGGAGCGGGGCTCCATCGACGGCACAGCTCGTCACCATTTTTTTTGTTTTCCTGTAACCCTTATTAGAAATGGTTATTAGCAAAACTCCGTGTCTAATGTAAAATACATCAGAAACGGTTTATCTCCTCCGTTGCCATTGTGAGGCTTCACATCAGTGACAGAGGCGGAGACACGGACCCTTTCTCCGTTGCCGAAGGGGTTTTTGGCCCGTTTCCGATGTGTCGTTCTGTACTAGTGCACGATCTCCTCCGCAACTGGCTCGGATCGCGGGGTAGCCGCACTATCCGCCGCCTCGTTCGCCTGAACCCTCGCCGGCGGCGAGCTCTCTTGCCCTTGCATCTCCGTGGGGAAGAAATCCCCTATGCACGGGGTGGGCGTGATCCGGGGTCGGGGCAGGGGACCACGCCAACCCATTCGCAATGGATGTCGCCGTAGCTCCCTAGCTTGCGGTGCCCCACCCTTAGGCACCACCGTGGAAGACGGCGGCGACTTCACCACTGGTTACTCCGCCGCCGAAATCTCCGCAGACCTGCACTGAGAATCATGCTTACCTCGAGGTGACACGGAGGTTGGAGAAGATCGCTCCCAGAATCGCGACGCCGGCGTCGGAAATCCGACCTTCTCCCAGAACTCCGACGCAATCTCGTCATCGGACTTGGCCGGCCGCCGGATGTCCTCACGCGTCACGGCCCACTCGTCCGTCAACACCTCCTCCGCCGCCTCCATCGCGACCCGACCATCCATCTCCGATCTCTCCCCCATCACATCGCCATCCACCTCCTCCTTGAGGACGGAGAAGCGGGATCCCCGCGCCACCGGAGTGGAAGGCGACATCCTCGCCGGCGAGAGATCCCCCGGCGCGAGGGTCAGTCTCCGCCGCGGCATCGCGCCGTCGGGAACTCAAAGATGACATCCTCCATTGCTAAATATAAAATATTTTAGCTATTTTAAATATGGTCTAGATACAGACAAAATAGATGGGAACTAAAACATGTCTACATACATTTAATTGTGAAAAAAAATCTTAAACGGCTTATATTAGAAACGGAGGGAGTAGAAAGTACCCATGCGTTGCGGTGGGAATTTTCCTTTAAGTTGTAGTATTAACGAAAAGATATATGGCGCATGGAATGGAAAAAAATTCTCGAAAATGTTAATGATTTACCACAATAGTTGAGAATGTAAATTTAATCAATAGTTAACACCTAAAGATTTATGATGTAAGAAAATTGTATGGGTAAAACAATTTAGAATGTGGGAGTCATGGATAAATAAATTGCGTAAATACTATTATATGTGAACAGTTTTCATACAGAGATAGACTATCATTAATAAATGTTAGTGAGATAGAGATGCACCCTCGTCCGACAACTTGGACCCACATATCAGGTTGACGTGGCAGACCACCTTGCTCCTCTCTTCATCCTCCCAAGTCCCACGTGGCACGAGGCGTCAGGGTGTCGGCAAGCAGCCGTGACAAGACACCAAAACATATCGACACACAACGTGTTGCCCGGTTGCCAAACCACTTCATAGTAATTTCCCATGACATAAAAAGTTACTGCATCCCCAGCTCTCTCCAGAAGACTCTCGTTGAGAGTCGACCGCCTAACTCTGCTGCCGCCCCTGTCCTTCTTTCTCCCCGGCGGCGATGTTGGCCGGCGAGAGGTTGGATTAGGTGGTAGGCTTCTTCTGTACATACTAGTTGTAGGTTTAGGTGTAGTTGTTTCTAGTTTGGTTGCTAGTTGTGGAAGCTTCGTGGCGGATGCCTATTGTTCTGCTTTCCTCTTCGGCTGGTTTCCGGCAACCTCCAGCGGCACTGGAGCCTGGCCCCTCCCCTCCTCCAGTTTGAGTCCATGGTGGATTCCCTGCAGGACTGGAGATGGCCGTGGCCGTTTCAATAATTCTGCTGGATTCGTCGGCAGGTTGGCTTTGTTTCGGGTCAAAGCTTGGCAGATCTCCTCTGCTTGCATCGGCGGCAATGGGGGGAGGTGCTGCGCTGTTTTGCTCGGTTCCAGAGTTGATCTGTCCATGGAAGCTGATGGCGGCCCAGGAGCGGGCAGGTGGTCTTTCGGTGAGGGATCTGGTATTCCAGATCCGGAACGGGATGAGTTTGGCGCGTGTCGCCGGCCGATGCTGCTTAACAGACTAGATCCAGCTCGTCGGAGTTGGTGGTTCTTGCGGCTCACAAACGCCTTTTGGCAAGGAGTTCATCTTGTTCCAAGGATTGTCTTCGATGGCGTTCGTCGGGCGTCTTCAGGTCGTGAGGTTGAAGGAGGTCTCCTGGTCCTCTGTTTTTTCTTGTATTTGTACACGTTTCTACTCTGTATCATTCTTGTATGAATACAAGCTGCTTCCTTTCAAAAAAAAAACCACTTCATAGTGTTTGACCTGCCGGCTGCCGTTATAGAAAAACAACTAATCCATGAATCCATCGGAGGTCAACCATTTCCAGTTAAGCCAAACGCGGCTCCAAGCCACGGCTGCCAGTAGCGTCAAGCTACAAGCGTCGAAAAGTACAACGTGATCGTCGATGAACTCCAGTCTCCAAAGTCCACACGCCCACAGATCGCCGGCCATGATCAGCCTGGTGTTTATCCCGTTGGCGCGTGACTTTCAGATTCAGGTTAATTTCCTGGCAGTTTCTCTAAGGCAGCCTTGTTAATTCTGCTGGGTTGAGAATTTGAGATCTCTATACATGTCAGCCGCTGAGCGATGTTGAAATTTTCGCTCCATTTTAGTTAGTCTAGACCTGAGCAGAGTCTTCGTTTCTTCTGAAACGATAATGTGGAGCAGTACAGTGTACTTCTGCCCAGAATTGTTTAGAAAGATGATCCAAGACTTTTTTTTTTGTTTAATGGTAGTGTATACTACTCCCTCCGCACATGAAAGGATGTCTCAACTTTTTCTAAATTTGTATGTATCTATACATTACTTTGTTTAATGGGTAGTCCAGACACTGAACTTGGACAGCTGCAGTTTGTGCTGAAAGTCTCCTTCGGAAAAGATGGAGAAATTTACAAGGATCAAGTTTCAGCTCATCTACCTCCAAAGGGTCCCACAGTGATTATTATAGTGCTGTTTTACAACTAGACATGATACTCTTGGTACCACAGATAAAAAAGAAAAGCAAATAAATTTGTCCAACGCCGCGTGCCGGCCTAAAAAAGGTCACCAAGACGCATGAACACTCACTAGTGCAGTAGGTACGGAAATCCAATTCGGGTCATATGAGTATTTTTTCTCACTGTCTAAAAATACATTTCAAAATATCAAAAAATTCTAAAAGAAATATCCAAGTATACATCCCGGCATTATATGTTCGTACACAAAAAAGACATTTTTGTGGCCAATGTTAAAAAGACAAGAAAAAAGTCTCATAAAAAGTCTATTTGAAGCACCCAAATTTGTCTTTTTTATACAAAAAAAAATATATTTTTCCGTAAAACTTGGTACGTGAATATTAAATATTTAGATTATCACCGATTTTTTTTTATTTTTTTGATATTTTAAATTGTTTCTAAAATATATTTTTCCTATTGAGAGTATCTTTTTTTTGCATGGTAATACGATTCTCATTGATAAATAAAAGACGAGATACAAAGTACGTATACACCGATCTTACAGATCTGAAAAGATAGGATAAACCTATGTGACAAACCAACGCCTATCCATCTTCTTCGGTACCACCGTAGCAGCCACCAAGGAAAAAAAGATAGACAGCTCACCTCCTCACCCAACCTCGACGCGGCTCCATCGCTGATCATCAGCTTTTCGGACCTCCAAAGTAGTTTGCCATAGGACAAACCATTGCCGTTGAAAGAATCAGACCGGAGCAGCACGACCCCGGACACGCCATCGAACTTCAGCACTGGCACCCCCGCACGACGATGTCGGAGTAAGGAACCAGAACCATTAGCCTCCATCCACAGACCCACCACAAGGTGCATCATCTTCCAGCTGTCACCAGTGCAGACCACCGTCTGCACGTACTCCTGGACGAATCCTCTCTGCTCCACCATGGCGCCGGAGACAACGCCGCAGCAACGGGTACAGAGCAGGAGGAAAAACCCATCTGATGGAGTCGCCGCCGCCGTCTCGCCGACACCATCCATGAACCATACAGCCACCGATCTGAAAGATCGGCAAGCACACAGTGTCACCAACTCCGAGACCCCGCCATGAAGGACAACGCCGGTATGGGAGTAGAGTTGAGACAGATTTATTTGCCCGGGCGCCGCTCCCACCACCCCAACGACACACCATGCCAAAAATATCCTAACCCTAATTACCATGCAAAAAACGGGGTCCCTCTCCCTCCTGCCGCTAGAGCGACAAGCGGAAGGAGAGGGGCCCAGCTCTTTCACCGGTGGCCTGCGCGGCAGCGACGGCCGGCGGCGGCGCTAGGGTAGGAAGGCTTTTTCGCCTCGCAAGTCGCCTGTGCGATCACGAGCGAAACGATTCTCGACTCACACGTTGAGAGTATCTAGTCTTATGTGCCAAAACACCGCCTCCTGTAGCTACACCGCACGTCCGTAAACAACATGTAAATACCATGTACGTTGTCGAAATTCAAGCAGCTACTTCTACCTTTCCACTGGTCAAGTGGGAAGCAACTAAGCACACCGAGCACACCTAACACGTGGAGAATGGACATGTTATACTGAGCGGCTAACACGTAACACACCAAACCTCATGAAAACGACATCCTTTACAAAACGAAAGAAAGACAAAGAAAGAGTCTTGAGTTCCTCACTAGTCAGTACATAAAGAAGACAAACAAGACATGAAAATAATGACTCGATTCACCACCAAGAAAAATACTGTACTTGATAACCAGAAGGCTTTAGGTTTCAAAAAATAACCAGAAGGCTTTGGGAGGGTTTCTAGCTGATCACCTGACCGCGTTTGGTTAGTTGTACCCACTCAAAACAAGCCTGTGGTCGATGCAAAAAAATGGTTGTTTGGTTGGTCCTACAAGGCGTTGGACGTACTCAAAGTACCTAAAATCTAGGCCCATAGGAATGGCACAAATCATTGTTTCCAGGGAGCAAGGCCACATCGAACGCAAGGAGAGAAATGGCATGCACTGAGCCGCATTGAGATGACGGGAGACAAAATACCTTTGTACCTTTGAATCTTATGTCCCTTTTACCACGATACCAAACCTCTCGGGATATAAGAGGCCCAGAGCCGTCGCCCTCCTATTCTCTCCCGCCGTTGTCTGCCTCCCTCCTTCCCTGGCGATATCCTCCTCTCCTACGATCTTGCTCTGTCGTCGCCCCCCACGCGCGAGGCGCGCCGTCGAATATGGGACCCCTGCTCACCACCACTACTCCCACCATGCGGCCTCCCTCCCTCTCGAGCTCACCCCCGCCCCTCACTCGCAAGACTGTCCACCGCCTCGTCGAGCCAAATCTATGCCTTTGAAGAGACGAGATTGGTTTCACTTTTCTCTTTTTTCATTCTAAATTTAGGTTTCAAATATATGCTAAATTCATCTATGATTTGAGAATGAATTCATATAGGATCTAAAGATGAATTTGTGAATGCATCGATAACACAAGTTATTGAAGATGGCCGCCTCAAGCAATGAGGAGTCTGACGATAATAACCATGTAGCTACTGTGACGTTTTGGTGCATTGTAAAACTTTTGCACACTGTGACGATGTTCTGTTTTGATAATCTACACAATAAACTTAGTTGGAGTCTGCCGAGAAGTGACTAGTGTGTGATCCGGGCATAGCTGACAGCCAAGGGAGAGAGGAAGACGTTGGCTATGATGATGGAGCACACAAGCTAGATCTTCCCAATCGCCATATTTAGCGCTGCTGACACCTTCATACCTTCCACTAATAGTGAAAAATGTGTAAAGACTTGAATCATACAAAACCCGTGGAAGAGCTAGATTTAGAAAATGGTGGTTCCCAGTTTAGCTCATCCGAAGCCACAAAAATGAAAGTATTTTTACATGACAAAAGTGAAAGTTTATCCACTAGTACTACTCGTGGAGTACCTAAAAATAGGGCAGCACCAAGGATAAAGGTTGCTGCTAGCGAAGCACGCACGCCACCATTTTCCATCGAACATTCCAACCCCACCACGCCGCACGCGCCAACGCAGCTAACCATTGCCCGGGCACGACGACGACCTTGCCCCATCATCCCGCGCTCACACCCCGCGGAGGGACACGGCACCCACCACCTTTCTCTCCCTCCCCCCGCTGACTTGCAGTCGCCGTCACCTTCCTCCACACACGTTTCCAAAGCTACCGCGCGCCCGGCGACGCGCGCTATATAAAGCCGCGTCGTCACCGGCAAGCCGCGAAACCAAACTCGATCCCAGCACGACAACAACCTTCTTGCTTTCTTGCGCGCCGCGATCTTGGTCGACCTCGGCTTGGCTAGCTTCTTGCGCTCCGGTCCGGTGTTCTTGGCGGGAAGGGAAGGCCAGACATGGGGAACTACCTGTCATGCACGCTGGCGAAGACGCCCGGCGGGAAGGGCGCGCGGGTGATCCTCCCCGACGGGCGGGTGCGGCAGGTGGCGCTGCCGGCGACGGCGGCGGAGCTGATGATGGACGCGCCGGGCCACTTCCTCGCCGACACGCGCGCGGCCCGCGTCGGGGCGCGCCTCGCCGCGCTCTCCGCCGACGAGGACCTCGAGATGGGCGCCGTCTACGCCACGTTCCCGATGAAGCGCCTTGGCACGCCCCTGGCAGCCGCGGATATGGCCCGACTCGCCGCCGCGGCCACCCGGGAGGCCCGGCGCTCCGCCAAGGTGTCCGCCGACGTGGCCGCGCCGCCGGAAAGTGCGGCCGTGTACATCGTGGCTGCAGCGGAGGAGACGCCGTCGCCGAGGGCGCGGCTGGACGAGATGGTGGACGACGCGGTCGCCGCGGAGATCGGCGTGCTCAAGCACCGGCTCAGCAGCGCCCGGTCGAGGCGGCCCGCGCTCGAGACCATACACGAGGAAAATTACCTGTCCAGACACTAAGATAAATTCTTTTATTTTCTTCTATTTGTTCTACAGTATTTTTTTGGGTATCAAATTCAACAGAAGTTGGAAACGATATGTGATGGAAACGAGGGAATTTGATTGTATAGTCTAATTCTGGTGGGGGAAAAAATCAAATATACATGGATCGTGCTGCCATTTGTTTGTTCATCTTTTTTTTTTGACTTGTGTTTGTTCATCTTTGGTCTCTCCTAAAAATGTTAGAACTCGAAATGGTGAACATCCTCATGGAAACGGGAGAAATAATTGCACATCTTGCATTTTAGACCATATACCATTTCTCAAAATCAAAATCGAAGAAGATTAGTACAAGTTTGTTATGTTAGTGTTACACATATTATTTTCTCAAAAACAAAATTGCATTTATTCCATTTGATCAATTTATTTACATTTCTGTGAATTATGAGTCAAGATAGAAAGTTTTAATTGTACGCGTTTCAAATTGTTATGTAAGCAAAGATCGTAGGCCATTCTATAGACAAGATTAGCACATTTTCGGAATCCATGTCCCAACTTCTCTTGCAAGTGCATATTATAGAATAGATCTCCATTTTCCATCCCTGATTATTCATACGAACTTTGTGTAGGGGCTTGTACGATGGCATGGCATAGCTCGGCTTGCTCTGAAGTCATTGTTGATGTACAAGAGACATATGGTAGACTGTGAGAATAAAATTGGCTCTCGTTTGTACTTACGAGTCACACTAAGAGTGGACCTTATTCCCCTCAAAAGAAAAAGAGTGGACCTTATTGTTTTCTACACTCTCATAGTTAATACTACCTCTGTTCTGCTTTAATTCTCGCGGTGAGAGAACTGTGGTTGTACAAATCTGCTATACAATTTGCGTCAAGAAAAAGGGAACATAAGAGTACTTAACTTTGTGTAGAGTTAGTTTTAGACATATTTATTGTATGGATTATTTTACTATCTCGCACATGGTTTAAAATTTCAATGAGATTTCATTGCAAAAATTGAAATATCGGTAATTTGGATGGATCCGAAAAATATTTACCATGAAACCATATATTAAATTTAATGAAACTCAAGTTTGGGATTTTTTTTCTTAAATTCGTTTAAATCTAGAAGAAAAAATTCCGACATTATAGAAATTTTGGATACTTCAGTCGGCTCCGGAATATTTTAAGCGTAAAAAATTAAACAACCACAAAAAGTATGATTTATTTTACTACACATGCAACTCGATTGGACGGAGAGATCGAATATTCGGAATAGTCGACGGCTGACTCTCTTTGTAACCTAAGATGAACATTTCTCTTGAAAAAGACCATGATTCGACACATCTTTTGGTAAGTAAAGCAGTTAACCAAAAATTTCGACACAGACAGTGATAAAGCCAAGATATGAATGTATATTCCTATTCTACTAGTACTATAATGTATATGGCAATGACGTGACAAGTCCAATAGACAGCTAGCAGCCTAGCAGGAACTACCGAAGTACCAGTATGTTGTTACTTACGATTATCCTAGCTAAGAGGAAAAGCACAAAGTTGCGGCCGATGAAATCGATATTTAACCGTCGATGTCTCCGTTTTCTGTAGATTTAAACAATGCAGAGAGCTGATCGAACGGGGTAAAGCAGAAACCAGCCTCTATCGAATTCCCTCGGTAACACGTAATTCATTAAATAATCCGGTAGAGTAGTCGGAGTATCGCTTTGCAGAGAAGATATATATCACGTTCCCCCTCAAAAAGGTTGAAGAGGTGAGTAAATTGATTAATGAAAGCAAATGAGACTAGCTGATCTACCCGGTGAAGCAAAACGAATACTAGTAGGCAACTGACAAGAAGGAAGTTTTGTCACTGCAACTCCTAACGCCAATAGTTCTATTGATATTCTTAATTAGAACGTTTTCTTGGCGTGAATTCTATTTTTTTCTAGGAAAATCCACTATTTTCTACATATTAAATCTTGAGTGAATTCTAATTTTTACCATTGTTTGGGATTTATTCTCCCATTTAAGTTTCTGTGCTACATGTTAATCTGAACTTGTCACCCCGTGTCAAGATTTTACCCCCAGTTCTAGCAGCCTGGCCCTGCCTATTAGGCTGATATGGACCCTGAGTCACACAACAAGTTGAACATGCGATCGATGGAGTTTTGCGTTTTCACCCGACCTGCTCAACCGACCTATATGTCTCCTCAACGTTAGTTTTTTTTTTTTACAAAAGTAGGCACTAAAAGAATTACGGGAATTGCCTATAAGTTATTAGACCTACTCAAACTGCTTTCATGCGTGGAAGGCCCATTTTAGAAGGGGTAGTTGTAGTCCATGAAACAATCCATGAACTTCAGCGGAAGAAAATGGACGGAGTTCTTTTTAAATTGAGTTTGAGAAGGCATATGACAAGGTTAAATGGCCGTGTCTCCAACAAGCATTGCGTATGAAAGGATTTGCATAACAATGGTGTAATTCGGTTATGCAATTTTTTTTCAGGGAGAAAGTGTTGGTATTAGAGTTAATGATGACATTGGTCATTATTTTAAAACTAAAAAAGGCCTAAGGCAAGGGAGATCCGTTGTCTCCGATGCTTTTTAATATTGTTGTACATATGCTGGCTATTCTTATCGCATGAGCGAATGAGGATGGACCGGTAGGGGGTTTAATTCCTCATTTTGTTGAGGGAGGGGTCTCCATTTTGCAATATGCCAATGATTCTATTTATTCATGGAGCATGATTTGGAAAAAGCGGTTAATATTAATCTAATACTCTATATTTTTGAACAAATATCCAGACTTAAAAAATTAATTTCCACCAAAGTGAAAATTTCTGTTTTGGGAAGGCAAAAGAGGTAGAAAATCAGTATCGATAAATCTTTCGATGTGAGTCGGGTGTACTACCTTTTAAGTACCTGGGGTGCCTATCCATTACAGAAAATTAAGAACGCCGAATGGTATCCGATAGTGTTGTTTTGCGAGCAAACTTGGGTGCTGGAAAGGCAAGATATGCTTGTCTTAATTAATTTAGTTTTAACAAGTCTACCAATATTTATGTTATCCTTTTTCGAATTACCCAAAGGGTTATGAAAAGGACTTGACTTTTATAGGTCACACTTTTTTTGGCAGAGCGATGAGCATAAGCGTAAGTATAGACTAACGAAGTGGAATATAATATGTAGCCAAAAGATCAGGGAGGTCTTCGAATTGAGGTTATTGACTTGAATAATAAATGTTTACTTAGCAAATGGCTATTTAAATAGTTAAATGAGGAAGGGATGTGCCATGAGTTACTGCATAATAAATACCTTCATAGTGTAACAATAGCTCAAGTTGAGATTACTCCGACAGACTCTCCATTTGGGAAAGGTCACATGTGGGTTAAAGAAGAGTTCTTTAATAGCTGTATTTTTAAAATTAGAAAATGGTGGAATATCTACCAGGTTTTGGGAGGATACTACTGGGTTGCGTGTACGGAAATTTAATTTTTTTGTATTGCTACGCAACACCTCCCAAGATCTACTATGAAGATACATGTGAAAACGAAGATCCGAAGATCTAGATGGAATACGTTACCAACACCGAAGTCGCGGAAGAAGTGTTGATGACGTTTGTCGATGTATCTTGTCGTTGTCTCCCTCAACCAAGCCTGGTAGAGAGATTCCGGCGCCTCCTCCTCCTCGCCTTGTCACCTTGATCCAGCAGAGTGTGGGTCAATCGTCGAGATCGATAGCTCACCGCTCCGAGAGCTTGCACGCGTACGCCGGAAAGGTTCAGCAGGGCTTCGCCGTCCAAGCTTGAAGCTCTACTAGTGTATATGAAGGTGGAGATTCTCAACACATGAGAAGGAGAGAGAGAGAGATATTAGATCTAGTCTAATCGGATAGATCGCCTCTAATTAGAGGTTCCTCTAATCCAACTAGAAGAGATCTAAACTTGAGAGCTAATTGTGTCTCTTTGTGTTTCTTGTGTGTACTCCAAATAGGAGGGGGTGTGGTTTATATAGATGGACCAAGGGGTAGAGGGACTTGGACAAGGGGAAAGCTTTCTCCTAGTCCTATTTGGATTGGACAAGGGAAAGCTCCCCTTACCCAATTCGGCTAGGGAAGGAGGACTTGGAGTTCAACTCCAACTCCTCTCCCCCACCGCCTCCCTCTCTTGGCCGCCATCGGGTGGGGCCCACCCAGGCCAAACCGACCTAGGTGGGTGGGGCCCACCCCGGCGCACCGACCTGGCGGGTGGGACCCACCTAGGCCGGCCCGCCCAGGCCACGGCCACCTCCTCACCTCGCCGTGGGCCGAGGTCCACTAGGGTTCGGCCGGGGGGGGAGCCTCCCTCCCCCTTCGGTGTCTGATTGCTAGGCGTGCACGTTCGTTGGGAGACCCCAAGAGGAAGGTATGATGCAGTCTAGCAGCAAGTTTTCCCTCAGTATGAAACCAAGGTTTAATCGACCAGTAGGAGCAGTAGCGCTTCTGAAGGTTGTCAATGGCGTAATATGATGCGGCGCAACACCAGGGATTCCGGCGCTGACGTGGAACCTACACACAACACAATCAAACTACTTTGCCCCAACGAAACAGTGAGGTTGTCTATCTCACCGGCTTGCTGAAAACAAAGGATTAAACGTATGCTGTGGAAAATGATGTTTAATTGCAGAGAATGAAAAGGAACAATGTTTGCAGTTTGTGGTTTAATCAGTGTAAAAGAATGGACCGGGGTCCATAGTTCACTAGTGGTGTCTCTCCATAAAATAACTAACATGCTGGGTGAACAAATTACAGCTGGGCAATTGACAAATAGTGAGTGCATGACAATGCATATATATATGACATGATGACTACTATGATATTTAATTGGGCATTACGACAAAATACATAGACCGTTATCCAACAGCGTCCATGACTAATAATCCACCGCCGGGTTGTCATCCGAGTCCCCCGTTGGTATTAAGTTGCAAGCAACGGATAATCGCATTAAGTAAAGTGCGTAATGTAAACAAATACATATGACCGTGGACATAGCATTGTTAGGTTACCCCTAGTGGCAACAGCACATCCGCAATCTTAGAAGTTGCTGTCTCTCTCCCAGATTACCGGAGGCATGAACCCATTATCTAGCATAAATACTCTCTCTTGGAGTTACAAGCATCTACTTGGCCAAAGCATCTACTAGTAACGGGAAGCATGCAAGATCTTAAATAACATAGGGCATAGATTGATAATCAACTTGACATAATATTCAATATTCATCGGATCCCAGCAAACACAACATGTAGCATTACAATAATATGATCTTGATCATGTAGGGCAGCTCACAAGATCTAAACATGATGGCACAAAGTGGAAAGACAACCATCTGGCTACTGCTATGGACCCGTAGTCCAAGGATGAACTACTCATGCATCACTCCGGAGGCAGGCATGGCGATGTAGAGGCCTCCGGTGACGATTCCCCTCTCTGGCAGGGTGCTGCTTGTCGTGCAGTACACGCCCGTTGGGAGACCCCAAGAGGAAGGTATGATGCAGTCTAGCAACAAGTTTCGCTCAGTATGAAACCAAGGTTATCGAACCAGTAGGAGCAGTAGCGCTTCGGAAGGTTGTTGGCGGCTCGCACGGCGCAACACGATCACCAACGTGGAATCTGCACACAACACAATCAAACTACTTTGCCCCAACGAAACAGTGAGATTGTCAATCTCACCGGCTTGCTGAAAACAAAGGATTAAACGTATGGTGTGGAAAATGATGTTTACTTGCAGAGAATGAAAAAGAAAACAGTTTGTAGTTTGTGGTTGTTTAATCAGTGTAAAAGAATGGAACGGGGTCCACAGTTCACTTGAGGTGTCTCTCCATAAAAGATAACTAACATGCTGGGTGAACAAATTCCAGCTGGGCAATTGACAAATAGTGAGCGCATGACAATGCCTATACATCGCATGATGACTACTATGATATTTAATTGGGCATTACGACAAGATACATAGACCGTTATCCAACAGCATCTATGACTAATAATCCACCGCCGGGTTGTCATCCGAGTCCCCCGTTGTATTAAGTTGCAAGCAACGGATAATTGCATTAAGTAAAGCGCGTAATGTAAACAAACACATATGCCCGTGGACATAGCATCGTTAGGTTACCCCTAGTGGCAACAGCACATCCACAATCTTAGAAGTTGCTGTCACTCTCCCAGATTACTGGAGGCATGAACCCACTATCTAGCATAAATAATCTCTCTTGGAGTTACAAGCATCTACTTGGCCAAAGCATCTACTAGTAACGGAAAGAATGCAAGATCTTAAATAACATATAAGATATATTGATAATCAACTTGACATAGTATTCAATATTCATCGGATCCCAGCAAACACAACACGTAGCATTACAATAATATGATTTTGATCATGTAGGGCAGCTCACAAGATCTAAACATGATGGCACAAAGTGGAGAGACAACCATCTAGCTACTGCTATGGACCCGTAGTCCAAGGATGAACTACTCACGCATCACTCCGGAGGCAGTCATGGCGATGTAGAAGCCTTCGGTGACGATTCCCCTCTCCGGCAGGGTGCCGGGAAGAGGTTCTGGACCCTCCCGAGCTAGGGTTGATGGCGGCGGCGTCTCTGGAACTTTTCGTGGATATTGGCTCAGGCACTTAGGGTTTTTGCATTGGGGGGAATAAGTAGGCGAAAGGGCGGCGGCTGACGACCCCCGAGGGGCCCACACCACCCTAGGGCACGCCAGGGTGTGGGCCGCGCCCTAGTGGCGTGTGGGGCCCTCCTGGCTCTCCTTCGTTGCTCCTTTGGTCCTTCAGGTGTGTTCTGGTAAAATAGGGATCCCCGTGAAGTTTCGTCCAATTCCGAGAATATTTCTAGACTAGCTTTTCTGGAATACAAAAACAGCAGAAAACAGGAACTGACACTTCGGCATCTTGTTAATAGGTTAGTCCCAAAAAATGTATAAAAGTGACATAAAGTAGATGCAAAACATGTGGCATTTGATATAAAACATGCATGGAACATCAAAAATTATGAATACGTTGGAGACGTATCAGCATCCCCAACCTTAGTTCATGCTCATCCTCAAGTAGGTAAATGATAAAAACAAAATAATTTTTGAGGTGACATGCTACCATCATAATCCGGATCATATAATATTGCAAGACACATGTAAATGAATAAAGTGATCCAAGTCACTTGTTTATAATTTGCTACCAAATAGATAATGAGTAAACAATGAATCACACAAGCTAAACGTTTTCATGAATAGTACTTTCAAGACAAGCATCAAACAGTTTTGCATAAGTGTTAACTCATAAAGCAATAGTTTCTAATAAAAGATATTTAATCAACACAAAGGAAGAATTAAGTTTCAGCATTTGTTTCAACTTTCAACATATTTAGCTCATGGATATCGTCAACACAAAGTAGTATAAAAAGTCCAATGCGTAGCATATAACAAATGTTGTAACAAAGTTGACACTAGTGTTTGCTTGTGGAAGACAGAAAGAATGGGAAAACTGACTCAACATAAAAGTAAAAGAAAGGCCCTTCACAGAGGGAAGCAGGGATTAAGTCATGTGCTAGAGCTTTTAGGTTTTTGAAATCATATAGAGATGCATACAATATTTGACACTCCTCCCAACCTTGCTAACACAAGTCATGGCTAACCGAATCCTCGGGTGCCTTCCATCAATCACATACCATGGAGGAGTATCTATTTTTGAGGGGTTAATTATCAGGCGGCCCTCAGATGTCGCCATGTACTCAGTTTTACCCTCAGCTGCGAATCGTGCTCAGTTTTTGCCCCTAGTCTGTGTGCAAAGACTTATTCCGTGACTCTTGTCGTCTCCTATCTGGTCAATGGTTTGATTGTTAACTTCTGACGGTTGGGACCCACATGTCATGAATTTAATAGTTTCAGCTTTTTTTGGAAATGTTTAAATTTCTCACACGAGTCTCACTACTGACGAATCAGAATCTGAGATTTAAACAGTACAAAATTAAAAAATTTCAAGTTTCGATTTTTTTAAAAAATTTTCTGAATGTTGATAATGATTATTTATACTAGTGTGCAAAATTTGAGTGTGAAATATTGTATATTTTAGTCTATGTAAAAATGACAAATTTAGGGATCTAAGATCTAGATCTAGATCTAGATCTAAAAATTCGAATTTTTCAAGTTTTAGATAAAAATGTTAAAAAAATCCTGGATGTCAACAATGAACATTTATTCTTATGTGCAAAATTGGAGTGTGAAATATTGTGTAGTTTGGTCTATGTAAAAATGACAAATTTCGGGATCTAATATCTAAATCTAGATCTAGATCTAAAAAATTCGATTTTTTCAAGTTTTAGATAAAAATGTGAAAAAAATCATGTATGTCAACAATGAATATTTATTCTTATATGCAAAATTTAAGTGTGAAATATTGTGTAGTTTGGTCTATGTAAAAATGACAAATTTCGGGATTTAATATCTAGATCTAGATCTAAAAAATTCGAATTTTTCAAGTTTTAGATAAAAATGTGAAAAAAATCATGTATGTCAACAATGAACATTTATTGTTATGTGCAAAATTTGAGTGTGAAATATTGTGTAGTTTGGTCTGTGTAAAAATAACAAATTTTTGGATATGAGATCTAGATCTAAACAGTACAAAAAAATCGAATTTTTTCAATTTTTGAAAAAAATGTGAATTTTTTCGAATGTTGATAATGATTATTTACAATAGTGTGCAAAATTTGAGTGTGAAATATTGTATAGTTTGGTCTGTGTAAAAATGACAAATTTGTGAATCTCAGATTTAACGCTATTTAACGAGATTTAAACTACAAGTGTGTTATAATTTGTCCCCAAAATTATAGAAAAATTTAGCGAGGCTTCCCCTAATCCTCAGTCTAAGGTTGAAGCAGGGGGAGTTTCGGACGGGGTTTAGGGATTCCGGGGGTTTCGGACGGGGTTTAGGGTTTCCGGGGTTTAGGGTTTCAGTGAGTTAGGGTTGAGCATAAATAATTTAGAAAAAATCAAATAAATTTGAAACTTTCGCTCATTGTTTACTTATGCAACTACGTTGCTAATTTTTTTTAAAACTTGTTATATCCACAGTTAAATGAAAAACATTCACACAATTCAAGCTATCGATGGAATGAGCTAGGGTTGAGCACAACTAATTCAAAAAAAATCAAAACAACATACAACCAGCGCACATGGTCTACTTATGCAACGAAGTTGCTATAAAAAAAATATAAAACTTGTTATATCCACATTTCAATTCCAACATTCACGCGTTCACGATATCGATGGAATGAGTTAGGGTTGAGCATAAGTAATAAAAAAAAATCAAATAAATATAAAACCAGCGCACATGGTCTACTTACATGACATAGTTATCAAAAAAATATAAACTTTGATTTTGAGTCGGTCAACGGTTTTGTGCAAAGTTTGACCAAACATTCAAATGAGCACAAATAATTCAAAAAAAATCAAAATAACATAAAACCAGCGCACATGGTCTACTTACATGACATAGTTATGAAAAAAATAAAAACTTGGTATATGAGTATTTTGATGAGAAATCCTTCACACAAATGACTTACCACGAACAAAGTTGCAGAGAGTTCAAGGAAGTGAGAGAGGGTTTGATGTTTTGAAAATTTAAAAAAATTGAAAAAATCACCAAAACTTCATTTTGGTGTGACTAAGAATGACCCAGGCTTAGTTTTTCATTTTGGTATTTAAAACTTGTTTAAATGTTGGTCAAACTTGGGTTTGACCGATTTTGAAATAATCATAAAATATTCATAAAACTTCAAAAAAATAAAAATCCATTACACATGGTCTTAGTTTGTCATGTACTAACAGCTCCAACTGATAAATAAGGTCTAGATATATATCAAACAAGAAATGATTCAATATGGTGTGAAATCTCACATCTCAAACTATGAACTCTCATGTGTGAAGAGAGGTGGTTTATGTTTTGAGAAATGAGTCCATATTGGTCAAGGACACTATATTAGTGCAATAGATGTTAACCCTAGAGTTTGAGATCATTTGGAGAAGGTCGAAAAAAATGACAGGATTAGAAATGGGACTGTTTGGGCTACCTTTGGGCCCTTTTGTAGCTCATTTTGGTGCATATTGATGCATTTTCTTGCAATGCTTGAAATCTCACACCTTTGGCTATACCATATTGATGCATTACCATGAGTGTGTGAAATATACCATGAGTGTGTGAAATATGGCCTCGTTTCGACAAACTATGTCATGGTTTCCCATTTATTTGATTTTTTTAATTCAATTCAAATAGGGATTTACACCTACTTATCTACCTAAAAAGTGAACCCTTTTTCTAAGTGGGTAAAAATAAGTAAAATACAATAAATGGCATATTCTAGTAGCCCTCTAACTATTTGACAAGGTTTTACATTCTAAAAAATTCATTTGCCTACTCAAACATGGCAATGCCATTTGGACCAGAAATGTTTTTCACAAAATCGCAATACAGAAAGTTCCAAACTAGCGAAACCTTATAACTACAAAGTTGTAGTATTTCCCATTTGGCACACAAAGATATAAAGTTTTCTTCCTAAATCGTTAGGAATATCCCGGAACGCATTGATGCCGACATGGCCATGTCCAGAGCACGCCCACAAGGTGCTCGACAAAATACCGACGGCGCCGCCCGGTCGTGGTCGTCGGATAAGCCATCCCTCGGGCATAAAAACTTGCCCGTTAGGACCATAGGCTCTCGTGGAGCAAAATAGAGTGGATTTAGAGGCCGGGGGAGGTCATAAGGAAGCGAATCGAGCACGGCGACCTTCGGTCGGAGGCGAGGAAGACGGCGTCGATCCCGACGTTTTAGTCCTCCCGGCTCGCGTCCTTTCGCGTGGAGGAATAGTAGGACCCGGCGGAGCCCAATGTGGCACTGGTTCGAGTTGGGGCAGTCGGAATCAGCTCATCCCCTTCACCACCGGCCGAAGCTCGCCGCGGATGATATCGAGCGCCTTAGAGATCCTCCGCCCCAATTGATAATACTAGAGCGACTAGGGTGAGCAACTGATCCTCATATGCATCTTTTCCCTGTCGCTTGCTGATACGTGCATTTTATATCATCATTTATATAACTTTTAGTATCATACTAGAATGTTATTTGCATGATTATATGATTGTTTCTACATGTTTTAGATGATTTTGGGGACTTTCATACAAAGTCCCTATTTTTGGTATTTAATTTCTGGGAGGCAGAAAACCTCCTTTTTCTTGTCTTTAATGTTTCAGGAGCTACAGGACCTCAAATAATAAAAGGAAAAATACTGCGTCAGTTTTTCATCGGGAGAAAGGCAGAGGGAAGAAGACCGAAGAGAGGAGAGCCACGAGGGCCAAATGGGGGTGGCCCACGCGGCCCATGTACCTGGCCGCGTGGGACCCACCAAAGGTGCCTCGGGCACCTCCTCGCCTGGGGCTTTTTATCGACGCCTTCGTCTCGCCCGAAAAGTAACGCCCTAATTTTTCCAAGTCCATCCGAGGTCGCGGCGGCGGCGAAACTCCTGATCCCTTCCGAGGGGGGTCAGATCCTGCTGCTCCGGAACTCCGGAGAAGGGGGAAATCATCGTCATCGTCATCACCTCTCCTCCTTGGCGTGGGAGGAGGCCTCTACATCATCACCCCCATCAAGACCAGCACCATCACCATCATCATCACCGTGATCCACTCCGTTCCCCTCGCAGTTTGAGAGTTGCTATACCCTAGATACTTGTCTTGTGCTACTATTCATGTTTGTGATTGAGTACTTGTCATTATTTGGTGGTGAAGTTATAATTTCAGATTGTGTTGTACCACTTATGCCACTGATTATGATCATGTTCGCACGTTGTGAGTAGTTCCCGTATGTTCCTGAGGGCATAGGATGAATTGGCATGATTTATATATGACATGTGTTGGTATTTTGTCAAGAGTTTATCTTTTATGTGATTCTATGATGGTGTTGTGCGAACGTCGACTGCACAACACTTCACCTTTATGGGCTCATAGGAGAACACCGTAGTGTAATGAATTGATGGAGACTTGGGAGGACACGTAAACCTGAGACCGAGTCATGAAGTTATATTATGAGGGTATTAGTATCGGGGACCTTAGAGTGTAATGCTATGGTGGGACTTTAGGTCTTAATAATTCTTGTGCAGTCATTTGCTTGGCCACATGATCCATCATAAGGGGTTGTAGTTTATTTATTTAGCTATACCTAATTATGGCTCCGTCCAAAGAGATTAAAACTTGACAAGATATTCAACGTGTTGTTTAATAAATCTCTATGCCTAGCATCATCCATGCCGCCCTCGGGAACGTTTGCCACATATAAGTTACACATCACTTGAGCTTGTCCTCTTGCCACATAAGAGGATTGGGCTTTCTCTCTTTGAGAGCTTTCACTTGCTACTATCTGTTATCTGCTTGCAATTATACAACTGAAAATACCAAAAACACTGCATCTTTTATTGTTTTATTTATCAATCTTACTAACCAATACCTTCAGCTCCTCGTGGGTTCGACAACCTTTTCTAATTGAAAGGTACTACAATTGATCTCCTGCACTTGGGAGCCATCAAGATACTTTTCTGGCGCCGTTGCCGGGGAGCGTAGCGCTATTGGTAAGAAGTTTGGTAAGGAAACTTGAAAGCTGTTTATCTCATTGTTACTATGGCATTTATGAATCGTGCCTCGCTGCATCTTGCTCTATATGAAAGTGCTTATGCCACTACTGCAAAGGTGGTTGAAACTACTGTGTCTGAGTACCTAAAGTGGGATTAAAATTCCCATGGGTCATGTTAAAAGAGTTATGAAAAATCCATTTACAGGAGATGGAACTAAGTCGGCACGCGAGCACATGGAAATAATTGAGGACATATGTGGCTTATTCAGACTACCTGGTATTTCAGAGGATCAGGTAAAAAGGAAGCTATTGTATTTGTCTTTATCTGGTAATGCTCGTGATTGGTACAGGTCTTGGATGAAGAGGTCCAGAATGAATGGAGTATCTTGAGGAAGGTTTTCTTTCTTAAATATTTTACTCCTAAAGAAGCTTATGATAACCGCTGCTATATATTCAATTTCTGGCCACATCTGGGAGAGAGTATTACTCAAGCTTGGGGGAGGTTAAAGGAACTCCTTCGCAAGAATCCATGTCATGATCTTACAAGGAAACTTATATTGATAAACTTTTATGTGAGACTACCTATGAAGCACAAGGAGATTCTGGATAATTCATCTGGTGGAAGTTTTACTAATAACACTGAAGAAGAAGCATGGAATTTATTGGAGACTATTTCTGAAAATACTAGCCACTGGGATCTTGATAAAGGTAATGAGCCATATTTTGATTATGAATATTCATGTGTAGAGAATTTCTCTACTTCTATTCTGTTTAAAAATCTGAGTGATACTTTTGGTCTTGATCCTTATGTTATAATTGAAATAGCTAAAGGTTTTGCTGATCATATCTGTGTTCCAAAAAGTGGATTTGAAGTTTATGTTGAACCTGTTAAACAATCTATTGTTGTTCCTAAAGTTATTAAACAGGTTGAACCAATGTCATCTGTGACAATTGAGGAGTATGTTGAACCACCTCCATTTCCAAACCAAGTTAAGGAGAATTTACTTAAAGCTGTTACTAACAAGAGTAACAAAAGATGTTCTCAGCCTTATGAACAGGTGGAAGTCAACACTCAAATTTCTGTTATCAAGCAACTAAATGAAGAAGACCCAGTGGATGTTTATCTATGTGAAGATGCTACCAAAGTCATCAAAGGTAATTCGGCCAAAGTTGGGAAACCTGTTATATCATGCTCTATTGGGACTTCAAGTTATCATGGTCTATGTGATATTGGAGCAAGTATTAGTGTCATTCCATATTCTCTTTATCTTGAGATCAAGCCTGATATTGATCCCATTGTTATGGAAGAGACAGGTATGACAATTCAACTTGCTAATAAAGATTATATTAGTCCATTTGGAATTGTTAGAGATGTTGAAGTATTGTTGGCAAAATAAAATACCCTGCTGATTTTATTGTGCTTGGTTGTCCTCAAGATTCATTTTGTCCTATCATTTTTGGTAGACCTTTCTTACATACTGTTGGTGCTGAAATTAATTTGCCTAAAGAGAAAGTGTTTATTAAATGTGCTGGTGAGAAACTTGAATTTAACTTTTCCAAATTTGCTGATAAACATGTTGAGAAAGAGCCAATTCCTAATAATTTAATTGAAACTCTTGCTCATATAGCTGTAGCTTCAACTGATGTTGTAGAACGTTATATGCTTAATCAAGATGAACCATTTAATGATGAGGAAAAAGAGGCTTTGGAACAAATATTATGGCAACAACCACCACAATTACAATTGCATATCCCACCTGATAATTTAGGAGTGCTACCACCACCTAAAGGGGATCCTAGTTTTGAATTGAAACCTTTGCCTGCAAATCTGAAATATGCATATTTGGATGAGAAGAGCATATATCCTGTCATTATTAGTGCTAACCTTTCAGCTGAAGAGGAAGAGAAATTACTTGATGTGCTAAAAGCTCACCGACCAGCCATTGGATACTCTCTTGATGATCTTAAAGGTATAAGCCCCGCTCTATGTATGCATAAAATTAATCTGGAGGAAGATGCAAAACCTGTTGTTGATTTTCAACGCCGCCTCCATCCAAAAATGAAAGAAGTGGTAAGAAAGAGGTAATAAGACTTATTGAAGCTGGTATCATTTATCCTATAGCTGACAGTAAGTGGGTTAGTCCTGTTCATTGTGTTCCTAAAAAGGGTGGAATGACTGTTGTTCCAAATGAAAAGGATGAACTTGTGGCTCAACGTACTGTAGTTGGTTATAGGATGGTTATTGATTTCAGAAAATTGAATAAAGCAACTCGAAAAGATCATTATCCATTGCCATTTATTGATCAAATGCTAGAAAGGTTGTCTAAACACTCTCACTTTTGCTATCTAGATGGTTATTCAGGTTTCTCGCAAATTCCTGTCCATAAGGATGATCAAGAAAAGACCACTTTTACTTGCCCATATGGTACTTTTGCTTACAGGAGAATGCCATTCGGTTTATGTAATGCTCCTGCTACTTTTCAAAGATGCATGAATGCTATATTTGCTGATTATATTGAAAAGATAATGGAGGTTTTTATGGATGATTTTTCTGTGTATGGTACTTCCTTCGATAATTGCTTGTTCAACCTTAACAAAGTTTTACAGCGTTGTGAAGACCAACACTTGGTTCTTAATTGGGAGAAGTGTCACTTCATGGTTACTGAGGGTATAGTTCTTGGGCATAAGATTTCTGGAGAAGGAATAGAAGTTGATCCAGCAAAGATTGAAGCTATTGAAAAACTACCATATCCAAGGGACCTCAAAGGTATAAGAAGTTTTCTTGGGCATGCAGGTTTTTACCGTAGGTTCATTAAGGATTTCTCCAAAATATCAAAACCTCTAACCAATCTTCTGCAAAAGGATGTTCCTTTCTCTTTTAATGATGATTGCATTGAGTCCTTTAATATTTTGAAGAATGCTTTAATCACTGCTCCCATTATTCAACCTCCTGATTGGAACTTGCCTTTTGAAATTATGTGTGATGCTAGTGATTATGCAGTTGGGGCTGTTTTGGGCCAACGTGTTGATAAGAAACTGAATGTTATTTATTATGCTAGTAGAACACTTGATGCTGCTCAAAAGAATTATGCTACAACTGAGAAAGAATTTTTAGCAGTACTGTTTGCTTGTGACAAGTTTAGACCTTATATTACTGATTCAAAAGTCACAATACATACTGATCATTCTGCTATTAAATACTTGATGAATAAGAAAGATGCTAAGCCTAGACTAATAAGATGGGTACTTCTATTGCAAGAATTTGATTTACACATTGTTGATAGGAAAGGGGAGGATAATCAAGTTGCTGATCATCTCTCTAGGATGGAAAGCATACCTGATGATCCTATTCCTATTAATGATAGCTTTGTTAATGAACAACTTGCAATTGTTAATGTTTCTAGTGCTAAAGTTGCATCTCCTTGGTTTGCCAACTATGCAAATTTTATTGTTGGTAAAGTTTTGCCTCCACACTTCACTTCTCAACAAAGAAAGAAATTCTTTTATGATCTTAGACATTATTTTTGGGATGATCCTTTCCTCTATAAGAAAAGTGTGGATGGTATTATTAGACGTTGTGTACCTGAGCATGAACAACAGGCTATTATAAGAGATTGTCATGACAGTCCCTATGGAGGGCATCATGCAGGAGATCGCACAGGAGCAAAGGTATTACAATCTGGTTTCTATTGGCCTACTTTATTTAAGGACTGTGCTGAATATGTTAAATCTTGTGATAAATGTCAAAGAGTAGGAAACATTGGTAGGAGGAATGAAATGCCTATGAATTATTCATTGCCACTTGAACCATTTGATGTGTGGGGTTTTGACTTTATGGGTCCTTTCCCAGAATCAAAGACAAAGCATACTCACATTTTGGTTGCAGTTGACTATGTTACAAAGTGGGTGGAAGCAATTCCAACCAAAAGTGCAGATCATGCCACAGCAATGAAGATGCTCAAGGACATCATTTTCCCCAGGTTTGGTGTTCCTAGGTTCTTAATTACTGATGGTGGTTCTCATTTCTTGCATGGTGTTCTTAGAAAAACTTTGGCAAAATATGATGTTAACCATAGAATTGCATCTCCTTATCATCCTCAAACAAGTGGGCAAGTTGAATTAAGCAATAGGGAAATTAAACTCATTTTGGAAAAGACAGTGAATAAGTCTAGATCTGATTGGCCAATTAAGATTAATGATGCTTTGTGGGCTTATAGAACTGCTTTTAAAAATCCTATGGGAATGTCTCCTTATAAAATGGTTTATGGAAAAGCTTGTCACTTACCTGTTGAACTAGAACATAAAGCTAGATGGGCTATTAAACAACTGAACTTTGATTTTAAAACTGCGGGAGAAAAGAGAATTCTTGACCTAAACCTACTTGACGAATGGAGAAATGAAGCTTATGAAAGTGCCAGGATGTTTAAAGAAAAAGTTAAGATTTGGCATGACAAGAAAATTAAGAAAAAGGAATTCAAAGTAGGTGATCAAGTTTTATTGTACAACTCTCGTTTCAAGTTTTCTGCAGGGAAGCTAGCTTCAAAGTGGCAGGGACCATTAGTGATACAGGAGGTGTACCGTTCAGGAGCTATCCGTCTTCACGGTGACATGAAAGGTAAACCTCATGTAGTCAATGGACAACGCCTTAAACCTTATATTGCAGGAAAGAGCTTCATCGGAAGGGTGGAGGAGTTGAATTTACAAACACCGGAGAGGTAATTGAGAGAAACCGTGCAGTTCAGAAACCCTAAATCAATAGAAGGTAACTTTTGTGTTGGAAAGTTTCTCGGAATTGCATAAAATTTTACGGAGGTCAATTTTTATGGAAATCATCGTATGGGACAAGAAAACTGGACGAAACGGAGACCCGAGGGAGGAAAGAGAGGGGCCCACGCGGCCCATGTACCTGGCCGCGTGGGGCCCCTTTTCCACCTCGGAGTCCTTTTTCGTCTCGTTTTCGATCCCGACGCTTCGCCTTGACCCAAAAACTCTCAATATATACCCCTCTCTGTCGATCTAATCTCGCACCGAGCGTTCTCGAGCGATTCTTTCTTTTGCTGTTTCTGCCTGTCAGGTTTTTAGCCATGTCTTCGGGAGACTCCTACCAATGCTCCTCCATGGACGACGATGATGATGAACTCGATGGGTACAGCCCCACGTCCATATGGAGGAGGAATAGGAAGAGGAAGGACTACTCCGACGATGAAGACTACAAGCTTGATGAAGAGGAGATGGACAAGCAAGAAGCTGAAGAAGAAGAGCACAAGCCCTCCGTCGACATCGCGCCCTTGGCGACAGCACCTCCATCACCCATTGCTGTTGCCGGCGTGAGGGTGAACCACTCTCTTGGAAACAAGAGGCGGGGCGCGCATGCAGACCGGAGGGAAGGTTCCCAGGCACTTCCTTGCGAGCAAAAACGTAGCTTCTACTCTTATTGACAGGGAATTTCAGCGCACCACTCAAGAGAACTATCCTGGTGAATGGGATCGCAAGATCCCAACAAGAAGGTGCCAAGCCCGGAGTGGAAGCCTTGCAAAGAGTCGGTGGAGAAGAATCTCATGCAAAAACTGGGAGAAGCCGCAAAAGAGTTCGAAAAAGCTTACAACCTCATGATGAAGATCATTGGGGATCTTGAAGATAATTATTATGAAGGCAATGTGAAAGAAGAGAGGGAGTTCTAGCAAGACACCAAGCTTGGGGGAGTTCCATCTAGTCTTTCTCTTTATCAATCTATCATATCTATCTAGTCATGGTGTGCTTTGCTTTTATCGATTAGTTATCAATATCTCTTAGGCGTGTGTGAGCTCATGGAGCATTATCATGTATCCCTATCTTATGGTTTATCAATGAATATTAAAGTATGGTGTCATCCATGATTCTCTTGTTTGGGGATTTATGGGTAACACTCATGCAAATGAGCGTGGCATATTTAGAATTTCAATCACATCTTGCCTTGAAATTAATTAACTTGAGTATGTTGGACAATTATAGAATTATCTCAATATAGAAGAAGTAAAAAGACTTGTGAATTAATAGTTTGAGGTTAAGATATAGTCTTGTAGGATAAGAAGTTGAGAAGACTTAATGAAAAGGATATAAAACACTCTTGTTACAACCTAGTATCTTTTGAGCAAATTAATGATCATGGATATTTCAATACTTATGCTCTTGAATGTGAATGAAAGGAAGGCACCTGAAATTTCAGCTAGCCATGGAAAGTGTAAGAAAAGGGTTGTGTAGAGCATGGGAACTTGATTGAGATATCCATGACTAAAGTTTGCACTAGTTACTAGTCAAGCAAGAGTGATAACAATTTTTATATCTATCTGTCTTTTCATTTGTCTTCTTTTGAACTTGTTATCCAATGAGAGTTTATCTTGTCTTTGAATTTCAGCAAAGTATAAAAGATTATAATGCTTGCCATGAAGAGCAAAAGCATGTGAAAAACAATATGATTCGATTGTCCAACATACAATGGTTATTTGCTTTCAAAAGTAAGGGGTGATTGCTAGAGTTCTACTTATGTTGCCCTCATATGTATGAGTTTTAGATCATTAATCTTATCTTGCAATTGAATATGATGATGATACAATGCCCGTATTTATTTATCAACCATAAGTCCATTGATGCATGTAATGATCTATGTCCTTACTTACTCGAGGACGAGTAAAGGTTTAAGCTTGGGGGAGTTGATACGTGCATTTTATATCATCATTTATATAACTTTTAGTATCATACTAGAATGTTATTTGCATGATTATATGATTGTTTCTACATGTTTTAGATGATTTTGGGGACTTTCATACAAAGTCCCTATTTTTGGTATTTAATTTCTGGGAGGCAGAAAACCTCCTTTTTCTTGTCTTTAATGTTTCAGGAGCTACAGGACCTCAAATAATAAAAGGAAAAATACTGCGTCAGTTTTTCATCGGGAGAAAGGCAGAGGGAAGAAGACCGAAGAGAGGAGAGCCACGAGGGCCAAATGGGGGTGGCCCACGCGGCCCATGTACCTGGCCGCGTGGGACCACCAAAGGTGCCTCGGGCACCTCCTCGCCTGGGGCTTTTTATCGACGCCTTCGTCTCGCCCGAAAAGTAACGCCCTAATTTTTCCAAGTCCATCCGAGGTCGCGGCGGCGGCGAAACTCCTGATCCCTTCCGAGGGGGGTCAGATCCTGCTGCTCCGGAACTCCGGAGAAGGGGGAAATCATCGTCATCGTCATCACCTCTCCTCCTTGGCGTGGGAGGAGGCCTCTACATCATCACCCCCATCAAGACCAGCACCATCACCATCATCATCACCGTGATCCACTCCGTTCCCCTCGCAGTTTGAGAGTTGCTATACCCTAGATACTTGTCTTGTGCTACTATTCATGTTTGTGATTGAGTACTTGTCATTATTTGGTGGTGAAGTTATAATTTCAGATTGTGTTGTACCACTTATGCCACTGATTATGATCATGTTCGCACGTTGTGAGTAGTTCCCGTATGTTCCTGAGGGCATAGGATGAATTGGCATGATTTATATATGACATGTGTTGGTATTTTGTCAAGAGTTTATCTTTTATGTGATTCTATGATGGTGTTGTGCGAACGTCGACTGCACAACACTTCACCTTTATGGGCTCATAGGAGAACACCGTAGTGTAATGAATTGATGGAGACTTGGGAGGACACGTAAACCTGAGACCGAGTCATGAAGTTATATTATGAGGGTATTAGTATCGGGGACCTTAGAGTGTAATGCTATGGTGGGACTTTAGGTCTTAATAATTCTTGTGCAGTCATTTGCTTGGCCACATGATCCATCATAAGGGGTTGTAGTTTATTTATTTAGCTATACCTAATTATGGCTCCGTCCAAAGAGGATTAAAACTTGACAAGATATTCAACGTGTTGTTTAATAAATCTCTATGCCTAGCATCATCCATGCCGCCCTCGGGAACGTTTGCCACATATAAGTTACACATCACTTGAGCTTGTCCTCTTGCCACATAAGAGGATTGGGCTTTCTCTCTTTGAGAGCTTTCACTTGCTACTATCTGTTATCTGCTTGCAATTATACAACTGAAAATACCAAAAACACTGCATCTTTTATTGTTTTATTTATCAATCTTACTAACCAATACCTTCAGCTCCTCGTGGGTTCGACAACCTTTTCTAATTGAAAGGTACTACAATTGATCTCCTGCACTTGGGAGCCATCACTTGCCTCCTGAGGTCGTCGTGGACGGCGAAGACCGCGGGGTGGAGCTCCGGGTGAGGGAGACGACCATGAGCGGATGGAGCGTCGTGGACGGAGATGCCAGCACTTGAAGCGGCAGGTTGAGCAGGACACCACCGCGACGCACGCCGCCGCCGTTTCGGCCGCGCCGCCCTCGCTCCGCTGGCGTCGAGGTTGGCTCTGCTCCGGTGTCGAGGGCCGCCGGCATGGCCAGGACCGTTTTTCTATTTCCCTTTGATGCCTTTTTTACTTGCCTTTTGTTGCCTTGGTCCCACGTTTAAGAGAGATAAAGGTGGGTGTGTTTGTTTATTTTCAGCAAGGGCATGTGGGTCCCACTTGTCAGCAGCTAACGGTCAATGCATTGACCCGACTGAAATTATTAAATCCATGACATGTGGGTCCCACCCGTCAGAAGTTAACGGTCAAACGGAATGGACTTCAAACTTGCCGTTTGGCAGTAGCTGCGACCGAACTAAGGGCAAAACTGAGCATGATTCAGAACTAGGGGCAAAAAGGAGTTCAGCGAGGCTGCTAAGGGCAATCCATTAAATGACCCATTTTGAGAGGTGTTTGTTAATTGTCAACGAATGGTAGCGGGTGAGAACAGTATTCTACCTATCAAACGGATTTTAAGAGCGGCTCCCATGAATGACGTTATTTCTACCAGCAAGGCAGATCATCCCTCTTTCTTTTTGGTTTACACACATGCAGGTATTTCACTGTTTGTCATTGCTTACTGATGAATCAGGGCAAAAGTGTGAAGAGAATTAATGGTTAAAGTTGTAATTAATTGGGACTGGGCACCCCGTTGCCAGCTCTTTTTGCAAGTTAGAGGATAAGCGGATGTATATGCCTAGTCCAGGTGTAAAAGTCCATTGACAAATAGAATAAAGAATAACCACACTAATTCCTCATGAGCTAGTAAACATTGACACAAAAAGGGAATAATAACATTTTGAATAATTTAAAGGTAGCACATGAAAAATTTACTTGGAGTGGCAAGGAAATACCACATATAGGTAGTTATGGTGGACACAAATGGCATGGAATTTTGGCTCAAGGATTTGGATGCACGAGAAGCATTCCCTCTCAGTACAGAGTTTAGGCTAGCAAGGTTATGTAAGCAAACAAGAATATCAACCCGTACACCAAGTTTTATATGACAAACATATTGCAAACGTTATAAGACTTCATACCGTCTTCCTTGTTAACCAAACCCTTTTATTAGAAAATATCTAGACCTTAGATACCACCGATGCAAACCAAATTTTCAACAAGCTTTACGGTAGTTCTTCACTAATAGGCTTAACTCATATGATGCACAATTTAATCATGATCTACTTGTTAACTCAAAACAATTGACAAGCATCAAGTTATCCATTTAGTGATCTACAAGATTAAGCAAGTTTTTCCTTATACCAATTACCACATGCAACATTTTCTGAACCAACCAAACACCAATCAATTTATTTCATCAACTCTCCAAACAAATATAAGTGAAGCAAGAGAGTACTTTCTAAAAAGAAAGCTAATAGCTCTGACAAGAGATACATGAAAACAAGAGCTAAAAGCTGAACAACGCTAGATATGAATACTCAACAAATATAAGTGAAGAATAGGAGTATTCTCATGAAAAAGCGGAGCGTGTCTCTCTCCCAATCAAGAATGCTAGGGTCCAGTCAAGCTTTATTGAAAATAAAAGTGCAATACTGAAAATAAAAGCACACAGACGCTCCAAGAAAAGCACATATGATGTGAAAGAATTAAAATATAGTTTCACTAGAGATGACCTGATAATTTTGACGATGAAGAAGGGGATGCCTTGGGCATCCCCAAGCTTAGACGCTTGAGTCTTCTTGAAATATGCTGGGGAGATCCATGGAGCCTCCCCAAGCTTAAGCTCTTCACTCTTCTTGATCCTATTATATCATCCTTCTCTCTTGACCTTGAAAACTTCCGTCACACCAAACTCAAAGTAATCTCATTAGAGGGTTAGTGCATAATCAAAAATTCACATGTTCTATAAAGACGCAATATGACTTGTTACTTTAAACATTAGCTACAGCCACTGATGTTATGTGAAGCTCTTCCACCCAAAAAAGAATTTCACTCAACACTAGTAAAAGAGAGAATGCAAAATAAAAAGGCATAATCTGTCTAAAACAGAACAGTCCGCAAAGACGAATTTTTTCGAGGCACTTACGACGCTCAGATCGAAAAACTTGAACTAATGAAAGATTCAGACATTCATAAAGATTACGCACAAAAATTTCAGATTTAATTAACAATCTGGTGATTTTAGGAATTTCGTACAGTGAACAGCAAAAATCTGTTTCTGCGCAGCAATCAAAATTAAGCATCATCTAACATTAGAGGCTACTCTTGGCACAACAATGCGAGAAAATAAAGATACAAAGGAGTTGCTACAGAAGTAAACATCCTCCTTGACTCAATAAAGAAAAAATTGCAGAAAAAAAATAATGGGTTGCCTCCCATAAGCGCTTTTCTTTAACGCCTTTTAGCTAGGCACAAAGCATGCATCAAGTATTACCAAGTGAAGAAGCATCAACATTGTAATTTGTTCGAACAATAGAATCATAAGGTGGCTTAATCTTCTTCCTAGGAAAGTGTTCCATACCTTTCTTGAGAGGAAATTGATATTTTATATTCCCTTCTTTCATATCAATAATAGCACCTACAGTTCTAAGAAAAGGTCTTCCAAGCACAATAGGGCATGATGGATTGCATTCAATATCCAAGACAATAAAATCAACGGGGACATAATTGTTATTAACCATGATAAGAACATCATCAATTCTTCCCAAAGGTTTTTTAATAGTAGAATCAGCAAGGTGAACATCCAAGTAACAATTTTCCAAAGGTGCTAAATCAAGCATATCATAAATCTTTTAGGCATAACAGAAATACTAGCACCAAGGTCACACAAAGCATTGCAATCAAAGTCATTCAATTTCATTTTAATGATGGGCTCCCAACCATCTTCTAACTTCCTAGGGATGGAACTTCATGTTTCAATTTTTCTTCCCTAACTTGTATGAGAGCATTAGTAATATGTTTAGTAAAAGCCATGTTTATCTCACTGCCTTAGGACTTCTAGCTAGCTTTTGCAAGAACTTAATTACTTCAGAAAGATTGCAACCATCAAAATCAAAATCATTATCATCAAAGTAATGGAGTTATTATCTTCCTTATTGCTAGAAATTTCAGCATCTTTATCAAGGAACAGTTTCAGAGTTATCAGGCAATTTAGGACATTTTGCAATAGAAGTGGAAACATTACCAACACCAATTATCTTGCCATTAATGGTAGGAGGTTTGCTAACACTTGAGTTTGAAGCATTTTCAGAAGTAGTAATAGTATAAACTCTAGCAATATTATTCTTTCTAGCAATTTCATCCTCTCTTTCCCATCTAGCATGCAATTCAGCTAACATCCTCACATTGTTATCAATTTTAACTTGTATAGCATTGAGAGTTTTGCTCTCTTTAACATCATGAGGCATGTTCTTTAGTTTCAACAAGTCAACATCAAGAGCAAGACTATCAACTTAGAGCAAGACATCAATTTTCCCAAATTTCTCCTCAACAGTTTTATTGAAAGCAGTTTGTGTACTAATAAAATCCTTAAGCATAACTTCAAGATCAGAGGGTACACTCTTATTATTGTTGTAGGAGCCATAGGAATTTCCATAACCATTGCCACTATTAGAAGGATAGGCCTATAATTGCTATTACCAAAATTATTCCTATAAGCATTGTTGTTGAAGTTATTATTTTTAATGAAGTTCACATCAACATGCTCTTCTTGAGCAACCAAAGAAGCTAAAGGAACATTATTTGGATCAACATGTGTTTGACCATTTGCAAGCATAGACATAATAGTATCAATTTTGGCACTCAAGGAAGAGGTTTCCTCAACAGAATTTACCTTCTTACCTGTTGGAGCTCTCTCGGTGTGCCACTCAGAATAATTAATCATCATATCATCTAGAAGCTTTGTTGCAGCACCCAAAGTGATGGACATAAAGGTACCTCCAGCGGCCGAATCCAATAAATTCCTTGAAGAAAAATTTAATCCTGCATAGAAGGTTTGGATGATCATCCAAGTAGTCAGTCCATGAGTGGGACAATTTTTAACCAATGATTTCATTCTCTCCCATGCTTGAGCAACATGTTCATTATCAAATTGCTTAAAATTCATTATGCTACTTCTCAAAGAAATAATCTTAGCAGGAGGATAATATTTCCAATAAAAGCATCTTTGCATTTAGTCCATGAATCAATACTATTTCTAGGCAAAGATAGCAACCATTCTTTAGCACGTCCTCTCAAGGAGAAAGGAAAAAGTTTCAGTTTAATAATATCACCATCTACTTCCTTGAGCTTTTGCATTTCACAAAGTTCAACAAAGTTATTAAGGTGAACACAGCATCATCAGTACTAACACCAGAAAATTGCTCTTTCATAACAAGATTTAAAAGTGCAGGTTTAATTTCATAAAACTCTGCTGAAGCAGCAGGTGGAGCAATAGGTGTGCATATGAAATCATTGTTGTTCGTGCTAGTGAAATCACACAACTTAGTGTTCTCAGGAGTACTCATTTTAGCAGAATTAAAAACAGGACAGAAAATAACTTGAAAGTAAACTAGATGCAAGTAACTAATTTTTTTGTGTTTTTGATAATTGAAAGCAAACAAGATAAAATAAAATAAACTAAGCAAGACAAAAACAAAGTAAAGAGATTGGAAGCGTGAAACTCCCCTTGCAGAAGTGCTCTTGCTCCCCGGCAACGGCGCCAGAAAAAGTTGCTTGTCGTGCACACGTCGTTGGGAGACCCCAAGAGGAAGGTATGATGCAGTCAGCAGCAAGTTTTCCCTCAGTATGAAACCAAGGTTATCGAACCAGTAGGAGCAGACTCTTCAGAAGGTTGTTGGCGGCTCGCACGGCGCAACACGATCACCAACGTGGAATCTGCACACAACACAATCAAACTACTTTGCCCCAACGAAACAGTGAGGTTGTCAATCTCACCGGCTTGCTGAAAACAAAGGATTAAACGTATGGTGTGGAAAATGAGTTTAAATTGCAGAGAATGAAAAAGGAACAGTTTGCAGTTTGTGGTTGTTTAATCAGTGTAAAAGAATGGACCGGGGTCCACAGTTCACTAGTGGTGTCTCTCCATAAAAGATAACTAACATGTTGGGTGAACAAATTACAGCTGGGCAATTGACAAATAGTGAGCGCATGACAATGCATATACATGACATGATGACTACTATGATATTTAATTGGGCATTACGACAAATACATAGACCGTTATCCAACAGCATCTATGACTAATAATCCACCGCCGGGTTGTCATCCGAGTCCCCCGTTGGTATTAAGTTGCAAGCAACGGATAATTGCATTAAGTAAAGCGCGTAATGTAAACAAACACATATGCCCGTGGACATAGCATCGTTAGGTTATCCCTAGTGGCAACAGCACATCCACAACCTTAGAACTTTCTGTCACTGTCCCAGATTAAACGGAGGCATGAACCCACTATCTAGCATAAATACTCTCTTTGGAGTTACAAGCATCTACTTGGCCAAAGCATCTACGAGTAACGGAAAGCATGCAAGATCTTAAATAACATATAAGATAGATTGATAATCAACTTGACATAGTATTCAATATTCATCGGATCCCAGCAAACACAACATGTAGCATTACAATAATATGATCTTGATCATGTAGGGCAGCTCACAAGATCTAAACATGATGGCACAAAGTGGAGAGACAACCATCTAGCTACTGCTATGGACCCGTAGTCCAAGGATGAACTACTCACGCATCACTCCGGAGGCAGGCATGGCGATGTAGAAGCCTCCGGTGACGATTCCCCTCTCCGGCAGGGTGCCGGGAAGAGGTTCTGACCCTCCCGAGCTAGGGTTGACGGCGGCGGCGTCTCTGGAACTTTTCGTGGATATTGCTCAGGCACTTAGGGTTTTTGCATCGGGGGGAATAAGTAGGCGAAAGGGCGGCGGCTGACGACCCCCGAGGGGCCCACACCACCCTAGGGCGCGCAGGGGGGCCCGCGCCCTAGGTGCGTGTGGCCTCCTGGTGGCTCTCCTCTGTTGCTCCTTTGGTCCTCAGGTGTGTTCTGGTAAAATAGGGACCCCGTGAAGTTTCGTCCAATTCCGAGAATATTTCCAGACTAGCTTTTCTGAATACAAAAACAGCAGAAAACAGGAACTGACACTTCGGCATCTTGTTAATAGGTTAGTCCCAAAAAATGTATAAAAGTGACATAAAGTAGATGCAAAAACATGTGGCATTTGATATAAAACATGCATGGAACATAAAAAATTATGGATACATTGGAGACGTATCAGGTGCCGGGAAGAGGTTCTGGACCCTCCCGAGCTAGGGTTGACGGCGGCGGCGTCTCTAGAACTTTTCGTGGATAATGGCTCGGGTATCTAGGGTTTTTGCATCGGGGGGAATAAGTAGGCGAAAGGGCGGCGGCTGACGACCCCCGAGGGGCCCACACCACCCTAGGGCGCGCCAGGGTGTGGGCCACGCCCTAGTGGCGTGTGGGGCCCTCCTGGCTCTCCTTCGTTGCTCCTTTGGTCCTTCAGGTGTGTTCTGGTAAAATAGCTCCCTCCGTGAAGTTTCGTCCAATTCCGAGAATATTTCCAGACTAGCTTTTCTGGAATACAAAAACAGCAGAAAACAGGAACTGGCACTTCGGCATCTTGTTAATAGGTTAGTCCCAAAAAATATATAAAAGTGATATAAAGTAGATGCAAAACATGTAGCAATTGGCATAAAAGCATGGAACATCAAAAATTATAGATACGTTTGAGACGTATCAGCATCCCCAAGCTTAGTTCCTGCTCGTCCTCGAGTAGGTAAACGATAAAAAAAAATAATTTTTGAGGTGACATGCTACTATCATAATCTTAATCATATAATATTGCAAGGCACATGTAAATGAATGAAGTGATCCAAGACAATGGTCTATAATTTGCTACAAATAGATAATGAGTAAACAATGAATCACACAAGCTAAACGTTTTCATGAATAGTACTTTCGAGACAAGCATCAAAGAGTTTTGCATAAGTGTTAACTCATAAAGCAATAGTTTCTAATAAAAGGTATTTAATCAACACAAAGGAAGAATTAAGTTTCAGCATTTGCTTCAACTTTCAACATATTTATCTCATGGATATGTCAACACAAAGTAGTATAACAAGTCCAATACATTGCATATAACATGTTGTAACAAAGTTGACACTAGTGTTTGCTTGTGGAAGACAGAAAGAATAGGAAAACTGACTCAACATAAAAGTAAAAGAAAGGCCCTTCGCAGAGGGAAGCAGGGATTAAATCATGTGCTAGAGCTTTTAGGTTTTTGAAAGCATATAGAGATTGCATAAAATATTTGATACTCCTCCCAACCTTGCTAACACAAGCCATGGCTAACCGAATCCTCGGGTGCCTTCCATCAATCACATACCATGGAGGAGTATCTATTTTTGAGAGGTGTTTGTTAATTGTCAACGAATGGTAGCGGGTGAGAACAGTATTCTACCTGTCAAACGGACTTTTAAGAGCGGCTCCCATGAAGGACGTTATTTCTACCAGCAAGGCAGATCATCCCTCTTTCTCTTTGGTTTACACACTTCAGGTATTTCACTGTTTGTCATTGCTTACTGATGAATCAGGGCAAAAGTGTGAAGATAATTAATTGGTTAAAGTTGTAATTAATTGGGACTGGGCACCCGTTGCCAGCTCTTTTTGCAAGTTAGGATAAGCGGATGTATATGCCACTAGTCCAGGTGTAAAAGTCCATTCGACAAATAGAATAAAGAATAACCACACTAATTCCTCATGAGCTAGTAAACATTGACACAAAAAGGGAATAATAACATTTTGAATAATTTAAAGGTAGCACATGAAAAATTTACTTGGAGTGGCAAGGAAATACCACATATAGGTAGTTATGGTGGACACAAATGGCATGGATTTTGGCTCAAGGATTTGGATGCACGAGAAGCATTCCCTCTCAGTACAGAGTTTAGGCTAGCAAGGTTATGTAAGCAAACAAGAATATCAACCCGTACACCAAGTTTTATATGACAAACATATTGCAAACGTTATAAGACTTCATACCGTCTTCCTTGTTAACCAAACCCTGTTATTAGAAAATATCTAGACCTTAGAGATACCACCGATGCAAACCAAATTTTCAACAAGCTTTACGGTAGTTCTTCACTAATAGGCTTAACTCATGTGATGCACAATTTAATCATGATCTACTTGTTAACTCAAAACAATTGACAAGCATCAAGTTATCCATTAGTGATCTACAAGATTAAGCAAGTTTTTCCTTATACCAATTACCACATGCAACATTTTCTGAACCAACCAAACACCAATCAATTTATTTATCAACTCTCCAAACAAATATAAGTGAAGCAAGAGAGTACTTTCTACAAAAGAAAGCTAATAGCTCTGACAAGAGATACATGAAAACAAGAGCTAAAAGCTGAACAGCGCTAGATATGAATACTCAACAAATATAAGTGAAGAATAGGAGTATTCTCATGAAAAAGCGGAGCGTGTCTCTCTCCCAATCAAGAATGCTAGGGTCCAGTCAAGCTTTATTGAAAATAAAAGTGCAATACTGAAAATAAAAGCACACAGACGCTCCAAGAAAAGCACATATGATGTGAAAGAATTAAAATATAGTTTCACTAGAGATGACCTGATAATTTTGACGATGAAGAAGGGGATGCCTTGGGCATCCCCAAGCTTAGACGCTTGAGTCTTCTTGAAATATGCTGGGGAGATCCATGGGAGCCTCCCCAAGCTTAAGCTCTTCACTCTTCTTGATCCTATTATATCATCCTTCTCTCTTGACCCTTGAAAACTTCCGTCACACCAAACTCAAAGTAGATCTCATTAGAGGGTTAGTGCATAATCAAAAATTCACATGTTCTATAAAGACGCAATATGATTTGTTACTTTAAACATTAGCTACAGCCACTGATGTTATGTGAAGCTCTTCCACCCAAAAAAGAATTTCACTCAACACTAGTAAAAGAGAGAATGCAAAATAAAAAGGCATAATCTGTCTAAAACAGAACAGTCCGCAAAGACGAATTTTTTCGAGGCACTTACGACGCTCAGATCGAAAAACTTGAACTAATGAAAGTTTCAGACATTCATAAAGATTACGCACAAAAAATTTCAGATTTAATTAACAATCTGGTGATTTTAGGAATTTCGTACAGTGAACAGCAAAAATCTGTTTCTGCGCAATCAAAATTAAGCATCATCTTAACATTAGAGGCTACTCTTGGCACAACAATGCGAGAAAATAAAGATACAAAGGAGTTGCTACAGAAGTAAACACTCCTTGACTCAATAAAGAAAAAAATTGCAGAAAATAAAAATGGGTTGCCTCCCATAAGCGCTTTTCTTTAACGCCTTTTAGCTAGGCACAAAGCATGCATCAAGTATTACCAAGTGAAGAAGAATCAACATCTTACGCTTACCTTTACTCTTATCTTTAGGAAATATTGGTTACACATAGGTGAAGAGGCGAAATTCATAGTCCTTGGCCCATCTATTATTGCTCCAAAGCGTTTCAACAGAGATCTCCCAAGCGTAATTTGTCTGTTCCTGCACATTCAATGACAAGATAATCAATAGATATGTTATCCCAGAGTTTTGTAAATACTCCTTCAGCTACTCCTTGGTATTTTAATGGTATTATCACCCAAGTTATACAATTTCATTTGGAAAGCTCCCAAAGATTTAAGGAATCATAAATTTCTAGGCATTAAACAAAATTCAGACATGATATCACAGCGAGAATGAAAAGTTTCACCATTTATAACAACTTTTACAGAGGGAATCCATCCCGATGGTTCAAATTTATTGGCACATTATCATAATGTTCACGAATCTGATTATACCCTTCTTTAGACCAGATATTTGTTTCAAGAGTTTAAGTCTATCATTTATGCTTGTGAAACTGAATCAATTTTAGTGATTGGAGGGCTAGAAATTGTAATCAATTTTTTTATAGCATTAAAAGCTTGATCCCCATCATGACGAAGGAAATCTCCTCCTACCACAGCATCTAAAGCATATCTGTAGCAAAGAACAAGACCAAAATAAAAGCTACTAAGAGCAGGCTTAAAGTCATTTTAGGTTCAGTTTTAGCATAGGACTCAATATTCTAGACCAAGCATCTTTAAAACTTCCTCACTCCCTTGCTTGAAAGTGAAAATCTCTTCTCAGGTGACATTACTACTGGAACAGGGCTAGACATGATAACTAACAGAAAACAAAACTGAAAATAAACTAAATGCAAGTAACTAATTTTTTTGTGTTTTTGATAATTGAAAGCAAACAAGATAAAATAAAATAAACTAAGCAAGACAAAAACAAAGTAAAGAGATTGGAAGCGTGAAACTCCCCTTGCAGAATGACTTGCTCCCCGGCAACGGCGCCAGAAAAGCTTGATGACGTGCACGTTCGTTGGGAGACCCCAAGAGGAAGGTATGATGCAGTCAGCAGCAAGTTTTCCCTCAGTATGAAACCAAGGTTATCGAACCAGTAGGAGCAGCAACGCTTCAGAAGGTTGTCAACGGCGCCAAATATGATGCGACGCAGGGATTCGGTTGACGTGGAACCTGCACACAACACAATCAAACTACTTTGCCCCAACGAAACAGTGAGGTTGTCAATCTCACGGCTTGCTGAAAACAAAGGATTAAACGTATGGTGTGGAAAATGAGTTTATTGCAGAGAATGAAAAAGGAACAGTTTGCAGTTTGTGGGTTTAATCAGTGTAAAAGAATGGACCGGGGTCCACAGTTCACTAGTGGTGTCTCTCCATAAAAGATAACTAACATGTTGGGTGAACAAATTACAGCTGGGCAATTGACAAATAGTGAGCGCATGACAATGCATATACATGACATGATGACTACTATGATATTTAATTGGGCATTACGACAAATACATAGACCGTTATCCAACAGCATCTATGACTAATAATCCACCGCCGGGTTGTCATCCGAGTCCCCCGTTGGTATTAAGTTGCAAGCAACGGATAATTGCATTAAGTAAAGTGCGTAATGTAAACAAACACATATGCCGTGGACATAGCATTGTTAGGTTATCCCTAGTGGCAACAGCACATCCACAATCTTAGAACTTTCTGTCACTCTCCCAGATTACCGGAGGCATGAACCCACTATCTAGCATAAATACTCTCTCTTGGAGTTACAAGCATCTACTTGGCCAAAGCATCTACTAGTAACGGAAAGCATGCAAGATCTTAAATAACATAGGGCATAGATTGATAATCAACTTGACATAATATTCAATATTCATCGGATCCCAGCAAACACAACATGTAGCATTACAATAATATGATCTTGATCATGTAGGGCAGCTCACAAGATCTAAACATGATGGCACAAAGTGGAGAGACAACCATCTAGCTACTGCTATGGACCCGTAGTCCAAGGATGAACTACTCACGCATCACTCCGGAGGTTGGCATGGCGATGTAGAAGCCTCCGGTGACGATTCCCCTCTCCGACAGGGTGCCGGGAAGAGGTTCTGAACCCTCCCGAGCTAGGGTTGACGGCGGCGCCGTCTTTGGAACTTTTCGTGGATAATGGCTCGAGTACTTAGGGTTTTTGCATCGGGGGGAATAAGTAGGCGAAAGTGCGGCGGTTGACGACCCCGAGGGGCCCACACCACCTTAGGGCGCGCCAGGAGGTGGCCCGCGCCCTAGTGGCGTGTGGGGCCCTCCTGGCTCTCCTTCGTTGCTCCTTTGGTCCTTCAGGTGTGTTCTGGTAAAATAGGTCCCTCCGTGAAGTTTCGTCCAATTCCGAGAATATTTCCAGACTAGCTTTTCTGGAATACAAAAACAGCAGAAAACTGAAACTGGCACTTCGACATCTTGTTAATAGAGTAGTCCCAAAAATGTATAAAAGTGATATAAACTAGATGCAAAACATGTAGCAATTGGTATAATATTAGCATGGAACATCAAAAATTATAGATACGTTTGAGACTTATCAGTGCCCTAGCCCACCACCACCAATTGGTGGTGCGGCTACCTTGGTGGGCCCTAGGGCCCATCTTGGTAGCCCCCATGGTGGGTTCCAATTTAATATTTTCCATAATTATTTATTAATTAAAGAAATCAATATTTAATTAACATATAATTAAATAATACTTTGTCCAATTAATTCTTATTTGAATATTTCCTTTTACAGAATATTTCACCGAATTAATTACCTATCATATAAAACACCATTTATATGATCCGGGACACCTAGTGTCCGCTGACAAAATAATCTGGATAAATATCTCCATCAATATATAAACCTCCGGAATAAATTCCGACCGTGATAGCAACTTCTATCACCAAACAATCTCTCCGATAAAATATATCTATCACGCAGACACTATGTCGGTGATACTCTCTCCATTGTTCTAGACCAACCATAATACACAACTAACCAATCCTAGTTTAAGCGTGGCCACCCTACAGGTTCGATAACGTGTAGCTATAATTGGATAACCAATCACCGGTCATTGTCAGGTCCGTGGACAACCTAAATAACTGCTACCGTTATGCGAAGACACTCTGTTGAACCTGCTGGCTATTTAATATATCATTCCCATTACTCGCGATACCAAAACTTCACCCGAGATATAGATCTGTGGATGTTACCATGAATCAATAAATTGATTCACAACATCTTTGTCTATCTCGTTATCGGCAAGTTCCCTTTACTCGTTTCCGTATTATGATATCCCACACGGTGTAACTTCACCATGCATTGTCTGTAGAACATATTGGATACCTTTATAATACTGAGAGGGCCCAGGGTGTATCTCTCTAATCACCGAGGAGTAATTTCCCTTCTCAGAACATTAGGATATACACACACCTTGAAGCTACCCAGTGACTACCGTTTTAACACCCAGTTACGGCCGTGCTGTTGACAGTACCAAAGTAACTCTTCCAGTATGCATAACCCTAATAACCTCATGGTTACAGGACATGTTATATAATAACCTTACTGTGATAAAGCTAAAGACAAAAGACGACTTAACGGAATCTCTTAGCATACCAAAACTTGGGTTTACCCGGCCATATTATTATCCAATAATATGCCACTCATTGATGCTGAGATAAACAATGTCCATGACTAGGAAAGCAGTGTCATCAAGCAATCAACAAATTAGTCCGTAAAAGAATTAGGGTATATTTTACATGTTCGTATTCTCTACACGTACGAGTGGGCTTTCCCCTGAATCACGTATCCAGAAACCACCATAGTTATAGCATAGAAAATACAAATCATAATTAATGAATCAGATGTATAAATACATTGCCTTTTGGGCATACATCCAACAGATACTTGGTTAGGTGACACTCCATTGATGCATCAATATCCATCATTGTATAACATAGCTCAACGGAAAAATGTTTCTGTTCACAATGTGTTGGCTGCTACGCCCCCTTTAAACATGAGTTTTAGAAGGGCACTAGTTGGAGATAAATGGGATGTGTGGTCTCATTTATGTCTTCGTTTGATGGATATTAACCTGTCGGATTAGGATAATAGTTTCGTTTGGAAACTCACTAGTAATTGTATGTTTACTGTCAAGTCGATGTATGAGGACTTAATGAATGGACATACTGTTTACTTACATGTGTTTTCTTAAATTAGCCGATCAGTACTTAAATCTTATTGTTGATTGGTTGCAGGAGAATTGAATTGGTTATGTGCGAGTTGGATAGAGGCCAAGTCCCTAGTATCTCTAGAGTGAGTAGAGTTTATGCATACCTCACTACTTTCTTGGAGTCAACCAATGGAAATATCAAGTAAACAACACCACAATGTAAAAAGAAAGTTTGAAATACAATTCTCATGTCGATGATGAAGTGAACAATCATGCATATGCCGATACGTAACTACCACAACCCCCCCCCCCCCCCCCCCATCCAACCTCGTCAAGCAAGAGTGCAACGAGGGATTCAAGGGGAATTATTACTTGCCACTTCATACAATCAATAATTATCTACTAAGTTTCACCTAAGCTTCTAGTCTTGTACTCTACAAACTTCTACCAATTTAGTCTTGGGGTACATTTTAAGACACGCTATAAAGGTGTCAAGACATTTAATAAGAATATGGAGAAGGATACATCCAGCCACACCGGTTTGGTGGTATAGGTTCACCCAAATGAAATATAAAGTCATTTTTGCACACACAAAAATAGATTCATTTTAGCACTACAATATATTTGTAATTTTAGATATTGGAACGATGTAACAAATATGTAAGTTTGTAACCATGAATTACCATGTCAATGCTTCTAATTACATAAAAATATCATACTCAAGATTGTATAACCAAAGATGTATATCACTAAAAATAACTTTAAATACCGTAATTTAACTTATGAGTTATCATGAAGTAAAAAAGTTTAGTGAATCAAGAATGATTTAACTCACACTTGGCTAGCAATGTTGGAAATATGCCCAAGAGACAGAAATAAATGTATTTTCCACTAACGGCGAATGGCCTTCCCCTCTCCTTCAGTCCGATCTTTTCTCCGTCCCCATCCTTTTCACACGTCACCTCACAAAATTTCTCCAACACAAACATCTTGTGCTTACCACTACTAGGCAATTTAATCATCCACTCCATGCCGAGCACATGCCTTGCCACGAACCATAAATGTTTTCTCAATTTTATCCTATCGGTCTAGATTCTCTACGCCTCGACTTTGATTTTGTGCCACATATCTCAATTTTTTTGCTCTTGGACTGTCACAGTGGCCTCCTACATCCCAGTTTCTTGTTTGTGACTCACTCACTCAAAAATACACCATCCTACGCGGTGTGAATTGTAGAATCCCACAAACCATCGAGTCCATCAATCCCATGGCGGGGATCGGATGGTGCGGAGGCACGGAGCGGGGGGGATCGGATGGCCAGAAAGCTCAAATCGTTGAAGAGCTTTCAATGGGTCTCACCATTTATATATTTAGATTTGCCGAGCTTCTCGTCTCTTCTGACCTTCCAAACCATCAGCTTTAGATATGGGCTTTTAAGTCATTTGCCTCGAACTTAGTTGTGATTTCGAAGTGTGTGTGCATTGTCCAGTGGAGATTTGACTGACACTTGACAGGCTCATGATCCTTCGGGGCACATCACTATCGGGAGCTATTGGTGGATGGAGAGGGTATGTGTCCATGCGGCGGGATCACTTTGTGGGTACATTTTCCATAGAGGATATATCTTGGCAGTTAATCAAGCTAATATGAGTATTTCCGCAGCATGGCATCAGCTTTTTCCGCAGCATGGCATCAGCTTTTTCCGCAACATGGCAAAAAATATCCCAAGAGAAATTTGCGGAAATTGGTCTTATGCCCGACAACTTATGTATAAACAACATGGTAAGTTAGGTACCATAATTCTTGTAAGTTCTACGTCGCGGCCTGAGAACTTTTGACCCAAAAAAAGTCATCGAAATATACCAACAAGGGATATTTTTTTACCGATAAGTTATGTGTAAATATCATGTTAACTTATGTATCACATGCCTGATATATAACTCCGTGTCGCGGTCTTGTAACTTTTGACTAAAAAGTTGTCTAAACATATATGGGATATAGTTTCGAATATGTTGTTGCGATGTATTTGATGGTGAAAACAGATTTTGGATTGGACCGGCAGTTTGAGCATAATGCCTTTTGTCCCCTTAATGCATAATGCATGTGGGGAGAAGTTCGGGGCAACCATTGTTGTGCCTGATAATCTATGTGTATACAACATGCTAAGTTACATATGACATGCTTGATAACATTTTTGATGCAGTCTGAAAAAATCGTCGAAAAATACCATTTAGTTTCAAAAATTAGTCGCGCTGAATTTGGTGGTGAAAACGCATTTTGAATTGGACTGGCTGTTTGAGCCACAAAACGTTTAAATGTTTTTGAAATGGGAAGAATCTACAACAACATCGGCCTTTTGTCTTCTAGTGCATGTATGCATGTGGAGAGAAGGTCAGAGCAACTATTTTTGTGCCCGATAACTTACGTGTAAACAACATGGTTAGTTAAGTACCTCGGGACTCATAACATTTTTACACAGGTAATTTTTTTACCTGAAAATAGGTTGCCGAAACATACCAACATATGATGTAGTTTTGAATTTCTCGTCACGCTTAATTTAACGGTGAAAACGGATTTTGAATCGGACTGACAGTTCGAGCTACGAGACATTTTGAATTTTTGAATGGAGATAATCTAGGATGGCATGAGCCTTTTTCCTCTAATCATTCTAATGTATGTATGCATTTGCATGGAAACGTTCCGTACCTGCCCTTAAATACATAACAGCAAAGTCCTTAGCGAAACATTTCAGTAACAAGAGTAGAAACCTAGATAAGAATGGATATTCAATGGGACCGTCTACTATCACAGTCGCATGAAAATTCTTGCAGAGAAGAATGTTTTTCTTCAGCTTACGAATTTGAGTATGTTTCAAACATTCGTTTTCTGACCATGGTATTCTTCTTATGTGTTTTTCGTGCTGCCGGCAGTTTTTTGCTTTTGCTTCGACGGGTACACCTGTTAGACTAGCTTTTGCGTTCGTCAATCAGTTTACTCACCTCTTTACCCTGTTTTGAGGGTCGACATATTAGTATGGGATTAGTATGTGTCTTCTCTCGATAGCGATAACCTATCAGACTACTTAATGGACTAATTACCTGTTACCGAGCGAACTCTCGACAGCTATTGGTTTCTATTTTACTCAACGGAGACACCAACGGTTTAATCGATTCGTGGTCTGCTATGTTTCTTTTCTCTCCTAGCTAGGATGATAGCATCCGAAGTACTAGATGTTGTTCTTATGACAACTCTATGTGTTTTTCTCTGTCTTGATTAGGCCGAAAAGAGCATGGATGGGCCACGGGGTTATGGTCCAAGGGGTCGTGAACAATTCGGTCTGAGGACAATGCGCCAATTAATGCCACACCCCGTGTAACCCAAACTCGATAAGGATTCCGTCGGTTAAGCTGGGAAATTCAATCTGTACCCCGCCCGTTCTGCTAGGATCATAGGGTGCTACTCCCCCGGCGCTACAGATCCGGCAACGGAGTCCATGGCGAAAGCGGCGGCGACGACGCTGCACGACGTGCCGGACAGGCTCCTGCGGCGAATCCTCGCGTGCCTTACGGCATCGCCTCTCGCTGTCGTACGCGCCGCGGCCACGTGCAAGCGGTGGCGCCGGCTCATAACCTGCTGGTCATCTATCTTCACCACAGCAGTCGACCGCGGCCCCCGCTCGCACCCGCGCCCCGTCGCGGGAAGCTACTACAACCGCCCATCCCGGCTTGGTGGCCGAGAGATCATCTTCGTTCCCGCCTCCCCGCCGTCGGAGCACGCCGTTGGAAGCCAAAAGTTCTCCCTGGACTTCCTCCCTGGAGGCAGCCGGCCGTGGGAGGTCGTCGACAGCAGCCGCAGCCTTGTCCTCCTCGCAAGGAAGAAAACGAGCGGATGGATGCGCCACTGCTTCCCAGAACTCGTCGTGTGTGAGCCGGCCATGCGGCGCTATCAGCTGATCCCGCGCATGGAGGAGATGAAGCGCCACCGCTGCCTGTTCGCGTACCTCGACGGAACCGAGAGGCGCACCGTCGACTACCAGGTCGTCGATGTCATGACGACGTTCAAGGTGGTCTGCGTGGTCTACCAAGGATTCGACGGGGTGTCCGACGACATTGGCTGTGCGACGGCGTGCATCTTCGCACGGGACACCAAGACCCAGGACGGGAGAGGGGTACCGCGGCCGCACACCTGGTACGTCGAGAAGAGGCATCAAATTTGGGTTAATGTTTCCCTCCATGGCCCCGACTCGCTGCATTTTCTCGGGAAGGCTGGATGCTCTCTGTTTTGGGGCATCAATGGGGACGACAGACAACTCCTGACCTCCACGGCTCCACCGGCGACAAGTCGTGGCCGGACCAATTCATAGGGACAATCTTGCGTGTCATTGATGGCGGCACTGCAGGCGAGAACGTTCGATGTGTCTGCTTGGAGGGCAGCTGCCTCCAGATCTATGACTTGGAAGAAGACGGGTCGTGGGAGCTCCGCAGGAGCCTCGAGTTGATGGAGGCTACACGAGGGCTGCCAGGGTACAAAGAAGAGTACTTTGTTGGTGGTGACTCTTTGAAGCTTGTTGTTATGGCCAGCCCGAGGTCTATGGTTCTTGCTCCGGCGCCGGACCAAATGTGGCGATTCTCCGTCGATCTTGACACCATGGTGTTGGCGGAACACAGAAATAAGCCTAACGATTGTTTTGGCTTGCAGGACTATCCATCTGAGCTGCCATGGCCGCCTACTTTGCACGATTGCATAGGACGTTGTGTAAGGCAAGGGCAAGGCCCATGTACGCACACTTGTATTTGTTGATCGTGCAGATTTGCTTATTCCTACATCATGGAGTAGTAAATATGATGTTTCATGATTCTAAAAAAAAGTAAATATGATGTTTCATGGTCGAAGCAACATGCTAGACTTTTCACGAATTAGAAGAGCAAGCAAGTTTAGCCATCATCAATAATAAACCCACTGGATATGTCTGTCCTCGAGCGATGTACTATGGAGCAACATTCTTGTGACTGCAGTTGATGATGAGGCAAATGATAATGCTTTTTTTTTAGATTAAATGATAATGCTATTATAGAATATAGATAGATACCGTAACATAACATACTACCAGGCAAGTTGAGTCTACAACCTAATATATACAGTATTATGAAAATAGTAACATAAACATACAAATTAGTATCATATACATGATACTTCCCATTGTGTCTAGGCTAAAATTCATGCCCAACCACACCCGTGTAGAATCCGCTGATGTGTGCGAAAAAATCGAATCAGTTCAACGCCGTATTCCAGCTCATACATGAGAGTCTGCGTCCTGACCAAGCGCGCATAACATTCCAACATTGGTACACACCACTCCAAGAACATATCGCGTTTTGGGCCATCATATAATGTGGTATGTGGTATTGTATGATCGACACACATAATATTTACGCTTATTTTCTTGTAATTAAGTTTCGTCATAACAAATAAGTCATACAAAGTTTGTTGATTTGGTCCTATTAATGCATTTTTTGTCATGAATTTTTTTGTTTCTAACCCCAAATGTGAATAAGTATGAGAAATTACTCCTAATAACCCAAAGAACTTGAATAAAAAATTAAAAAAATCACACTATACGTGTGTTTTTTCATTTTCAAGATTCAACTTTTGTTCATAAAATATCAAACTAATCTATGATACATTTGAATGTGAACATGATTAATGTTGAATTTTTTTGCATACAAACTAAGAAAGAAAAGTTAATCATTAAAAATAATGGTGGTGTATAGCGAAGATAGTAAGGAGTTGAAGGTCAGATCCAGAAAATATACGAGCCTTCATTAAGCTAAAATAATGGAGTTGAAGGGGTGTCGTTTAAAGTATCCTATACAAATACTGGTTCGGTTCCAAAATACTCCCTCTGTCTTAAAATACAAGAGTGTAAGCAATTCTGCACGGAAATTAGCGTGGGCTAATTTGGACACTTCTACCCCTGTCTCTATTGATTAGCGATAGAGCGTTCCGAAGAAACAAACATAATTCTAGGGATTTTCTCCCTTCCATGCAATCACAGCAATAATAATAATGGCGTGGATATGCAATCACAGTAATAATTTGGACCCTTCTACCCCTGCCTTTCTGACTTTGTCCTGATTCGTATGCATGTAGACATATTTTAGTATGTTGATTCAGTTATTTAGAAATGAATCGGGCAAAGTCTAGAAAGAATAGAAAGTCTTATATTTATGAACGGATGGAGTATTATCTAAGGCGATGAAAGTGAGCACTTCTTTCTCTCTTCAAAAAAAAGAAATGTTGTTTGAGAAAATTCATACGCAGGCCCATATCGAACATGGGCGCATGGCATATTTCACGGCCGTAACCAATCGGCCAGACCCGGACTGCGATTAAACCTACGATCTGGTAAACGATACAGATCCGATTAATTAGTTAACCTACGAAATATAGATCGGCGCACAAGGGATCCATCGACTCTATGGCCGCCGACGCGAAGTCACCGGCGGCGACGACGCTGCACGACGTCCCGGACAAGCTACTGGAGCGCATCCTCTCATGTCTCATGGCGTCGCCGCTCTGCCTCGCCCGCGCCGCCGTCACGTGCAAGCGGTGGCGCCGGATCGTGCCCACCACACATTCTTCTCCAGCGTGATCGACGACTACAGGCGCCCACACCCGCACCCGTAGCGGTGAACTACCACAGCGTGCCATCACGTCCCGGCGGCCATGATGATATCATCTTCGTCCCATCATCGCCGCCTGCGCTCCGCATCGACGGCCGCCATTTTTCCCTCGACTTCATTCCGGGAGGCATCAGGCAATGGGAGATCGTCGACAGCACCAGCAGCCTCCTCCTCCTCGCCAAGCGGAAGAAGAGCGGGTGGATGCGCCGCTGCTTCCCCGACCTCCTCGTCTGCGAGCCGGCCACCCGCCGCTACCAGCTGATCCCGCGCATGGAGGAGATGAAACGACACCGCTGCCTCGGCGTCTTCCTCTACGGCAAAGCCGGCACCGTGTACAAGAAGGGCGTGCGCTACACCGAATGGGTAGTTGTCGATACCATGTCGATGTTCAGCGTGACCTGTGTGCTCTACGAAGAACTCACCGGCATCTCTGACGGTGTCGGCACCATAAGGTCATGCACATTCAGAGGCCGCCGCAGGAGGTGGTACGCTAAGAAGATGAGGACGGTGCCGCCAAATTCTCACATCCACCTTCCTTGCGTCGAGTCGCTGCGTTTCCTAGGTAAAACAGACTACTACCTGTTCTGGAGCATCGAAGGCGATGACAAGCGCCTGCTGACTCTGGGAGGCACCCACTTGGTTGTCCGCTGGTTGCCCGACGACTTCCAAGGGACGGTCCTGCGAGTCTTCAGCTATGGCAGGAGCTTCCGCATCGTGTGCTTGCAGGGCAGCAACCTGCAGGTCTTCGTGATGCCGGCGGACATGTCAGACGAGTGGGTGCTCGACAAGAGGATCGAGTTGAAGGAGGCTACACGCAGGCTTGCAGGGCACAAAGAGGAGTACTTCTATGACGACGGCCGCCTGAGATGTGTCAAGGCCGACGAGGGGTCAGTCGTCCTTGCTCCGGCTGCGAGGACGTGGCGGTTCGCCGTCGACCTTGGCAGCATGGAGGTGGCAAAATGGAACCACGGGATCAACGACCACGAGAACTGGCCACGTGGCCACCCATTGGTCCCGGTTCGTGGACCAACCGGGACTAGCATTAGTCCCGATTGGCCAGTCCCGGTTGAGCAACCGGGACTGATGGCCCAACCGAACCGGGACCATAGGCCCATTTTCTACCAGTGATGACTTTGTTGACATCTTGCGGAACACGCGTATTATTTGATAGAGTTGACACGGTTAGCTCAATCGAGCACTAAACCGTAGAGCCACCAAAGATCGACCAGAGTTTTATTCGACACCAGATAAACCGTCTTACACGAATAAACAATCTTACCTCTTTTGCAATTGCAAGCTACACTCACCTTCTGCTTCAGCGGCAATCTCTCATGAGAAACTAGGGGATTAGGGGCGGACTTCGCCGCCCCCGTGGGCTAAAATTGGTTAAAGTGGAACTGTATTATGGTCCGAATTTATTCGTCGTTCATAGAAGATCTGAAAGAATGTTGAAATTTTTGGAGGTTTTAAATATGAAATTTGGATCAAAGCGGCATACGTCGTGGTTGTGCGGTTAGGAGGGAAAATACCGGGGAGTAAATTATTGAAATTTAGAAATTTCCGCATTTGAAAATGGGTTACATTACGAAATTGTTGAAATTCAGGGAAAAAATGTGTTGTTGAGCACATGGAAATTTGAAAGTTGAATTTTCGTCGTGCATAATTATTTTTGTGTGGTCATTTTGACATATTTGTCTCTTTTTTTTTGGGCATATCTAAAATTATTGCTTTGCATTATTTAGAATTTGTTCAAAACTATAGGAATAATCTGGGACATTTAAAAAAAATGTTGAAATTCAGGGGAAAAAGTGTGTTGCTGAGCACATGGAAATTTGGAAGTTGAATTTTCGTCATGCATATTTATTTTTGTGTAACCATTTTGACATATTTATCTCCTTTTTTTGGCATATTTAAAATTATTGCTTTGCATTATGTAGATTTTTTTTTCAAAACTATAGGAATAATTTGGGCCATTTTTTCAAGAAAAAAATGTGCATATTTATTTTTGTTTGACCATTTTGACATATTTGTCTCCTTTTTTTTGGCATATTTAAAATTATTGCTTTGCATTATTTAGATTTTTTTTCAAAACTATAGGAATAATTTGGGCCATTTTTTCAAAAAAAAAAAGTTGTGCATATTTATTTTTGTGTGACCATTTTGACATATTTGTCTCCTTTTTTTTTGGCATATTTAAAATTATTGCATTGCATAATTTAGAATTGTTTTCCAAAATTATAGGAATAATTTGGGCCATTTAAAAAAATGAAAAATCTGACAGACTGGCCCACTGTGACGTCGTGCTGACGTCACAGGGCCAGATCTGGCCGGAGCCACCCGCGGCGGCGCCGAGCTCGCCGGCGGCGCGCTGGTGCGTTCCAGGACGCGCACGCGGTCGCATTCGACGCGCCTCGGCGCGGTCTACCCGTAGGTGGCCGCGCCGCCCCGTTTAGGTCACCGGAGCGGCGCCGGCGGGGCGCGGATGCGGCGGAAGAGACGGCCGCCATGGAGGCGATTCCGGCGGTGCGACGGCTGATCTACGGGGAGGAGATGGAAGCGGCGACGGCGGAGCTCTCCCTCCCCGTGGATCTGGCCGGGGAAGGCCGTGGCGGCGGTGGAGCGCGGCGATGTCGCCGGCGGCACCGCGAGCATGCGGGAGAGAGAGGGGAGGGGGGGGGGGGGTTGCGGACGTTTTTGCTGAAAAGTCCCTCGCGTTTCCCGTAATTACTTCTAGGTCCTTCACGGGGGTTATATGCAAAATTTGTCGCCAAAATTCGTGCGGCTGGGGCGGCCGGCTGCGACCGGGTGGACGGGGTGGTGACCAGGGCTACGTGTCGCCACCCCGTTGGTAGAAAATCGCCTGTACTGTAGCTAAGCTACGGTACGCGCACGGGAGGCGACGTGGGCTGATCCCAGCCGTCGGTGGCGGCGATCGGACGGCTACGGTTTGTGCGCGACGTGGACGGCCGGAAAGGCAGCGGTTTCCACCGTCTTTTATATATAGTAGAATATCACTCTATCCGCCACCGCCCTCTTCCCCTCGATTGGCTCCTACTTCTCTGCCATTGACATGTCAATTTCAAACCGAGGCACAACCCCAAACCCTATTTTAAGCATGGAGGAGCTGATTACATCTTCACACATCGCACGCTCTTATTGTATCGTCATGCGCGATCACCTTATCGTCGTCGATGTCATCTCCGTCACCTCGCTATCATTTTGATCTCCCATCCCCCTCCAAACCCCTACTACTCTTTCTTGTTGCTCCTTTATTTCCCTTCCTTCTCTTCTTTCTTGTTCTCCCCCTCTCTTCTTCGTCCTCTTGCGCAGGGTCGTGCGTAATAGATCAAACTTTGAATGTCCGGATAGTACAAAATATGTAAAAGAACTTTTGACTTGATGCAAGCCCCTTTAATGTTGAATTACACAATCTCATGAGGACTACAGATCGAACCAATCAAAAAATGGATGCCTAGAATTTTCGTACATATGCATAGAAAGCCATGCTAGTTTAGAAGTACAAAGCACACATGTTATGTGCAAGCTAAATTGAAGCTATGAACATGAAAGACTGTTTTAAGATAAATATCAATTATTTGAGGAAAATAGCATGGTTTAATTGCTATGTTTTGTATAATAATGTACTTACTAACCCTTAAGATAGAAAATCGTGCACTCCATGAAGCTATAATAAGATACTCCCTCCGTCCCAAAATATAAGTCGCCCTTTAATTTCGCTGGTCAACGACACACAAATTTGACCATGATTTGTACTTTTAGTATGTCCCTGAAATTATTATAAAGACATATGATGTGAAAGAATTTTGCAAAACGAACCCAGCGGTACCATTTATACATTCTCGTTCTATATATTCTGTTATATATTGGTGGTCAAAGTTGAGCATGAAATACCACCATAAAAATAGCGCGCCTTATATTTTGAAACAGAGGGAGTATTTGCTAGAGTGTACACATTTGATCTATTCCGTAAAGATATATAAGAATACAAAATGGACAGGAACACCCATATGTATATCTACAAGTCAGCTAAGTGGCACAATTAATCTGTGAAGTGATTTTGATTTTTTTTTCATGACTATGTCTCAAGCTAGGAGTTCAGTTTACAAGTCAGCTAAGTTGGTCTACCTTATGAGGGAAACCGAACCAACAAAAACATACAAACAGTCTTTCGACGAACAACACACAATCACAAGACCACGAGCGTCACTAAACCAGATCCACCTCCTAGATAAAGCCCTAAGAGAGAATGCGACGCTGGGTAGCCATCGTTCAGAAATGGGAAGCCTCTGAAATAGAAAGTATAGTTCATCGCTAATTTTGAATATTTTCTTTGTCACGTGCACACACTCACCGCTATGAATACACGCATGCACACCCTACCCTATCCACACCTCTGAAATACTGACGAAGTCAGCACAGCCGCGCGAGTTAGACGAGAACGTAGCCTCCATTAAAAGATATTATGTTTAAATAAGAAACATCAATATCAAATCCGTGATTTACAACCAATCACAGCCAGATTCTCGCGAACTTTGAATATTGGAAATGCAAAGATTCGAGCAACAGGCGCTGCCTGATTTGCATCGTTTGACCTGCAAAAGAGCGTAACATAGCGTAGCACCAAACCCGATCCCCCGAAGCCACATACACACTCATCTCCGACCCACAATTCCAGCGGGCCACCCGACTGGACCCTCTCCTCAGCGAGCCAACGACAGCAGCAGACAGCGCTCACGCTCCTGCCCAAGTCCACCTTCCAGGCTTCCACGGCACGGCGTAATTACTTCTCTAATAACATTAATTACTTCTCTAATCACAAACGCAATTACCCACAAATCTTTCCCCTAAACCCAGGCGGAGGCCACTATTCTCTACTCTAATCCGGCCACCACCACCAGAGAGAGCTTCGCCTTCGCGGGTCAGGTCAGGCGCTGTCCGGAAACGGATCGCCGAACCCGGGCCCAGCACCGGGGAGATCCATCCGGCCCCGATCCATGGCTTCCCCGGCGCGGCTCCTCGCCGTCCTCTGCGTCGTACTCGTCCTCCTCGCCGCCGCGCCAGGGGCCGACGCGCTCCGGTCGCTCGGCGTCGGCGAGGGGGCCGCCGCGGCGCAGGGGGACGCCGCCGTCGACCTCAACGCCACCAGCTTCGACGCCTTCCTCGGGGCCGCCAGGGAGCCCTTCGCCGTCGTCGAGTTCTTCGCCCACTGGTCAGCCCCTCCTCGCCTTCCTCGCACCCGATTTACGTGTTCTCTATGCTGCCTGATTCGATTCGAGCGGGATAGTTAGTCTACGACCGCGAAATGGATGTGAATCGGGGATTAGGGAGTGCCGGGAGTCGGGAGAGTAGGATATGTTGACGCGGGGTTTCACGCTGTCGTCGATCTGCCGGACTCAGGCGGAAATCGAAATGATTTAGCCAGCCTCGCGTTTCACCTACTACTGGATACGCGATAGCTCGTCAATCTGTTCGCGTGCGGTCTGATGTCCCCGGCGGATGCAGTCAATAATTTTTCACCTCTACTTTAAGATGTCACGTGAGAGTAAAACCGTGAGATGTTATTGCTTCGTATAGCTGTTGTCGTGCTGTGTGGCAGATAGACGGCGCAACCGTGCAGGAGGGAGTATAATGTAAGCCTACTTTTAGTCTCTGCGACTGTGAAGTTTATGTCTGTGTTAGCACTTATATGTCTTCCATATGTACCAGAATAGTGTTTTGTACTTCATTGTCTTATTATCTATCGAATTGCTACTGTAGAACGTGATGATCTTGTTGGCTCATAGGAATCTGCAGAAGATCTAGTAACATTTCAATAATTTGGAGCGACATGTCACCTTTTTGTTCCCAAATCTGTCCTCTCCCTGCCAAGCTTCTTTTGCTCTGAATAGGTTGGTAGTTTTAGTGTGTAATGATGCATTAATCGGTATTTCTGACTGCTTAAAAACATGAGTAATTGCTATGGCCTATAGAGTGATATCGGACTGTCCCCGAGCTTGAGAATTTTAACTTAACTAAGGTTTTTCTATTTAAAGTAAATCGCAGCTTGCTGAAATTGAATTCCTTTTTACCTACAGAAGAGGGACAAATATCATTCACTAGTTTGACCATTGACCGTAAAAAACTTGAAGCATTATTCCTCAACATGGAAAAATGAAGCACTGATTTGCTTAGTGTTCTATAAAAAACTGTTAATACCCTGTTGGTATTTCATTTCTTTCCAGCTTAATGTCATTTGTTTCTATCTTATTTAATTTCTGCTAACTAAATTGCCTTGCATGCCTGCCAGGTGTCCAGCTTGCAGAAACTACAAGGTAGAGCCTATTGCAGTGGACTGTATCATATATTTCATATGATCTGAAATGCTACGCTTGCTAATCCTGATTTGTTTGTTACCTCCAGCCTCATTATGAGAAAGTTGCGAAACTTTTCAATGGTCCAGATGCTGCACATCCTGGGAGAGTACTGATGACCAGGGTTGATTGTGCATTAAAGGTACAGTTCTTCCATTGAAGGGTGATACTTTTCATCGGTTTTCTGAACTAAATGACTACTAATAAACTCTTAAAAAGGCGATATTTTTGCGATTATGTTACTGTATGGTGAGATAACCTAGAGAAGTATTGCTGTGTATCTTCAATCATGGTTGTCCTATTTGTTATTGCCAACCTGAAGGCTAGAGTATAAGAGATTTTTCTTGTGAAAGATTAGTCTATCGTTTGATCTATGTTTTACATTTCTTTCTGAAACTCAATGATAACTGAATTGTACTGCTAACCTATTAGTTTCTCAAGCAGTTGTGTGCATTGGCATGCACTGATGCTTTATTTCTTGTGAATGTTTGACAGCACAGGCGAACATAGATCTTTGCAGTAGATTTTCTGTTGACCATTATCCTTTCCTACTTTGGGCACCCCCAACAAAATTTGTTTCGGCTAAGTGGGACCGGAAGCAAGAGAAAAGTGAAATAAAATTGATTGATGATGGAAGAACAGCAGAGCGTTTACTTAAGTGGATAAATAAGCAAATGGAAAGGCAAGTTCTTCTCCTAACTATTTCACTATCACTAGAAGTTCAGTTGGTATCATTTACTGATTTAGCAATTGTTTGCACACCTATTTTTTACCTCCCTATAATACCTTTTTTCTGAAGTAAGTATGTCAGGGGATGAGAGGGCCTAACATTTTATTCTGTTACTCAGATGTTTTATGTTTAGTTCAGTTCAACCATTACAGAATGCTGGATTTAGTTAATTCACCCCTCTTTATGGTATGTGCAGCTCGTTCACTTTGGATGACAAAAAATATGAGAATGAAAGTATGCTTCCAAAGAACGCTTCAAATCCTGAACAGGTACAAGACATACTTTATTTGTTGAATCAAATTGCATAATATCTTACTTTACTCACTACCAAGAAGTATGTTTCATTCCTTAAGAACCTTTGTGACTTGATGTGTTCTATTAGGTTGCTCTAGCGATTAACGATGTCGAGGAAGCAACAGCTCATGCATTACAGATAATTTTGGAGCACAAGGTTCTAGTTAATGATAAAAAATACAATTGATTTACTGTTTGTTGCACTTTTGCTGACCGTTTCTACTGTTACTTGCAAACTGCAGATGATCAAACCAGAGACACGTGACTCACTTGTAAGGTTTTTACAAATTTTGGTGGCTCATCATCCATCCAAGAGGTATGGTGGTGGTTTTGATTTTGCGGTGGTGAAGTATAGCTATTTTATCTTCTTAATTTGTACCTTTTGTTCATTCCATAGGTGTCGAAGAGGATCCGCTGAGCTACTTATCAACTTTGATGATCACTGGCCTTCAAACCTCTCGTTACAAGAAAGTTCTAGATTGTTGGAAAGTGTTGACACAGATAATCACAGATCTGTGGAAAGGAGGTGCCACGCGGTTATTGGGTATGTCCTATTATGCTAGGCCTGATGAGGATTTCCTTTTTACAAGTTATCTTAATGCATGAAAATATACTGAATTATGGGTGATTTTCAGTATATAACTATATATAGGCATTTTTTCTGCAATTGCATGGAAATGGCCCCGATCCGGTATCTGAGAGATACTATTAGGGACGATTGACATATCTTATCTTCTCACATATTACATGCAACGGTTGCTTTATTTAGGTTTAGAATTTGCAGTCCTGATTTACTCTAATATAATATATGACACAATTTGTTAGCATACCATAGCTTGCTCTAAACATGTGATTGCCTACCTGTCCATAGTTGTTCAACTTCAAGGATACAAGGAATATAATATGTATGTGCCTTTCAGTCTTTTTGCTTCAACTGTAGTCTTCTCATTTTTGTTTTAAAATGTGGCAGGTGTTCTGCCGTGGAAGTAAAAGTGAAACAAGGGGATTTAGGTGACGTTTACTCTCCGCATATGTTTTGAGCATTTTCAGCTGGTGCAAATTTTCTTTTAATTATCTGGACTCTTGCTAATACACCTTTGATCAAAGTAGGCTATGGGTACATGCAGATGCAAATTATAGTTGTTGACAACTTAATATGACATGAAACTAATAATGTTTCCTCTATCAGCTGTGGGCTATGGGTTTTGCTTCATTCACTGACCGTCCAAATTGGGGATGGAGAAGCCCAATCAACCTTTACATCAATATGTGACTTCATACACAACTTCTTCATCTGTGAGGAATGTCGCAAACACTTTCATGAAATGTGTTCAAGGTTTGCAAAACACATGTTGTGTTAAAATGCTGCTTTAAAGAATATACTGCATGCCTAACTGTGACCTTTGCTTGTAGTGTATCTGTTCCCTTCAAGTCTGCCCGTGATCTCAGCCTCTGGCTATGGAGCACACATAACAAAGTCAATGAGAGACTGATGAAAGATGAAAAAGATTTAGGAACTGGCGACCCATCATTTCCCAAGGTTGTCTGGCCTCCAAAGGCACTCTGCCCATCTTGCTATCGTTCTTCAAGTGGAACTGGTGATGGACAGGTTGACTGGAATGAGGATGAAGTATTTTCTTTCTTGGTTAACTACTATGGGAAGACACTCGTATCATCCTACAAAGAGACCTACATAGAGTCTCTTCAAGGGAAGAAGCATGTAGGGGCAGCACTTTCTGAGGACGCCTCCTCGAGTGCTGCAAGAGTTCCCATTGGAGCTGCCCTGGGCGTTGCTGTTGCCAGCTGTATATTTGGGGCACTGGCTTGCTTCTGGAGAGCCCAGCAGAAGAACAGAAAGTACTCGTACCGTTTACACTCTTTAAAGAAAATATGATTAGACAATTTTAGGTTGGTAGGATATCATTCTTGCTGCGTGCGTGAGTATACGGAGTACAATTCATATAGAAAGTGATTAGGTTCTACTTGTCGATTTTACAGGCAAAGAAAGAACTGGAACTGAAAAAAACAGCCCACCAGTTGCTCACCCTTCACTCCGTCAGAGGTGGCCTCCGTGAATGTATATTTTCTGGACGGATTAAAACTCTTGGTAAGTGCTCCAGAGAGTGCAACGATGTGACTTGTGAGCTTTGTTGCACCTTGTCATAGGCTCAAAATGTAGCTCTGTTTTTACCGTATAGTTGTGATCTAATTAGGGGATGCGGATGAGATGTTATTGCCCATTTGATCAGTAAATTTTGAACTCATCCATGATGGTGTATCATTTATCCTGAAGTCCACAGTTTTAGTTTTCTTACTTGGAATGTTCTCTATCCATGTGATCCAAATCCGTGCTGTTCATGGTCGCATGGAATCAAGTTATTGAGTGTGCCCAAAGGCTAATGTACTAAGTAACAACAAAGACAGCATTTGGAACTGGCGAATTGCCAGTGGTAGACAACATCGCGATGCCTGAATTTTTGCCTGCATCAAATTTACATTGCACAAGTCGTTTCATCTATCCTGCCATGTGCAGCAGGCACACTTCATCTTCACTGCTTCTGAAGCGAGTGTCTTTATGTGTATAATATGTGTTTTTCGTTCGATGTACAAAGGTGTCCTGAAGATTGTATACGTGCAGCCATAACTCACAGCAATTCTGTACACATCGTCCATGTTTTTGTGCGAATGGGATGACACATCTGAAGCTCAAAACCGCATCCAGGTGCCATGCTTGACGACTGATGCCCATGTCTGTTTTCCTTGGTGTGCTACTGGATGCTGATGACAACAAGCTGTTGCTGCGGCGGAACTGGCACCGGCTGCGTGCTACCTGCCGCTCCTGCTTCTGAAACCTGACCACGCACACTCTATACGTTGGGGTTCTTAGTGTCAGGATGCATGAAACTGTACATGCACAATTCAGCATTGCAATCAGAAGTGTTTTACAAACCTGCAGCTGGTTGCGTCGATGAAGCAGTTCAGTCACGGCGACCATGATGATGTAGAGCGGTATCACGACGCCAGCCGTTCTAAGCATCAGCAGCTGGTTCCACAAGCAAAATTTTGCACCATGTTACATTAGGCAGGTTCCACACTCATCTAGGCTAGGAAAAGTCGTAAACATGTGGATTGTCCCTAAATTTTCAGAGCCTTACGGTGATCATTGCGACGCTGTAGACATCTTGATCGCTGAGGAAAACCGAGATGACATCGTGGAGCACCAGGAGAAGCATCAACTGAGGTTGAAAGAACAATGTTTCAGCTTGTTGTTTTACCAAGTCGTCAAACGAAATGGATGTCTGTAGTTTTCGGCGGTACTTACAGTTATAGCGATTATGCGACAACAGATAACACTTTTCGGGGTGGAAGCTTCGCGGTCATATTCATAGCTTGTGGATGTGGAGTAAGTCTGTTGTGTGTCGTGTGCTTGGATGTATGCAGGTGTTCTGGTAATGAGAAGAGCATTAGGTTATCCATTTGTGAGAATGTGATATGCTTACTGGTGAAGCATTTGAAATTGGTACCTGAAGAAAATTGAGTTTCTTCCATGCTGAAACAACTTCGACGGAGCCGTGTAGTTCGGTGTGAATTGCTGTTTGTGATACAAATACAAGTAAAAATCAGTGCACAACATCATACAATTATCCATAGTTTTTTTTTCATTTCTTGAGTACAATTGATTTGAGACGATCGTTAGTCATTAGCATCACCTGCAAGCATATCTCGCATATGGTGTCCCCCTTCTCGTCGCACCACCGTTGAACGCATGTCCGATGAGCGTACTGAAAGAAACAACGATACAATTCAGCCATTGCTCCAGACAAGAAAATGCCTAAAACATTATTGCAAGAACAGAGAAAGATCAGTAGCATGACGCTGTCGCTAAGTATTTCTTTCACCTTCAAGCTGCCCTTGCATGAGCAAGGCGCCTCCATGCAGGTCTCATCTTCCTCTTCCTGGCAGATCCTGCATTCCACCACGACGCCACTCTTCGGCCCACCACCACCCTGGACGACGGCAGCCTCCTCGTCACACGCAGACGACGGAGGCGCTGCGTCGGAGGCCTCGTCGATGGCGGACTGCACCGTCGACGCAGTGAGCAGCCGCCCCGCCATCACCGCGAAATGGTCGGCCATCCTGAGGAAGATCACGCCAAAACAGAGGGCGTTGAAGCATCTGAGTAAGGCACGAAATGGAGGGAATGGGGGAGCCTAAGTAAGGTCGAGAGGGAATGGGAAGCTGAAGGAGAAGGAGGCTTGCAAGCTGGGGCTTGGGGTATCTGAAAGGAAAACAAGGAGGGTGGTAGCATGGAGAAGCAAGAGATGGAGTAGGCGGCGCCGTCGCTGTTGCCGGGTTGGCGTTCGCTTGCTTCTGCTCCGGGAACATCTTATTCCCGGTGCGCTTTCCTTTCTTGTTCATGAACAGAGAGAACAAAAATAGCAGGTAAAAATAAATATTGGAGAAACTAAATAACTTTTCTTTTAAAGCAGAGTAGCTGCCAAAAGTTCTGCATCCTGATTCCTGAAGCCATAGCGTATTTTGGAAGAAGTCGTAGTATATTGCTGTAACAAGCTTCTTTAGCTGCCTGCTGCAACCTTTTTGTTCAAGAAAGCCAAGCATTATGATCGTATAGTGCTGCCTGAAAGAGGAATTATTCCCGTGTCAACTGCCCTATGCGCTATGCATGGTACTTTATTTTTTACATTGATTTCTGGGGGTGCTTTGGAGGTGGGAGAGGTTGACAGGTGGAGCTGTTGGAAATTAAGCTTTGGGTTAGGCCTTCCATGGCTGTTAGGAATATCTCTCAACGAATCTCTGCTTCGTACACGTTTCCATGTCCTGTTGCTAATGTGGGAATGTAGGGCGCAACGGCTTCTTGGTTCATAACTGTTGCACACCTGCAAAAGGAGTACACTTTTTTTTTTGAGAACTTACTAGATTTTTTTTCTACAACAGAGTAAGCTAGAATTATGAAAGGCGGCATGAAATGAGGCCAGGACAATGTTTGATAGGCGTTCTCCCCTTCACAAATCTGGCTCGTCCCGTGAGCCCATCTCGACGAAAACCTTCGAAGGCCCAATTATGTCTGCTAGCTGTGCACCTAGGCTTCGTTCTCCCTTAAAAATAAGCTTAACATAGTTTAGAAAACACCTCAAAAGAAGGGTAACGAAAGCTGAAAGAATAATGAGAACTTCATATGTATGAACTATGCTAGGCTCGGTAGCGATTCGACGAGTTTTAGTCATCCACATCTTTTTATAGGTGCTTTAGTGGCTAAACTTCTCGACGTGTGCAGGATTATTTAACCATAACCTGATTGTAAGAGACACCTTTTATATATAAATGAGTGGATGGTCGATTTTCAAAGCGTGCACAAATATCATATTTGTAAGTTTATTTAAAAAAAATCATGCACATATGTATTGACTTGGAACTTACCCGTGAGAAGTCTGAATTTCGGAAACCCCTCTCAGGGATGGCCCCATTAATTGGCTAATTGTAATCGCCAAACTATTGTCAGTTAGGTTCAAAACACTATTATATATCTAAGAAAAATAAAACACTCGGTTTGTAGAAGCAATTAGCTTGTACCACATATACTATGAAAAAAAAACTAACCGATGTCGGCGAGTTTATTCGGTCTTATACAAGCCATACAAGGTTTACCAAAAACTATTGACTAGATTTACGTAGTTCATTTTGTGCGTCAATTTTATATCACAAAAACTGCTAGGAATGCTTGTTTACATCAGATGATGCCAGGATGCGAGCACACCATATTATGAAATCATATGTATGCACAAAATACTATAATCCATTATACTTTTATTAGTCGATGATTACTATTAGCGATTCTATTTATATAGCAAGTAGAGAGCATAAACACGTTGTTTTCAACTTATATTGAATCCAAATAACTCGCAAGATATATTTGACCACGTCAAGATCAATAAAGAATCTTGCTAACAATTCAATTTATGCTCTAGAAGTTTCTACATGTATATATACTTAACCACTCATATACTAAAACATTTGTTAAATATATTTTCTAGTAAATATTATTCGGAGATCTCTACCATAAATATAATAATATATACTTCATGCAATTTTAAAACAAAATTATGAATGAAATAATGTTACATTTTATTAATGTAGGCAATGAAAGTGTATCTTTTATTGATATACTTTACACCATATTTTAATGAGGAGAAGGTACTGGAACTGGAAGAGACCAAAGTGATGTTCTTGGCATGCAAGCAGATGCAGGGACGATGCATGATGAGATGAAATTAGCCAGCTAGAATAGTGAACATTGTTGTTTCTAGGAAAACTTGGAGTCCCTTGTGATCTTCTCTTTACCAGGAACTTTCGCTTTCAATATGCACATTTTAGCCTATTTCCCAATACAAATCAGCTAAGACACAATTATTTCAAAAGCCCATCGACTAGATTAGCATCAATTTGTAAGGTAGGACATAAATTGAATTTGTAGCTTGACTACGGGTACACACAAAATTAGTATTTCTTTAGGAGATCACACACAAAATTCAATGGGTCCCCATAACCGCCATGCCCTTATCCAGTCGCAGACGCTCGTGGGCCCAAAGAGACCCCAACCCAAGAGGCCATCCTGATAGCAGCCCACTTACAAAATTGCAACATCCACTAAAAGATCTCTGCGACGTGCATTCAAACCCTAAAAAAAGATGCAACGTCCACTAAAAAATCTTTGTGCAGCGTACCGGCAGAACGCGGTGGTGGTAGAGATCCAGCGCCACCCAGCCTCGCCGCCGTTACCTGAGGAGTCCATTACAAGCGGCGGTGAGGCTTCTATCGGGGTGGCCTCTTGAGCGGAGTGCTCAGATGCAGGTGACACGACAACATCGTGGGTAGTGGGCGCAGACGCCTCAGGTGATGAGCCACCCGAGGGCAGCGAGGGGAGCACCTCGCAACAATCTTTTTTGTAAAGTCTTTTAAACCATGCAACACACATTTTATTGGTAAAGTTAAACCTCAAAACGTGTTTTTCTAGATCGAAGTTGTTGTTTACTCCTTTTGGCCCGACTTTATTTGGCCTCCGCATTTTCAGTACCAATTTAACCATTAGTTTTACCAAAAACATGAGAACTATGTGACAAAAATTATATCATTGAATTTTAATTCATGATAGTTGCTAATGGTATACATTTTATGACATGTGTGTTACATATTATTGGTTAATTTTACTGATTAAGTTTAAATAAAAAATAGCAAGACACCATGTAAATAAAAACGAGATGAAGTATTGAGAGATTTTTCTACTAGCATAACCTTAATTTTAGCATTTTATCGCCTAGATATTCCATGTGTGTTAGCACATTTTATACATTTCCCGTGGGCAATTCTGTGTCCAAATAATTTTAATAAAAATGACAAGCATCAATCCCAAATACACCAAAAAGAAAAATGAAACTAAGCCCATATTGTTTAACTGGCTAATGGTATCCATATTGTCCATCATCTACTGTAACCCTGTGGGTAGTGACCAAATCTCACATTCGAACGACCCTAGCACCAACAAATAGCATGACAATACTTCAAGACATCATAAATGAATTGCTACTAGCCCGTCGATGTTGCTGGATCCAACCAAAAAGGTTAAACTTGTGAAATCTAACATCTTCAATGAGAACATAACAGAAGTGTCGAAAAACACAAACTTACCGTCCAAGTAGATGACTCTTGGCACCCAGAACACAAACTAATTTTTTTTAACGTAATAGGTGTATCTACACCTATGAGCCAAATCGCCACCTCCCTAGATCCACTGATATCATAGAGGAGAACGCCGAAAGAACTAGAGGCTGAATCAGTGAATCGTCATCCACATTGCATCTGGACGCTACCGCGCCATTGTGTAACATATTAAGCACAACATGAGTACGGGAGGCCATCAACAAGGTCAATGAAGCATTACATTCGCCATGCAAAAATTTATGTTCCTTATTCATGTAATAAAATACTATTTCCTCCGTTTTTTAATATAAGATGTTTTAGCATTTTTTTGCATGGTAATACGATTCTCATTGATAAATAAAAGACGAGATACAAAGTACGTATACACCGATCTTACAGATCTGGAAAAATAGGATAAACCTATGTGACAAACCAACGTTTATTCATTTTCTTCGGCACCACCGTAGCAGCCACCAAGAAAAAAAATAGACAGATCACCTTTTCACCCGAGCTCGACGCGGCTCCATCGCTGATCATCAGCTTTTCGGACCTCCAATATAGTCTGCCAAAGGACAAACCATTACCGTTGAAAGAATCAGACCGGGGCAGCATGTCCCCGGACACGCCATCGAACTTCAGCACTGGCACCCACGCACGACGATGTCGGAGTAGGGAACCAGAACTGTCAGCCTTCAACCACGAACCCACCACAAGGTGCACCATCTTCCAGCTGTCACCAGTGCAGACCACTGTCTGCACGTACTCCTGAACGAATCCTCTCTGCTCCACCTTGGCGTCGGAGACAACGCCGCAGCAACGGGGACAAAGCAGGAGGAAAAAACCATCTGATGGAGTCGTCGCCGCCGCCTCGCTGACACCATCCATGAACCCTAAAGCCACCGATCTGAAAGATCGGCAAGCACACAGTGCCACCAACTCCGAGACGCCGCCATGAAGGACAACGCCGGTGTGGGAGAAGAGTTGAGGCAGATTTATTTGCCCGGGCGCCGCTCCCACCACCCCAACGGCGCGCCATGCCAGAGAACTCCTATCCCTAAGTACCATGCAAAAAACGGGGTCCCCCTCCCTCCTGCAGCCGGAACGGCAAGCGGAAGGAGAGGGGCCCAGCTCTCCCGCCGGTGGGTGCGACGGCGACGGCGGCAACGGCGGCGGCTAGGGCTGGAGATGCGATCGGCTCGCGAGTCGCCCGTCCCGCGAGTCTCGCGAGCGAAGCGGTAGCATTTGTCCACATGTACATGTACACAAATGTGTGTAGACATGTATTAGTGTGCATGTTCACTCACTTGAGTATGTATCTAGACAACATGTACAACACTTAAAACATATTATATTAAAAAACGGAGGGATTATAATGTAATAAAAATCAAGTTTTCCCTTGAAGATGTGTAAAACATAATGTAATTTTTCTGCTGCCTGTCATCTATTTAGGAAAAAAAGTCAATTATATGCTTTGACTGTTCGATCGCATCCAACGGCCCCGATCTTTCCATCCAACCCCAAGCGCCACATTCCTGCAAAACCCTAGCCACAACATCTCCAGACTATAAAATCCTCCACGTTGCGCCTGCGGCCTCTTCTCTCCCAGCCCTCCCCCCTTCGCCGCCGCCGCTGCCGCCACCTCCCGCCGAGAGCTCCAATCTCCCCTTGGCGACCATGGCGCAGGAGTCGCTCGCCCTGGTGGGCACGATGCGCGGCCACAACGACGTGGTGACCGCGATCGCGGCGCCGATCGACAACTCGCCGTACATCGTCTCCGCCTCCCGCGACAAGTCGGTGCTGGTCTGGGACCTCTCCAACCCGGCCCCGTCCCCCGCCGACGGCACCGTCGCCAACGAGTACGCCACCCCCTACCGCCGCCTCACCGGCCACGGCCACTTCGTCCAGGACGTCGTCCTCAGCTCCGACGGCCAGTTCGCGCTCTCCGGATCCTGGGACGGCGAGCTCCGCCTCTGGGACCTCTCCACCGGCCTCACCACCCGCCGCTTCGTCGGCCACTCCAAGGACGTCATCTCCGTCGCCTTCTCCGTCGACAACCGCCAGATCGTCTCTGCGTCCAGGGACAACACCATCAAGCTGTGGAACACCCTCGGTGAGTGCAAGTACACCATCGGCGGCGACCTCGGCGGCGGTGAGGGCCACACTGGCTGGGTCTCGTGCGTCAGGTTCTCCCCCAACACCTTCCAGCCTACCATCGTCTCCGGCTCCTGGGATAAGACCGTCAAGGTCTGGAACCTTACCAACTGCAAGATCCGCCATACGCTCGCCGGCCACGGTGGCTATGTCAATGCCGTCGCCGTCAGCCCAGACGGCTCGCTATGCGCATCAGGAGGCAAGGACGGCGTCACTCTGCTCTGGGACCTGGCGGAGGGGAAGAGGCTGTACCAGCTGGAGGCTGGCTCCATCATCCACTCGCTCTGCTTCTCGCCTAACCGCTACTGGCTCTGCGCTGCCACAGAGGACTCTGTCAAGATCTGGGACCTCGAGTCCAAGCACGTCGTGCAAGACCTCAAGCCAGAAGTCCAGGTCTCCAAGAACACGGTACATCTCTACTCTTTGCCTACTTGTTTGTCCTTGTTAGATCGATTGTGATATCTCACTATGGCTCCCTCCGCAGTTGAATGTGTAATGCATTGTGGATTACTATTATTTTGCTAATGATGTTTGGTCTAATGGTTATATGATGTGATATGTAGCAGTATATCTTACCTAGTTGATGGTACTAGGCGAGTTCATGATCGATGGATAATTCAATTCCACTCATTCTTGTCAATGCGTCATTTTGGTATCACCATTAGTTTGTAACAGTGGTTTGTGCAGTCTAATGTAATGTTAGGTAATTTAATTGGATGGCTATCAGTGTGTAGATTGTGCTGCATGACTTTGTGCTAACGTGAATCTATTTAGTTAATCCTTTCACTACTATTGAATTTCGTTAGAACTGTAATCTGTTATCTATATTTAATTTTGTGCTCGCTTGTTATACGTGTATACGGTTGATGTACTGATGGGGATATCATGTTCTCTAGTATTAGCCTGTGGTGCCGATGGGGATATCATGTTCTCTAGTATTAGCCTGTGGTGCCTATAAACTGCTACCATTCAATTCAATCTGCAAGGGACATAACCAATTCTGTAAAGCACATAGAAAGAAGATGCTGTTATATAAAAAAATATCGTTTTGTTTATAAATGTGTGGAATTTGTGGTACTTATAATTCTTTGATTTGCGCTTCTGAATATTGCTCATATTTCCACTGTCGAATATCGTTGTGTAATGTCAATCCTACGTAGCTGCTCCTGAATATATCATAGTTTTCTGTGTCTCTTTTGGGAGCAATTAGGTAATTATTTGATGTACTGCAGCATGCTGTTGAACTGATATAATAACATGTTACATGAGTTCTGTACTGTGCTTTAGCTTGACTGTTGTCTTCACCACTCTGTTTTACATAGTCTCTTATCAATTGTACACTTCCTAGTTATTTGAACAATAGTATTGTTGGTGTCATTGTAGTCTGTTTTAACTTGTCATTCTCTACTGACTACAATTACATTGGTACGTTTGTACAGTTGCTTTACTGCACAAGCTTGAGCTGGAGCGCGGATGGAAGCACCCTCTACACCGGATACACCGACGGAACCATCAGGGTCTTCAAGATCGCGCCTGTGTACGCCGGCTATGCTTAGGAGCCTCGCTGGTCAGACGACTGTAATGTCGGTCAAGTTTTTTGGGTGTTCTGAGGCACGTTAGTCTGCCTGGTACCTTGAGCCACCATGTTATTTTTAATGCTTAGATTTGTTGATCAGCACATTATTCATCAGTACTATGGAAGAGGATTGGTTCCGCGTCGTTGTTTTGCTTTGACTGCTACTTAATATACTCCCTACTCTTTAGCCATGCAACAACTTGCGGTACCTGAATCCTGTTTACGATGTTTTTCTTTATTTGTATTCATGTATTGCTCGTTATTATTTTCCTGTGTTCCAACCGTTGTGTGATGGAGGGAGTGACATCAGTTCCGGAATTTTCATGCCTAGAATTGCTCAGTGATTTTCTTGATTTGTTTGCTCGATGTGTTCCCTTACTTTCAAATGACGGAAGGGTACTTAACTGATAGTTAACAGTAGATTTACTCTGTAGTTATTGATTGTTGTCCGCAAGGTATGTTAACGTTGGTCAAGTATTTGGCAGCTATGAGGCACATTTGTCTGTTGTACTTTGAGCTCTTTAGTCGTTGTTTTATTTTTATCAGGCTTAAAAGATTTGTTGAACAGCACATTGTTCATCGGGTACCATGGAAGAGAATCAGTTTCGCTTTGGTTTTGCTGTGGCTGCTACGTCAATATACTCCCTGAATGCGAATACCAAGTGTTTTTTCTGCATTTTCAATGTGCTCGGTCGTTATTCGCTGTCGTTTTCCTCATCAAGTGCTGTGCTCGGATGAAGTGAACATTTGTTCTGAAAATTGCAGACCTGGAGGTTAAAACTTGTTGGATGGCTTTGGCTGTTTTCAAGTTGGAAACAGGAAACTATCCCTTTTGGGCGGCAGATTGGGCACTCCGATCGGCCTCTCTACGATAGCCTTGTGCCCACTCCGGAAAACTTCTCGGCATTATCCCTGCCTCGTTTCTTCTCCCGTGGGTGTTGGTGTGCTCTCTTTAATGGCGCTGCAAGCGAGAGCCTGTGCCACCGCCATTGCGTCTGACCACCAACTCCGCTGCTATTTCTACAAGCTCTGCAAAAAAAGAGCTGCAACTCCATTCGCTTTGCCTGTCTCCGCAGCCATGTGCTGCCGCCGTCCAACCCCCTTTCTATCGGCCAAGCGAAGGCCGCTGCTCAAGGCGACCACCAGTGCTTTGAGGGGTACCCGCCGGTGCTTTGAGCAGCTACAATCGGTTCTTCGACCAGAAAGGACGTTGCGTCGAGCCACCGTCATCACTGTTGCAAAGTTGTTCGCTGACGTCACAGATGCTGCCAGTCGGTGCTTCGAGCCGCTTGTTGGCGTTGCAAATGTTGCCAGTCGGTGCTTCGAGCCGCTCGCTGGCGTTGCAGATGCTGCAAGGTAGGCACCTGCAAGTGCTTATAATTTTCTAATGTTGGAATTTGACATTTTGTCCCGGAAACGTTGGTGATTGTTGTTACTTATGACTTTGAAATCTCCTGCAAAGCACGGGGAATTTCTAATGCTGACATTATTACTAGTGATTATTGCCACAAACATCTTCGTAATCTGTTGCAAAGAGATTTCACAGGTGGAATTTTCAGTAATTGGATTGTTACTATTTCTTTTTGCTGCAACTAGCAGTGCCTATTGCTGCAAACGACTGTGTGGTCTGTTGCAAACATGGTGCTTTGTATATACATGTACTGATTTTGTGAAGTTGCTGCGTGAGTTCAGTTTTGGTTGTTGGATAGCTTAAGTGGACCTGTTTCTTAGTTTGAGGCGTTGTTACTAATTTTTCATGGTGTCTGGTTCTTTTTGCTGGGAGAGAAGACACTTCCGTAATTACAGGGTGGCCCGAGCACATGAGATGGTTCCACAGGGGACGGATTCTTCCCTGGCCCGACGGCTAGCTCTGGCCTTTCAAGCTTGTTTTCCCAAAACGCTTCGTGGACAGTCGGGTTGTAGAATGATAAGCAAGAGTCGTGCAAGAGGGGATTAAGCTCTGTAGAAAGGACGGACGGGTCGCCTGGTATGTTAGAAGCATCGCGCGCAAAGGATAGAGATGGCACGGTGCTCCTCTTCTTTTTGATCAGTCGCAGACGCAGTCGGGCATCAGGGATCCGTCGCCGTCGTCTCCAACCCAAGCTTCCATTGTATAGCCATCACGCAGACGCGACCTCGCCGTCGACCCCAAAACAAAGAGAGAGAAAAAGGGAATGCTCACGTGTAACGACCAGGTCGTCACCCAAACCGGTTCAATTATCCAGCTCCAAAGTCGTAATACGCTATCAGCAGCACTCCAGTTCGTCTTTTAAGCATTGCACCAGGTGTGCACCAAATCCTTCACCTTCATATCCTTAATTTCCTGGTAAGTTCGTTTAGTTTGTAGCCGCCATGTCGTTGTACAAGCAGCTGGGCCTGGGCGCCACCGGCTCCCCGGTCACCGCCACCCACCTCCTGCTCCTCGTCCTCGGGGCCGGCTTCCTCGCGCTCACCGTCTTCGTCGTCCACCCCAACGACTTCCACCTCCAGTCCTTCTTCTCCGGCGACGCCGGTTGCCCCGGCTCCCCAACGGACCTTCATGCTACGCCGACGGCCATCATGCACAGGGCCGATACGCCAGCGGCGGCGCCGGACGTGCACACCGGCGGCGGCGCGCGCGTGCTGATCGGCATCCAGACGATGCCAGGCAAGTACGCACGCCGCAACCTGCTACGCACCGTATACTCGCTCCAGCTCCGCGAGCACCCCTCGCTCGCCGGCGCCGTCGACGTCCGCTTCGTCTTCTGCAACATCACCTCCCCGGTCGACGCAGTCCTCGTGTCCCTGGAGATCATGCGCTACAACGACGTCCTGGTGCTCGACTGCGCGGAGAACATGGACGGCGGCAAGACGTACGACTTCTTCTCCACCGCCGCGCGCGCCTTCCCCAACGGCACCTACGACTACGTGATGAAGGCCGACGACGACACGTACCTGCGCCTCCCGGCGCTCGCGTCGTGGCTGTCCGGCGCGGCGCGGGAGGACGCGTACCTGGGCCTGGTGATGCCGTGCGACACCGAGAACTTCTACCCGTTCCCGCCCTTCATGTCCGGGATGGGGTACGCGCTCTCCTGGGACCTGGTGCAGTGGGTGGCCACCTCCGAGATAAGCCGCCGCGACCACGTCGGGGCCGAGGACATGTGGACGGGACGGTGGCTCAACATCGCCGGCAAGGCCAAGAACCGCTACGACGGCGCGCACAGGATGTACAACTACAGGGGGAGCTCCCCGGTCAACTGCTTCCGCCGCGACTTCCACCCGGACACCATCGCCGTGCACATGCTCAAGGACGACGGCCGGTGGGCCGAGACGCTCGCCTACTTCAACGCCACCTCCGCGCTCCCGCCGTCCGGCCTCTACCACCTGCCGTGATCGATCGGCTTCCTTCCTTGAAACGTTCTTCGTTTTGGAACTGTGGCTCGATCGGTACAGTTCGACCTGGTCAGGATGGGTAGCGACGTAGCGTGCGTTGATTTGTTTTGTTCAGGGTTGTTGGTTTGACAAAGCTGCAGGAGGGGCAAATTGACTTGTCGATACACCACGGTCATTCATATTTGTTCACTTGGTATGTTTTCAAAAATTTCAGTTGCAAGGGACTTTTGATGCAACTGACTGATTGTTACGTCGGACCGAGAGAGATGTACTCCCTCCATTTTAAAATATAAGACGCAACTATTTTTGTACTGGTCTTTTATACTCAACTTTTACCGCTAATATATACTAGTAAAGCATATGGAATGAGATTGTATGAATGATACCTTTGGATTTATCTTGCATTTTAATTCATTTCATACATCACATAGTAACTTCGTGGACATATATAACTATAAATCATGGTCAACAATATATGTCATTGGACCTGAAATTTAAGGACGCCTTATATTTTCTAACTGAGGGAGTACTTTTTATTTTGTTTGACCTTTGGGGATTGAGAGAGGTATACTTTTCATTTTGTACGTTGGACTGAGAGAGATGTACCTATTATCCGTCCTCTCCATGCACCAATGAGCCCAAGCAATAGACCGATTTCCTGCAAAAACACATGTCAAGAGAGGTGCCAACCAGGTTATTCCTCTCATCCGAAAAAAATTCGCCGACTATACTGTCAACTTGTACCACCTCAGTTCTTTCCGAGTGACAGTTTAAGCGAATCAGAAGGAGTACATCTTTATACATGGATCCTCCATTTTTTTTTGGAAAGGAGCGCTAAGACGTTTCGCTGAAATATTGGCACAATGACTTTTTCTTACTAGAACTACGGCAGGCCTAGGCCAGCCTAAACTTTATATATGAACAGCCAAAGTTGTTAATTACAAGCTTAACAGGTAGAAAGGAACCGAGAAGGAGAGAAAGAAAAAAAGACAAAGAAATTACAAGCTTAAGAGGTATATTTTTTTTTTGAAGGGAGTTCGTGTACACAAGATCAGAAGATCGAACGCACCCACACGAACAGAGGGAAGAAACACCCCACGCACGCCGAAATCGGCACCACCAAACAACAACCCTCCGACGAACACCAGTAGCACGCCGCTGGGAAGGACGGAGGCAAGCTCACCTCGCACCAGAGCCACCGGCTCGAACAACCTTGTTGAGTCGCTGCAGAATCCAACTGACGCAGGCGCCTGCATCTTGCCGTTGAACGGACATCAGCTCCGAGCCGCCAGCTCGCCCTCGCCGTCTCACGCCGGAGACGAACACGAAGACGCCCTCCATCTTCCACTGCACCCACCGAGATCGCCGACGAAGAAGAGCTTCCCGCCTGCAAACTCCCACGGATCTTCAACAAAAGCACCACCCACCGCCGGAGCGAAGGGCGAAGAACCCCCCAGACAAGATCCAGCACCGCCAGCATGGACGCTGGATCGAGGGGGCACACGCTGCGACTCCGAGAAGCAGCAGGTGCGCAGGAGACGGCAGCTCCGCCAAGGGCCTCCACCGGAGCACCCCGAGCAGAGGAGAGGGCCGCCGTCCGCAAAAGCCTCTCCGGCCACGCCGCCACCTCCACAGCGCCGCCGGCAAGCACCCCACACACACCTAGGCTATGTACACACCGAGATCCGTCGATTCCCCGTCCTCCCGCCGCCGGAGCGGCCGCGGAGAGCGAGGAATCGGACGGATCGCCGGCGGCGAGCTGGTTCGCACGGGGAGAGCCCAAAGAATCGCCTGCTTCCACTGTAGCTGGGGAAAGGAGGGGGAGGGGTCCGTGCTCTGTTTTCCTTATGTAAGCTGAGGTATATTGGCACAATGGATTGCTCTTTTTTCACAAGGAATATGGATCTATGATGAAATACGAAGTAAACATGATGATCTCATGATTTTAGATGCAATGTGGCCAAATTTTACCACACTTCAACAAAATGTATCCTTCTAAATATATGTATCTTTTGGCAACGCACGGTAATATTTCTAGCATATACGCACGCCAATTTGTGTATGTATTTCTCATACATCACCTGTTGTGGTATGTCAAAATAAAATTTGAATTTATGTATTTTCGAATTGATGAAAATGTCCACATAGCAGATACTCCACTGTATTTTCTAGCTGCTTCCCGTTGATATAAAGGATTCAAATATACTCCACTGTATTTTCGAGTGGAGTATCTGTCCGAAATTACGAACATGTCGAATTGACGAAAATTTATGTATTTTCGATATTTTCGAATGGAGTACAAACGGAAGCAGCTGGATTCAGTTGATATAAAGGATGTCATCTTGCAATAGAACTATTACGTGTTTGAATCGGCCGGAATACTCGTGACAGAAATCGGAGCTCTCGTTGTCAAAAAAAAAAAAATCGGAGCTCTCGGTTGTACAAGAATCGGATTGCCCTCAGGAATCGGAATAGCGTGTGACTTATTCTTCCGTCTCGCAAAGCCGCGAGAAGACCAGGCAGGAGAGTTCTCGCGATTCTCGAACCGCGCGAGGCCCCGGGTATACAGGAGAGCAGAGAGCTCTACCCTCGATTCCATGGACCTTCTTTGCGACGACATAGTGGAGGAGATCCTCCGTGTAAACCGTAGTAGTTTTGTATACGTATTAGAGATAGAATCGGTATCCTATATCGTATGTATCTTGTTGTACAAGTTTTCTGTGATATATAAAGAGAGCCAGCCGTGTGGGCTAACCACGGCAAAACCTATTCTTGACTTGTATCAGAGCCTCGATCCGTTCCTACCCTAGCCGCACCACCGCCGCTGCCCATGGCGACCTCCTCAGCCCTTGTCGACGCAAGCTCTGCCGCCCTCATTTCTCAGCTCGCTAGTGTCCTAGCCGCGGCGTCTTCATCAACAACTCCTTCCCTGCCGTCAGCTTCCTCCTTCGCCAGCTTGATCACTGTTGATCTCGATCGGAACACCTTTGCCCTATGGAAGTCCCAAGTCGTTCCGGCGGTCGCCGGCGCCAATCTCTTTGGCTACCTCGACGGGTCCACCAAGGCGCCTCCGAAGCAAGTTACCGAAGGCGTCGGTGATGCTGCACGTCAAGTGCCCAATCCGGCCTACTCCATCTGGTTCCGTACAGACCAGATCGTCCTCGGTGCACTCCGATCTCACATGCACGTGGACATCCTCGCTCAGATGACGGCGTACACGACCGCGAGCGAGGTCTGGACAGCTCTACACGCTATGTTCTCTGCACAGAACAGGGCAAGCCTCAACAACCTTCGTGTCCAGCTATCAAGCACGAGGAAGAACGAGCTATCCGTGGCCGAGTATTACCAGAAGATGAAGTCCCTCGCTGATGCAATGGCCGGCGCAGGACATCCTCTCACAGATGATGAAATCATCAGCTACATCAGTGCAGGACTCTGAGAAGAGTTCGATGCAATCATGGCCTCGCTCACCGTCTTCAACATGCCGGTGACTCTTGCAGATTTCTATTCATTCCTTTTGAGCTGCGAAGCACGTCAAGCTCTCCGGGCCTCGCAGACTGCGGAGTTCTCCTCATCCGCCAACACCGTCAACCGCACCACCAACAACTCAAGCAACAACAACAACGGTGGGGGTGGGAACCCTACCGGCAACACTGGCAACTCTCGTCAGCAGTTTTAGCAAGGTGGTGGCAATCAAGGCGGAGGTTACCAGGGAGATGGCTATCAAGGCAGAGGAGGCTACCGTGGTGGCTACCGCGGTGGCTATAGAGGACAAGGTCGCGGACGTGGCCGTGGCAATGGGTAACACCCCGGCCACCCCCGGGCCGGGCCTGTCACCCCTGGCAGCTCTCTAGGATCTCTAGACTGGCCCCACAGATCAACACTGGTCTTTTCTGCGCACTTTGTCCTCACTCGTGCGCACCCGGGAACCAGTTCCCGGTCGGTCACCCATCCTTGGATTACTCCGGGCCAAGCACGCTTAACCTCGGAGTTCTTTCCAGATGAGCTTCCGGAAAAGAAGTTGCAACTTGTTGACATGAGTATCCTATCAATCCTATTGAGCCCTGAGCCAGGATCTCACATCCTTCCCCCCTTAGAAGACCGACGCCGTCGTCGGTCAGCCCCCAGTCCAGGAACTTCCCCTCTTGGTACACGTCTGTGCGTCCAGTGCCGGCACATGCTCCACATGTCCGCGCCCCTGACCCGCACACGCCCGTGTTGCCGTGAGGGTCGGCTCTGATAACAAATTGTAACACCCCGGCCACCCCCGGGCCGGGCCTGTCACCCCTGGCAGCTCTCTAGGATCTCTAGACTGGCCCCACAGATCAACACTGGTCTTTTCTGCGCACTTTGTCCTCACTCGTGCGCACCCGGGAACCAGTTCCCGGTCGGTCACCCATCCTTGGAGTGCTCCGGGCCAAGCACGCTTAACCTCGGAGTTCTTTCCAGATGAGCTTCCGGAAAAACTTGTTGACATGAGTATCCTATCAATCCGAATCTAGAGATCCTAGAGAGCTGCCAGGGGTGACAGGCCCGGCCCGGGGGTGGCCGGGGTGTTACAATTTGGTATCAGAGCCGACCTTCGCGGCAACACGGGCGTGTGCGCGTCAGGGGCGCGGACAGGTGGAGCATGTGCCGGCACTGGGCGCACAGACGTGTACCAAGAGGGGAAGTTCCTGGACTGGAGGTTGACCGACGAGGGCGTCGGTCTTCTAAGGGGGGAAGGATGTGAGATCCTGGCTCAGGGCTCAATAGGATTGATAGGATACTCATGTCAACAAGTTGCAACTTCTTTTCCTGAAGCTAATCTGGAAAGAACTCCGAGGTTAAGCGTGCTTGGCCCGGAGCACTCCAAGGATGGGTGACCGACCGGGAACTGGTTCCTGGGTGCGCACGAGTGAGAACAAAGTGCGCAGAAAAGACTAGTATTGATCTGTGGGGCTAGTCTGGAGATCCTAGAGAGCTGCCAGGGGTGACAGGCCCGGCCCGGGGGTGGCCGGGGTGTTACACTGGCGCCCAAAGTGCCAAGTCTGCGGCAAGATCGGGCATGTTGCACTGAAGTGTCGTGAACGCTTCAACCATGCCTTCCAGGCTGATGATGCACCGGCCGGTTACTACGCCGGCAACCATGGTCACAACGATCGTCAGGGAGGACACCAAGGCGGTCAGCCCTACTGGTACATGGATACAGGAGCCACTGATCATCTCACCGGCGATCTTGATCGGCTGAACTTCCACGAGCACTACGACGGCAAGGAGCAAGTCCAGGTGGCAAATGGCGCAGGTTTGCATATTTCGCACATTGGTCATTCTTCTCTACTTGGCTCATCCCCATCTAGCTCCTTAGCTCTTAAAAATATTCTACATGTTCCTAAAATCCACAAAAATCTGCTATCCGTGTATCGTCTCGTAAGTGACAATCATATTTTCGTTGAGTTTCATCGTGACTATTTTCTTGTTAAGGACCGAGCAACGAAGGCGGTGCTGCTGCACGGTAGAAGCAAGGGAGGACTCTACCCTGTTCCTGTTGGTCGCGCCACCCAAGGTTCTCAGGCTTTGTCTAGCGTCACGTCTGATCAATGGCATCAACGCCTTGGTCACCCATCTAGTAAAATTGTCAAGTCGGTTCTTAGTAAAAATAAGTTTTCTAGTTCTTCAAGCAATGAGTCATCAGTTTGTGATGCATGTCAACGCGCAAAGAGTCATCAATTGCCCTATAGTGTGTCTACTCGTGTAACCTCGTCTCCTCTAGAACTTATTCATACAGATGTTTGGGGTCCTGCTATTGTCTCTTCTGGAGGATATAAATATTATGTTAGTTTCATTGATGATTTCAGTCGTTATACTTGGATCTATCTTCTTAAAAATAAATCTGATGTTGAGCAAGTATTCTACAATTTTCAGAATCATGTTGAACGCCTTTTGAACTCTAAAATTCGTACCATTCAATTAGATTGGGGTGGTGAGTATCATCGATTACATAAGTATTTTCAGCGTACCAGCATTTCCCATCGTATCTCATGTCCTCATACGTCGCAACAAAACGGTATCGCTGAACGTAAACATCGCCACCTTGTTGAGACAGGATTAGCCCTTCTTGCTCACTCCTCCGTTCCTATTCGTTTTTGGGACGAAGCCTTTCTCACAACATGTTATCTCATTAATCTTATGCCTACACTGGTCATCAACAATGAAACTCCTTTGACTCGTCTTCTTCATGTTTCACCCGACTACACCTTCCTACGTATTTTTGGGTGTGCGTGTTGGCCCAGCTTACAAAAATATAATTCCCGCAAACTTGAATTTAGATCGAAGATGTGTGTTTTCTTGGGGTACAATCCTTTCCATCGTGGTTATAAATGTTTAGATCGATCTACTGGGCGCATCTATATATCTCGTGACGTGGTCTTTGATGAAAAAGTGTTTCCATATACAACAACATCTCCTCCAGATTTGTCACCTCTCCAACATCCAGTGTCCTTCCCGTCATCCGAGCCAATAGTCCAGAATGCTCCATTGCGCAAATATGACCTGTCACTTTTACCTGGTATTTTGCCTCCTGTAGGTTCTGTCATGTCACCTGGCGCTGCTCAATCCAGTGCGCCTCCTGCCGCCAGTGCACGCCCTGCCGCCGACCCTGCCGCGACAGAGAATTTGGAGGTTTTTCCTGCCGTGGCAGAGAATTTGGAGGTTCCTATCGACGAGTCTGCTGCGGCAGAGAATGCTGGATCTCCTGCCGTGGCCACGTCTCCGTCTCCTTCTTCGCCTAGTTCTATGCCTTCGCATGCTGCTCCGGCGCTTATTGGCCCTGATTATGCTCGCTCCACTCGAGGTAGGCCCATTATTCCTCGTCGGATCACTGATGACACAGTACGGTATGATCCCAAATGTCGAGCATTCTTTGCCACACCTACCTCTCATCGTGATGCTCTCACTGACCCAGCATGGCGTGCTGCCATGAATCTTGAGTTTACTGCTCTTCAACAGAACCGGACTTAGGTCCTTGTGCCCAAACCTGCAGGAACAAATATTGTCAGCTGCAAATGGATTTTTAAAGTAAAACAGCATCCTGATGGCTCGCTGGATAAATACAAAGCTCGGTTAGTGGCTCGTGGATTTACTCAGCAGTATGGTCTTGATTATCATGATACGTTCAGTCCGGTTGTTAAAGCTGCAACAGTTCGGCTTGTTCTTGCGCTTGCTGTTTCTCGCGGCTGGTGTCTACGTCAAATTGATGTGAGCAATGCTTTCCTCCATGGATATCTCGCTGAGGATGTTTATATGCAACAGCCTCCCGGTTTTGAAGATGGCACTCGTCCATCCTATGTTTGTAAGTTGCAGAAGTTTCTCTACGGTCTCAAGCAATCACCACGGGCATGGTACTCTCGGTTAAGTGATAAACTTCAGCAGCTCGGGTTCAGTCCATCCGTTGCCGATACATCCTTGTTTGTCTTTCATCAAGGTGCGGTCACTATTTATATGCTCGTCTATGTGGATGACATTGTCATTGCTGGCTCTTCTGCTGCTGTTGTTGATCGTCTAGTTGCATCACTGGCCCGGACGTTTCCCATCAAAGATCTTGGTCTCCTTCGGTATTTCCTCGGTCTCGAGGCGACTCACAATTCAGGGGGAATAACTCTTTCTCAGCACAAGTATGCGTTAGATTTGTTGCAAAGGGCAAACATGCGAATTGCAAGTCTGTCTCAACACCTATGCATGCTGTTGACAAATTGTCTTTGATGAGTGGCGCTTGCTTATCTGATGATGACACTTTTCAGTATAGGAGCATTGTTGGTGGGCTCCAGTACTTGACACTTACCCGGCCAGATATTTCATTTGCTATCGACAAGGTGTGCCAATTTCTCTCCAAACCCACAGATATTCATTGGGAAGCAGTGAAGAGAATTTTGCGATATGTTCAAGGAACAGTTAGCCTTGGACTGCAGATCAAGCGATCTAGTTCTACCTTGTTGAGTGTATTCACAGATGCAGACTGGGCTGGTAATGTTGATGATCGTCGATCCACAGGAGGTTTTGCTGTTTTCTTCGGTCCTACACTCATTTCATGGAGTGCTCGTAAACAACCCACGGTATCTCGATCAAGCACTGAGGCTGAGTACAAGGCATTGGCCAACGGAGCTGCCGAAGTAATATGGGTTCAGTCTTTGTTAAAAGAACTTCGAGTTCAACAGCCAAGAGCTCCGGTTTTGTGGTGTGATAACCTTGGTGCCACCTATCTCACTGCTAATCCGATATTTCATGCAAGGACCAAGCATATTGAAGTTGACTTTCATTTTGTACGAGAAAAGGTAGCACTTGGAGCTCTTGATGTCAGGTTTGTGTCATCCGGTGATCAAGTGGCGGATGGCTTCACTAAACCAGCTACAAAACAGATGCTTGCCAGATTATGTCACAATCTTCACCTTGTGTCCACCGGTGTAGATTGAGGGGGAATGTAAACCGTAGTAGTTTTGTATACGTATTAGAGATAGAATCGGTATCCTATATCGTATATATCTTGTTGTACAAGTTTTCTGTCATATATAAAGAGAGCCAGCCGTGTGGGCTAACCACGGCAAAACCTATTCTTGACTCTCCGCCGCCTGCCGGCCAAGTACGTCCACCGAGTCCGCGCCGCTGCCAGCCGCTACAACCTCATCGTCCTCAGCCCCGGGTTCAGCGCTCGCTATTGGCAGTCGCACTCCCGCCACCTCTCCGGCGTCTTCCTCCAGTCCGATCGCCCCTGGGGGCAACACTCTCGTTTCCACGCCGGCTCTGACCATGGCGCGTCTACAGCGACGGAGTCCATGCTCGGCTCATGCCTCGCCTTCTTGCCTCGGCTGCCTCCTGGACCCGTGTCTAGGGACAGGGAGATGTTCATCGTGCACGCGACGGACGGCCTGCTGCTGTGCTCGAGGGGCAAATACAAGGCGGTGCAGTACTTCGTCTGCAACCCCGTCAGCTGGCAGTGGGTTGCTCTCCAGGAGCTGCCGTGGCCTCTGGATCCAGTGCAACTGCCTCCGCATGGACTCCTCTCTGTGACAAACAGTGCCGATGGCACCAGAATCAAGAGCTTTCAAGTGGCCCTTTTAAACCGCCATTCGTTTAGGTATGGATACATAGATCTCAAGGTGTTCTCTTACACCACCGTCCGATGGGAGCCAAGCCGTGTTATGCTTCCGACATATATTGATGTCAAAACGTACTCACGACCATTCCTATGCGAGAGTGGCACCGCGTACTGGATTGAGATCAGTCCCATGGGCAAGCTCATTGCATACAACTGTCTTCACCACATTGTACAAGTCCTTCCTGTGCCTAGCCCTGTTCATGGCGCGCAGAACCGACACATAGGTGAGCGCCATGGCCGGGCTCTTCGGTACGCACATTTCGACCGCTCGATGTTCAAGGTGTGGGATATGCAGACTGGTGGCATAGATGGAGTCTCGTGGAAGCTGGTACATAGTGTTGGTGTCATGGAGCTAGCGAAACGGAATCCAGCAGCAACTGCCCTTGTTACCGAACAAGAAGATGTTGAACGCCGAATCGATGCGAACTCGCTCTTTTCGGTGCTTGGTTTCCACCCAACTGCTGATATCATCTTCTTGGATGTTAATGGGAACGTGGGTGCATACTCCATTGAACATGGCACAATCACACATCAATGCCCTTACCAGTACTTCGAGCATGATGTGTTTCCGTATGTGCATCCTGCTCATCATGTGGAGATCCCAGCGATGTGTGGTTAGGCACCATTGTCATTCCTAAATTAATCTCGTTTAGTTCATTGTTTACTCGCTTCTGTGTTCAATTCCATTAGTGTTCATACCTGCCCATGTTATTTGCAATCGTCTACGACACTCTGTATTTACCTACCATTTTCTGATGTATTTTACGCATCCTGTTTCATATGATCTCCCCTTTCATATGCTTGCATATATAAGAAAGTGTTCTGCCACTCCACTCAATGTGTGTTAACCTAAGAGGTTCGCCACCTGACATAAACACTTGATGTTTGCAAAATATTGTAATTCCAATATATTATTTCTAAATTCCATGTTTTCATTTATTACGCATAAATGGGTGTATTTTTATCTCAGTTAATACATTTATATCTATAGCAAGAATATAGAGCTACTAATAATATTGTTATATGGCCATAAGGGTGAAACCAACAGATGTGGTCTAGGAATTTCTGATTTTGTTTTTGAAGATTCTGAAATCGTAATGAGAGATATGTATTAATTGGCAGCTTAATTGTAGTGGACGTAGCAATGAAGCAACCATGTCAAGTCCAATAATTCAACTGAATCCTCTTTTTTTCCACTCATTGTGTGCAATAAGGAGTCACCGCCAACTAATTAGCATGGTCCATTTAGGACATCATATTCTTTGTATAAACTGTTGCCCGCGTCACAGAGAATCGTACACAATGTATAAGGTAATCTTTGCTACGAGATCATGCCAACATAACCTCTTTTCAGTATTTTTTAACACTAATCATGTCGTGTTAAGGTCATCTTCCGGGTGTGTATGAAAACATTTTGAAATGTAAAAAAAATTGAATATTTTTCGCGGATACATCTTCAAATCCTATGTGTTCACAACGTGTTTTTTTTTTTTGAAAAACTCACCTTTTTGTGATCTGTGTAAAAGACACAAAACATCTCTCGTGAAAAGTCTTATTTAGCATCAAATTTTGTATTACACAAGCCAGATAAAACGTCTGTTTTCCTGAAATGACTGTCTGAGCACGCATTCTGTTAAGATATATGCGCCATTACATTTTTGCAAATTTTTTGACATGTCAAAATGTGTTACCATGCGATCTGTTAAGCATACCTCAACCAAAAAAAATTAAGCAGGTGCAAAGCTGATCGATTACTCATACATCTTGAATTCTTTATACATGGAGCCTCTGCATTTTTTGGGTCAAAATTCTTATTTCCCTGGAGAGCTGAGACATTTCGCTGAAATGTTGGCACATGGGTATGCTCCCATTTCTTGAGGAATATGAAGTAAAACATGACGATCTCTTGATTTTACATCCATGTGCACTAAGTTTGACCACACTTCAATAAAATGTATCCTTGACCTTCTAAATAGTTGTATCTTTCGGCAAGAGACGGTATTTAGCTAGTCAGAGGTAATATTTATTTGTATATATACGCAAGCCAATTTGTGCATGTATTTCTCGTTGTTGTTCTCATAAGTCAGTTGGTATGGTATGTCAGAATAACATCTGAATTTAAAGTGTTCTAGAATTCACGATCCTGTCCACATAGCAGATACAAAAACGGAAGCAGCTGGATTTTCAGTTGACATAAAGGATGACATCGTTGCAATAGAACCATTAAGTGTTGGAATCGGTCGGAGTACTCTTACAAGAATCAGAGCTCTCGTATGTACAGGAACCGGATTGTCCCGGACTAGCGATTTCTCCGCAGCCATACCCTCTCGCAAAGCCGCGAGAAGCCCATGCATGAGAATTCTCGAGAATCCAGGCCCCAGGTAGGAGAGCTCTAGCCTCGATCCATGGATCTTCTTTGCGACGACATAGTGGAGGAGATCCTGCGCCGCCTGCCGGCCAAGTACCTCCACCGCGTCCGCGCCGCTGCCCGCCGGTACAACCTCATCGTCCTCAGCCCCGGATTCAAGGCTCGCTACTGGAAGTCGCACTCCCGCCACCTCTCCGGCATCTTCCTCCAGTCCTATCGCCCTTGGCAGCAACACTCTCGCTTCCTCGCCGGCTCCGACAATGGCCCGTCCGCGGCGACCGAGTCCATGTTCGCCGCAGACCTCGCCTTCTTGCCTCGGCTGCCTCCTGGACCCATATCTAAGAACAGGGAGATCTTCATCGTTCACGCGACGGCCGGCCTGCTGCTGGGCTCGAGGGGCAAATACCAGGTGGTGCAGTACTTCGTCTGCAACCCCGTCTCCTGGCAGTGGGTTGCTCTCCCGGAGCTGCCGCGACCTACTATGGGTCCGGCCGTCCGGCACAACACTATCTGTATGGGCTCCTTTCGGTGACTAACAATGCAGATGGCAGCAAAATCAAGAGTTTTCAAGTGACCCTTTTTAACTACCCTAGGTGCGGGGATGTATACCTAGATATCAACGTGTTCTACTCGACCACAGTCCGGTGGGAGGCAAGGCGCATCCACCTCCCGACGTATATTGATGTCGAAACATGCCCACGGCCGTTCCTGGGCGAGAGTGGCACCGCATACTGGATCGGATCTAATCCCACGGACAAACTCATTGCATTCAACTCTCTTCACCACACTGTCCAAGTCCTTCCCGTGCCTATCCGTGTTCACGGTGATACTCGAGCGCTCAACCGGCGCATAGGTGAGCGCTATGGCGGGGCTCTTCGGTATGCGCATTTCGATTGCTCGGTGTTCCAGGTGTGGGATCTGCAGATTGGTGGCGTAGATCGTATCTGGTGGAAGTTGGTACACATTGTTGATGTTATGGAGCTAGCGAAACGCAATCCAGAAGCAACTGCCCTTGTTACCGAACAAGAAGATGTTGGACGCCTCATCGATGATAACTCGCTCTTCTGGGTGCTTGGTTTCCACCCAACAGCTGATATCATCTTCTTGGATGTTAATGGGAACGTGGGTGCATACTCTATTCAACATGGCACGATCACGCATCAATGCCCTTACCAGTACACTAGTAGAAACAGAGCCATTGGTGCGCCCCTTTAGTACCGGTTGCCACAAAAACCGGTACTAAAGGGGGCATTAGCACTGGTTGTGCTTAGGCGCCAGCAAGGGCCCCGCGGCGAGGATCTTTAGTACCGGTTGGTATTAACAACCGGTACTAAAAGGACTTTTAGTACCGGTTGTTAATACCAACCGGTACTAAAAGGGTGCAGCCCCGCAGACCGCGGTCAGTGGCCCCACGGCAGACCCTTTAGTACCGGTTGGAAAATAAAACCGGTACTAAATGTCTGCCTATATCTTCCACCCCGAGCCAGCTTCATTTTGGAGCAATTCGACCCTAACCCCATTTTTCCTCTCTCCCAAGCTCTCCCAAGATCTAGTTCATCCATTTTTTCTCCAACATTTGTCAAGATTGGTGGCACCCTATACAAGGGTTAGCAACTTCTTCATCTCTCTTCCGGCTTTTCAAGTTTAGCTCATTTTCGTGCAAGTTTAGCAAGTTTGATTTTGGTTGTGCTTGCAAGGTGTTTGATGAAATGTCTAAGTTAGGGATTTCATTTGTTTTATATGCATTTTGAGCTCAAATTGAAGCATAATTTTATGGTTTTATATAGTGTCGTCCCCTCCCCTGATCCTCAGCGCCGTCGATCGCCCGCGCCGTTTCGTCGCCAACACCACCTCGGTGAGCCTCTTTTTCTATCTTTTATTTTAAAAATTGTTAGTTATATGATTTAAATGCATAATTTTTTCTTTTATAATTTTCTTAGGTTTTTTTATATATGTATAGTGTCATGGTTTTGATATCCGTCCCCTTCGGCCCTCGTCCGGTCTATGATTCGGATGTGGTATTCTTTTTAACTATTTATTTTATTTCGTGTTTATAACAATCATGCCGACCAACTTGACGTAGATATTTTTTTTATTTAGGAGGTAGTTGAACCGGAAATTCCGGCCGACCCTATTGTCGAGTATTTTAAAAAAGAAAACGACGATTTGAGAGCAAAATTGTAGATAATGAAGATCTTCGTCTCCAATGCCTAGAAGAGAAGATGGAATTGGACCTGAAGATTGCCGACATCGTTGATGCTCACGGGGTCGAGCTTGCCGACGTCGTCGCTGCTCACGAGAGGAAGATGGATGCAATGCGCGCCAAGCTTAAAAAGATTAGAAAATATGCCATTAGTCAAGAAGCTTGGTATCATTATGCTGTTGGTTCAATAGTTATCTTGGTTGCGATTCTGATCGCATTTGTTGTTGGATTTAAATTCTTTAGATAGTTGTATGTTAGTTTCGATTGATGTATGTTTCGTGAGAACTATGTATTATATTTGGGCACTACTCTACTTTGATTTTAATGTGATGAACTTGTATAAATTAATTTGGTCACGTATCTCTATTCATTATTTAGCTGGTGTAATGGTTTTTGATATATTATGTAATGCAGATGAGCCGAGAATGGATGTACGGTGATCGACGCTGTCCCGAGTTCATTGATGGCATGCATGCATCGTTTTCTCGATGTGGTTAAGTTAAACAAGCTGAAGAATGGTTTTATGATTTGTCCATGTGAGAATGTCGGAATAACTGGAATTACCCAAGCGTAGAACCATTACACTCCACTTGTTGCGACAAGGCTTCATGCCCA